>OX030949.1:9883322-10458322 GCA_943735915.1 Pherbina coryleti
TACGCCTTCTCATTGTCTGTGCGAATAGATGCTCCGCAAAATCTAAGGATATCTTTTGAAACGTGTCGGAAATCGAATTTAACAGAAGTTATTTGGTTTTTTTTTTTCACTTATTTTTATTGGTTTATTTGAATAACAAGCTCGTTTATTGTTTTACAACTGAATAACAGATTTTTTTCTGTTTTTTTTTTCTTTGCATAACCTTATTTTTTACAGGATATTTCGAAAATGATTGTTGAATTTTTATGAGGCCATAAAGATTTATTTTTCTTCTGAAATCGAATATTGTTTATTTTATTCAGAGCGTAAAGATTTGACTGTAGAGATATATTTTGCGTTATTGTAGAAAAGTTTAAAGAATTGTTCAAGAATATTTTATAATGATTGATGTTATTCGAGTTATAAAATTATTTGATTTCTCAAACACTATATTTTATTCCGATCATTAGTATTAAAATTTTCTTTTGGAATTTCCAAATTATCTCTACAATTTCTATAATAAAACTGCGAAGTCTTATAATTGCAATTAAAAAAATGCTAACCGTAACATATCCAGTTAGTTAAAACAAAGAAATACGAGGTAAGGAATATCGCCTTGCACTTAAAGTTATTTTTATATTTTAAAAACTATGTTTAAACTCAACTTAAACTCAAACAATTTCAGTAAAATCGAGTTCAAACAACAATTTTTCAAACAAAAAAAAAAAAGGCATAAAGTCTGTATTCCAGAAAGTTTTTCTTTCATGATGGTATTATTTTAAAAAGTTGAACGTTCTGAAAACAGTCCAACTTAGTTGTCTTTGGGCCTTTATTCAAACGCTTTATAAACTAGCCTAGAAAAGTTCATGAAGCTACCCAGCAGAATCCATTTCAATCATTTTAGTTTTTACTTAAAACTTGTATTAAAATTCAAAAGTCAACGTCGTTAACATTCAATAATTCACACTATCATAAGGCAGACTTCAATTTAAGTCTCATAAAGCTTTATTATTAAGACTTATATTAACCTTAATCGGTCCCTTGTGTAAATTTTACACACACTTTTTAACTTCAAGCTGATATTTCTTGAATATAAGTTCATCAAATCGAGCTAGGATTTTGATTTGTATTTTAAAAAATCTTTTTTTCTTAAAAAAAAGATAAAATAATAAATAAAAAACAATATTTAACGACAAGATCGTATTCATTTCATTCATCAATGAAAATATGGTTCTTGAAAAAGTGTGTAAAATTTACACACAAGGAACTTATTCGTTTCTCGAAATAAGGGACCGATGAAGGTTAAAACAAATTAAAAAAGAACAATCATGCTTCTATTTCTCAGAATAGAATTCAACCATGAATTCCGACTACTATCATGATATTCAGACTAGAAGTCATGGTTGAAAATTTAAAAATCAACAAAAATGTTCAATACTGAAGAGACGAGCCTTTTTATGAAAAATTCAGAACAGTTTCTAAAGGACTGACAAGCATTCTTCATGCCTGTAACACCTAAATTCGACCCTGAACAGTCATTACATTACTACTGCGTGGTTGGATAAAGCTAAGTTCTGTCGGTCGAAAAGAATATCGGCATTAGCCTGTAAAAATTTGGTACAAAATGTAATTTTGAGTTTTTTGGGAGTCTAGTTATAGAAATATATCAATTAGTTTCATAAATTATATAGATAAATTGGAAAATCCATTTCTAGGAGTATTTTGTAGTCTCCGCTTTAGCTTATGTTTTGCATGACAACAGTTTCGAGTTAGCTACGACATTTTCTCAACTCGGAGATAACTGTACATTTAACAATACAGAGTACTTTTCAACTAATTCACTATGGAATAGAAGACTATTTTTTTTGACATCTTAAAAAATCTAAAAAAGCGATTTGATTGCTTGATTGATTGAGGCAATGAACTTTATATGCAATTTTATCGTAAATATGTAGTGACCGTGGTCGAATGCGGTATAAAGTGCGTGTACCACTCAATGCAAATTCGAGACCAAGTTTGAACACTAACTGACACAGGGAAATTTTTTTCAATTAAAATTAATTTTTCTCACCGGATGTCACTTCTCTGCAGACAATGGCAAACCTCAAAGAGCAAATAATGCCATGTAAAGCTTTTTGAAGACATGACATTGGTTCAGACTCGGCATAAAAGCAGTAGGTTCAGTTCACGTTAATTTGTGTACAAACATTTAATAACACCCACAACACAATTTTTTCATAAGAATAGACCAATATAATTCCTGTTTTTTGGCTATAATTTAAAAAAAAATGATAAACTTTGATTCTTCTTGTGGATTATTTTTATTTGGTCTTTTATTTTTTTTTACATCAAGTCGAGAATATGATGTCATGTAAATGGCCGCCGCCACAGTTGATTGTCATTTGAGCCCTTTTTATGGCATTTTCCATCACTTCGGCCAAAACTTCCGGCGATAGGTCCTCACATTCTTGACGGATATTATCTTTAAGAGCTGCAAGAGTCTGAGGCTTGTTGACATAAACCCGCGACTTCAAAAAGCCCCACAGAAAGAAGTGGCCAGTGCAAATCGCCAAATCGGGAGATTAGGCGCCCGGGAAATGCATCCTTCAGCATATCGGTTGTGGCACGTGCAGTGTGTGCCGTTGCACCGTCCTGTTGGAACCACATGTTTTCCAATCCCAATTCATCAAGTTGCGGCAAAAAGAACTCGTTGATTATTGCTCTGTAGCGCTCACCATTCACAGTAACCGTTTGGCCCGCGACGTCTTCGAAGAAAAAAGGTCCGATGACTCCTCCAGCAAAAACAGCACGCCATACAGTGACTTTTAGCGGGTGTAATGGCTCTTCGTGGGTTACACGCGGATTTTCAGTGCCCCAGAAGCGTAAATTTTGCTTATTTACGTTCCCGCTAAGATGGAAATGGGCCTCATCACTCATGATTATTTTTGATGAAAAATCATCTTCTTCTTGGGTGTGATTAAGGATGGATTGAGCGTATGTTAGACGCGATTGGCGGTCAGCAGCTAACAGCAGATGCACCGTCTGGACTTTGTACGGAAACATCTTCAAATCTTGTACCAAAATTCGCTGTAAAGACCGTCGACTGATACCCATCTGCGTGGCACGTCGTCTGGTCGATGTCGACGGCGCTTCCATGACATCCTCGGCTACAGCAGCAATATTCTCTGCAGAACGGCTACTCCGGGGTCTGCCACGCCTGACAGCATCTCGTGTTGTGCCAGTCTCTTCGAGGCGAGCGGCTAAACGTCGCAGTGTTTCACCAGTAGGCGTTGGACGGCCAGGAAATCTGCGGCGAAATTCACGTTGTGCCAAAGTCATCGACCGATTATTGGTCAAATAAATAGTCAGCAATATTCCGCGTTCTGGAGCAGTGTAGCGTAACATGGTTAATTAACGTGTATTTCGCATGTGTTTACTACACAAATGTCAAAACAGAACTGACATTAGGGGCCAATCGCAAAATTTATAGCATTTTCTGATAGGAGGATTACTTTTGCGCTACCTTGTACATTTATAGATATAATAAAAACACTAAAAAAAAATACAATAAAAAATTTTCTAACGACCAAGTTATTAAAAAAAAAAAAAATATATACTTCTGTTCTTAAAAATAAAAAAAACAAAAAAAAACAATATAATAAAAGTGTTATTTTTTATTATTTTTTTGATTAAATACTAAGAAAAACTCTTGTAAAACGCTTCTTCACCTATGGGTTCTTGAGCGAGTTCTAAGAGTTCATCAATCGGCACGAGACTTAATAAATTTTAGTTTTATATCAAATCGAATAATTTTTGCCTATACCTTCAACAATTCGAGCTTACATTTTATTTTTCCATACATATGGGGGCCACCTAATGCAGATATATTAAAAATGCAAAATCAAATAGAAAGAAAAAAGGCTACGTTTGGCTATCATTCACCACATAAAATATCGTTTCATTTCAAATAAAATCGCACACCCTCTTCAAAAGTGCCATAACTCAAAATTTTTAAATTTTAAGGAGAGTCAAAAACTACTTCGTTTTAAATCAACTTCATAAAAAAGAATGATACAAAATGATATTTTAGAAATTAACGAGCAATCTGATTGAAACAAAACTTTTACAGTCGATGGAGATGTGCATTACGAATTGATTTAAATTTATTAAAAAGTCAAAATTGAAAAAATTCGTGTTGTGTAACTTTTGAAGAGGGTGTGCGAAATGTTCCTTTACTGAGTCTCAATCCAACTGGTATCAAGAGAGTTATGATGACTTCATATAACGCTATATAACTAAACGGAGAGAAATAATATTCTTAAATTAAGCAAATATTTTGCTTGATCTAAGAAAATATAAAATTTATCCTTATTTGCTGCAATCAAGCACAAAAAAATAAAGTTAGCCCTCTAATGCTTAGGGGTCGTTCATAAATTACGTTAGCGATTTTCAACTTTTTTTTACCCCTCACTTCCCCTCCGTTACTCTTCGTAGTGCATTTCAAAACCCCTCTCCTCCTCCCATAAAGTAACGTAATATATGAAATAAATAAATTAATTGATTAAAACATATTTGAAAATATATTTAAAAAATATTATTACCTTGACTAGCTTGGTATGTGTGCTAGCTATCATGACTAGATAAAATTAAGAAAAAATTTTAAAAATCAAATATTTTCATAGATAAAAACTATTCCATCTTCAATGCAAGAGTCGGTGCTATCAATCACTGGAATTGAAGAAGCTGGAAACTTTGGGGACTCTTCAACGGATTCTATGTCGACCCATTTAAGTGTACCCCCATTTCTTATGTAAAGAAATTCGCCTGGTGTTTAAGAGAGTACCCGTAAAGGTTGCACCTGTGCACCAAGTTCAGTATTTTTATGAATACGCTTCCTTAAAATTGATTTATTTAAATAGTACGTACTTTTTATACCAATTTATTTTAAATTATATAAAACTCACTTATGAGAATCCATACACCAAGGGAAATAACGCATATTAGCATTATCCACGCCTGAGTATAAATTTTATTTAAATATTTACGTGGATAAATCAAATTTTTTCCTTACAACTCGTTTTTTTTTCCGTATTTTCATTTTATTTATACCACACACGTACACATATATTCCATGAAAGCAACACTGAACCAAATATTGTTCTTAAAATCAAAGAATCTCGTTCATAAAGCGAAATTCATTGATTTTTAAGAACTATTCATTGCCCCAAAGAACGAATTCTTTGGTTCAATGAATCGTTGTTCTTAATATTAAGGAACAGTTCATTGTTCGTGTTCATTAAAATTTTGTTCCATTTCTTGTGTTGTAATATCTAAAAAACCATTAGAGAATATTATCTCAATAAGAAAATGATTTTTTAAAATATATCTTGATATTGTTTTAAAATTTTTAAGGACAGACTAACTTATTGTAACAGTTGTATGTGTCATTTATTAATCATTTTTCTTCAATAATAATCAAAGAAATAACGTAAGAACAAAGATTCATTGAACCAAGGAACTCGTACTTTGGACCAATTTTAATGTATAATACATAGGAACAAAGAACTTTTTCTTTGTAATAAGTACTCACATGTTCCGACAAGCAGCAACAGCATCGCACTCTGTTCCTGCAGTTTATTTCTTGCAGTTGCAACCTTAGTTCTTATAATTCTCATTTAGTTATTGTTGCAAGGGTAATATAGCCGCATGTTTGGCCAAGATTCTTTGTGAGTGCGATTGATGATCGCAAAATGAATTTTTGTAAGGTTAGAGTGACATCCGGACATTTCCTCACGAATGTCTTGCACCGGTTGTCATTTGCCTGCATATTTCTATGTTTATTTTATTTTTAATTTTTCTTTCTCTAATTTGAACAATTTTGACATTTGTTGCAATAATACTGCAACAACTGTCAAAAGTAGTATAAATTAGAGAACGAAAAAAGTAAAAAAGGAAATAAAATATGCTACCAAATGGCATTTGATGGACGCAGCTCTTGGGGAATATTGGAATATTTTGTTTTTTAATTCCAATATTTTTATATAAATTTTCTTTAAATGCGATAGTTTTATTTTCAAATAGTAAATATTTAAAAGATATTTAAATATATTCGTGCATAATTTTAATATATTTTTTATTAATTTTATTTTAAATATTTAAATATTTTATTTAATTAAAAAAGTATTTAAATAAATTTTAAATATTTACGTAGTCGATTTAAGCAAATGCATATTGGTGCAAAAATTACTCGCTTTTTGGATAAATTAAAAAAGTTTTTGGATAAATTTAATATTTTTGTTTGTACTAACTTGCAAAGCATTTTTTTGAAATCAGAGGCCCCAATTACTCAAAAAAAATGTATCCATAATTTTTACTTATCATATCTGAAACCAGAATTAGAGTGTGGAGTATGAAATGGAAAATGGAGTAGAAATAGAGTATGGCTTATGGAGTAAAATAATGGCTTGGAACAAGAACAAAATACCTGATTCTAAAACCTGGAACCAGACTTGAATCAAGAAAATATTTTCTTAATTTAAGCAATCGCAAAGACATATTTTAGTTTTCAACAAATTTTTTACTTGAATCAAGCAAATTTTTCTCACTTCAAATTATATTGGCATGCTTATTATTCACAATATGTTAACATGAAAACATGTAAGATGGTGCGGATTGACAAACTATGACATGGTTCGAAGGCGCAGTGACTTATCTGTTACTTTACTTGGAAACATGTAGGCGTCTACAAGATATATTTGCTATATTTGAGTAGTTCCTTATAATCGGTTATTCTACATCCAACATCTTTGCTGAATGATTTTCATTAAAATAAGAAAAGTAAATTTCTAATGTCAAGGAAAACATTTTAGTATAAAGAAAATTGTTTACTTGAATCATGTAAATTATTGTTGCTTTCAGAAAATTCTTTCGTTGAATCAAGCAAATTGTTCTCAATTCATTGAAAATCAATTTTTTTAAATCAAGCAAATTATTCTAGTTTTCAGTAAATTTTTACTCGAATCAAGCAAATTTTTCTCACTTCAAGCAAATATAAGTCTTGAGTTTAGTTAAAATATTTTTTAGTTTGAAGCAAATTTTCTTGAATCAAGCATTTTTTCTTAATATCATGTGTTTTAAATTTACTCAATTTTAGCAAAATAATGCTTGAATTGAGAAATTTACGCTTGAGTGTAAACTGATAGCCTATTTGCTTGATTCAAGAATAGAATGCTTGATTTTTTTCTTTCCGTGTAGAAATTTACATACCATTTCTTAACATTTCTATTTTATCAACTGAATGAAAAAAAAAACTTGGAAAATACTCAAAATACAGTTTACCTAAAATCGTAAAATCTTTGAAAAAATCATTTTTTTTTTGTTTTTTAATTTTTTGATTTTTGTGACATTGCTTTATAGTTGGAGCTCTAAAAAGGTCGTTATCTATGTCAAATCGAAAGGTTATTCAAAACTCTTGCATGTATGCAAGATTTTTTGTTCATCTCAATACATAAAATCCACACCATAATCGCTCAAACTGTAATTATTTCTTGCTATTACAGTGCTTCTTAAAATTTTCAGCCTAAAAGTATGCATAGAAAATTAGTTTTTGCAAAGTGATGTGTATAAATCGAACAACTTGTTTGCAGTCCTTTTTCTTTTCGTTCTTACAACCTATCGTAGGATGTGCTTTTATACTAGTTTTATATATTGTGAAATGTTTTTTAACCTACTCCCCTTCTGTTTATCTTCAAAATTCTTTCAATTTTCTGATTGTTTCTTAAAGTACATACTTCTTTAATTTTCTGGACCACATAGATTGTCACAAGTTACACTACCTACCTCTGCTATTGCGACGTAAATTTTATGCCCAAAAATTAACTAATTCAAAGAGGGTTTCTCTTCCGTTCAATTGTTTGTTTATGTGCACATTTGCACACACATCAAGGACTTCTACGACGTATTTGATGGCTTCCTTTGACGATTATGGTGCTCTCAAAATGACTAAAATGGGCAATTTAAGTGTTGTTTCTGTTGTTATTACTTCTGGCTTCGGTGCGAGTGCGTGTGAGTGTGAGTGGGAGTAGTTTTATCAACACTTGCCCAAAAAATAAGACAGCAGCGCAAGTACACCCGCACATACACACACACACATAACAAGGCCATAAAATGAATTAGTCCTTTGTTATGCTATCCTTTTACTGTCTGCTGATGATGCTGTTGCTACCTACAAAAGCTGACGACCTTCAACCACATCACTTACCATCACCATCCCTCCCTAACCCCACTCTCTCCACATTCATGCCATTGAATGAGTAGCAAAATTAAAGTTAAATCCTGTTAACATTTGCTAACGAGTGTCGCACGTTTATTTCTTATCATTGCCGAAGGATCTTTTTGTGTCAGTTTTAGCTGCCGGCAGTCGGCTGCAAATTCGCGCCATGCATAACAAAAACAACAACAACAACAAGTACAGCAACAATGGAGCATTTAATGTAGCACTGCTGCATAATTTTCCAATTTTCCATTTGATGCTTCTGCTGCTTCTTCTTCGCTGTAGCCGTTCGCTATAACCCGGCAAAAGTGAGATCTTGATCTTTAGCTGTCATTTGTTTGGCATCCCTGGAGAGTCACACTTTTGTGCATTGAGCATGAATGTCAGTTGAGAGCAAGTTGAGGGTGTGGTTTTTTTACATTTTTGTTGTTGTTTGGTCTGGAGTGTTGCCACCCGCCAGCGCACGCTTGAGACTAAACTACAAAATGATGTTTTCAGTGAATTTGATGACTTTTATGCATGCTCTTGATGGCAGATCAACGACGGTCGAATTGTTGATTGGCAGGCACGTTGTTGTTGTTGTAAGAGGACAGCGTTTAAAGTAGCGGTATTCTATGATACTATTGAGATGACTGTCAAATTGTTTCTAATTAGAGGGTAGATAAATATTTTTTTTATATACAATGAAAAGGTTTTGATTGGATTAACTTTTCAAAGATCAAAGCTTTTAGATAGCATTTAAGGACTTGTTTAAGGTTTAGAGTTTTTGTTTGACAAAAATAGAGTGGAAAAAGGTGTCGCGATAGTGCTTAAGATATGAAAGTTGAAATAGATAAGGCCCTCTAAGGTTCTAAGAGCTTTTTAGGCACTTTTACAAATGTAACTTTTATGAAAGGAGTTCAAAAAGGAGCTCAAATAAACGAGTAACGTAAAATGATTTCTTTTGCTTAAAAAATAAATTTAAATTTATTCGTTCTTGGGAACAGTTAACCTCCCTGATATACCAACAACTATAAAGAAACACCAAATATTAAACTTAATATAATTTAAATTTTAATTTTAAAATTTCATTTCAGGCATATGAAAATATGTGCTTAATTAACGTGAGCAAATGTCTGACAAAAGAAGCACATTCGCAGATTTATCAGCCGCGTGGACATCTTGGCGACAAGAAGACATATTTTATGGGATGCCTTTTCTTTTATGTTTTTTATTTAACTTGTTTGAATTTTAAGATTTATTAATTTATATGCGCGGGCACTGCTTGTTTGCGTGTGTGTGTGTTGCTGCAGTAGCCGTGTTCTGTCAGCCAGTGTTGCCACACTTTGCTGAGCTACTTGGCTGGCTGACTGTGTTTAATGATGTTATAATTAATTGCGCTGGTGTGTTTGTCTTGACGTGTGCTGCTTTTGAGAAACAAAGATAGAAGAATATTAAACAAAAAAATAAAAAAGAAATAAAAAGAACAACAGCGTTGCCATAAAAGAAAAGCTGCAAGAGAGCAAGACAGCGTTAAGTAAGTGAGATAGATAGCAAAACCCTTTCTTCATGAAGTGCTTCATAGTTACACTGTCTCTTGGCTATTTATTATAATTTATTGTTTGCTGCTGTTGAATTTGTTCTAATTGGTTAAAACTGTTTTTTTATATTTCTTTTTTTTCTAATTGAATTGCGAAATCTTTTTATTAAAATATCTCACTTCACTTAATTGAAATGAATGACGAAACGAACATAAAATATATATTTTATTTATTGCTTACTACAAATCATAAGATATGTATATCTCATGACTCTCATCTTAAGATCATTCTTACACCATCCTTGCAGCATAGTCAAAAGACTTATTCCTAAAAATAATTGACATTTAAGACCCATTCAAATTAAACATGAACAATTTGCAAGTTTATATGAGTCACATCACTAATCGAGCAAATTCTTTTTAAAAATGTCATTATGTTTTGCAACGTAGGTATTTAAAAATAAGTCGGTAGTTTTTTACTCACTAAGAGAAAAAAATCATAGACGGCTGTAGCGCAGTGTGTAAAGTGCGTGGCCCATACTTCAAAGAACCCTGGTTTAATTTCCACTTGACACAAAAAGTTTATACATAAAAGAATTAATTTTTCTGTTCGGCCGTCACCTCTCTGCAGAGAATGGCAAGCCTCAGAGAGTAAAAATAATGCCATGTAAAGCGTCAGGAGACCATTCACAATAGCCGTTCGGAGTCGGCATAAAAATAGTAGATCCAGTTCTTGATCAATCGCGTTCAAACATTTAATAATAACACGCACAACAAAATTTGATCATAAGAAGTTCGGTCAAAGTCCTTTTAACCCTCGTGTGTTGACCACTTTAATTGTCACATTAACAATGCGGGGGTCTAGCCAAACCCCATACATATTTATATGAGTTTCAATGAAAAATTTCAGAATATTGTTGATAGTTTTATTTAAAATATGTAAAAATTCATGTTTGAGATGTACGAATATATACATAAGTGTAATAATTTTAAAATAATTTTAATGAAAAACGTATTAATTCAATTTTTTTAATTGTTTATACGAGTGCATTTAAAACATGGAGTGCATTTTAAACGTGGAATGCTGCTGGCAAACAGGGTCAAACATATTTCGCAGTAGATACGAGTTTTATGCTGGGCTTTATCATTGACATGGCATGACCGACAGTTACGTTTTTTTTCCAAAGCGTTGGTCTTACTGGAACACATTTGGTCCGCTGTTGTCTGAAAAAAAAATAAATTGCATTAATATCAAAAATAGATACATATCTGAATCATAATCGAAATTGGTCTGACAAGGAATCCTTCTATAGCTAATCGGCTTGCTAATCGTTTTATAGTATGTGGCTCATTACTGCGATGGTGGCGGCCTCGGTAGTCGAGTAGGTAGCGTGCTTGACTGCCACCCCAGAGGTCCCGAGTTCGAGTCCCGGGCAGGCCATGATCCTACGCTTTAATCTTTTGCATTTACAATTTTCTTTCGTCATTTATAATCAATTGAAATTGAAAGGTCACCAAATTATTACGACTTGAAGTTGTAGTTGGCGGTAGAGAAGTTTAAGAAGACTGAGGTAAAAGGTATAACACTTGCCTCAGATTCAAATTCATATGTGTCTATGGCTTTCCATCACGCTTAGAACATCCTACACATGTTTAACTTGATTGCCCCTTCCCTTCCACTTATCTATCACCCCATTTCGAACCAATGTAGACTTGACTGAATAGGTTTTACACCTAAAATCCTTGGTTCAAAGCTAAAAAAAGAAAAGGAATTGTGAAATTCTGAAAAACATCTGCGTAGATATTTTCACTTGTATATTACACTTAACAAGAAAAATACAATTTCATGTAAAAATGTATGATGTACATTTTATGAAAATGGTAGTTTGTTTATTATAACTACATCACATGCAGTTCTTACTCTCTGAAGTTTGCCATTGTCTTGTGATTGAAGTTTGACGGCCGAACAGAAAAATTAATTCAATTGAAAAAACTTTCTATGTCTGGTGAGAATTGAACCAGGGTTCTCTGTCTTATGGGCCACGCACTCTACTCACTGCGCCACGGCCACCACGCATATACATATATATGAAAAAAATTTATGTGAAATCGGATCGGATTTATTTTTTATGAAATCATAACATAACGAAGAATTATGGCCAAATATCAGATAGTCTGTTTAACGTCTAAAATTCGTAAGAAATCCGATATGTGCAGACCATATGATAACACTGCTAAAAGGATCATATGACAACACTTCTGGTAATCAACTAGCATAAAACAACAAAGAAAATAAACGCGGAATTACAACATATATTCTAACAAAATGCATAGGGTCTGGCTGGACCCCAGCGTTGCGATTATGACTAGAATTTTAGGAATTTTCTTTAGGAATTCGTGAAATATGAAATCGATACGAAAAGTAAAAGTATTAAAACAAATTGGAAAAAACCTTAAAGAGTCTGGTCAGACCCCAATATTTATTTAAGGGTTAAGGGCTAAAATGGCAAGTTTATTTTATTATTTTGAGAGAAAAATTCAAGCATTCCATGCTTGAATCAAGCAAATAGGCTATCAGTTTACACTCAAGCGTAAATTTCTCAATTCAAGTGTTATTTTGCAAATTGAGAATTGAGTAAATTTCAAACTCATGATATTAAGAAAAAAGTGCTTAATTCAAGAAACATTTGCTCAAGACTTATATTTGCTTAAAGTAAAAAAATTTGCTTGATTCAAGTAACGGTTTGCTGAGAACTAGAATAATTTCCATGATTTGATAAATTGATTTTCCTTGAATTGAGAACAATTTGCTGGATTCAAGTATATAATTTTCTTAATACTTAAATGTTTTTCTTTATATTAGAAAATTTATTTTCGTATTTTAATGAAAATCCTTCAGAAAAGATGTTGGATGTAGGATAGCCGATCTTAAAAATCTACTCGAATATACTAAATATATCATGTAGATACTTACATGCTTCCAAATAAAGTAACAGATAAGCCGCTATGCCTTTGAACCACGCCATAGTTTGTCAATCTGCACCATCTTAAACAAATTTTTAAGCAAACATGATGTGAACTATAAGCACGCCAATATAAATTGAAGTGAGGATAATTAGCTTGATTTAAGTAAACAATTTGCTGAGAACTTAAATAATTCTCTGCGATTGCTTATTTTAAGAAAATATTTTCTTGATTCAAATCTTATTCCGGGTTCTAGAAGGAAGTATTTTATTCTTGTTCCAAGCAAACATTTTCTTCTTTGTTGAAAGTTAGCGCCGCCATTTTTTTTTCAAAAATTTGAAATTGTGTTGAAATTTTCTTGATGTGTGTTACAACCCTGCAAACATTTTCTGAGTGCCTCAAAAAAATGACTCTAAAAAGAATATTTCTTATGCATGTTTTATGAGTACGCAATAAAAAGACTCATAAAGGAGTCTTTGATATGATTCTAAAATAATTGCTCAAAAATAAGACTCAAAAAATAGTATTTTTTATGCGTATTTTATGAGTACGCAATAAAAAGACTCATAAAGAAGTCTTTGATATGATTGTAAAACTATTGCTCAGAAATTAGACTCTAAATAGAGTATTTCTTATGCGTGTTTTATGAGTACGCAATAAAAAGACTCATAAAGAAGTCTTTTATATGATTGTAAAATGATTGCCTAGAAATAAGACTCTAAATGGAGTATTTCTTATGCGTGTTTTATGAGTACGCAATAAAAAGACTCATAAAGAAGTCTTTTATATGATTGTAAAATGATTGCTCAGAAATAAGACTCTAAATGGAGTATTTCTTATGCGTGTTTTATGAGTACGCAATAAAAAGACTCATAAAGAAGTCTTTTATATGATTGTAAAATGATTGCCTAGAAATAAGACTCTAAATGGAGTATTTCTTATGCGTGTTTTATGAGTACGCAATAAAAAGACTCATAAAGAAGTCTTTTATATGATTGTAAAATGATTGCTCAGAAATAAGACTCTAAATAGAGTGTTTCTTATGCGCGTTCTATGAGTACGCAATAAAAAGACTCATAAAGGAGTCTTTGATATGATTCTAAAATGGTTCCTCAAAAAATAGACTCAAAAAATAGTATTTTTTATGCGTGTTTTATGAGTACGCAATAAAAAGACTCATACAGAAGTCTTTTATATGATTGTAAAATGACTTTAAATTTTTCTACTATTACTTTTTATTTGAAATGTTTAAAAAAAGAAATTGTTGTCATTTTTTTTTTATTTTTCAACTTCAAATATTTTAAATAAATTTGAATCTAAAAATGTATGTATTTCAGTCTAAATGGATCATAATTACTTCTATGAGTTCTGAAAGAATCCTCAGTATGTGTCTTTAAAATCCCATTCCATGATTCTTAAATATGAATATCAAAAGTGTCTTAATTTTGAGTTCAAAAGACATTTACATATATGAGTTCTAAAAAAGTATTTATTTAAAGTCTGTATTATGAATCTTAAAAAAGTATTTAAAAATAGTCTTAAAATAGTCTTAATTTTGAGTCCAAAAAGAATCATATATATGACTTATAAAAGAGTCTTTATTATGAGTCATTAAAGAGTCCTTATTATGAGTCTTAAAAGAGTATTTAAAATGAGTATTAAAGGAGTCTTAATTTTGAGTCCAAAAAGACCAATTTATATGAGTTCTAAAAGAGTCATTATTATGAGTCTTAAAAGAATATTTAAAATGAGTCTTAAAAGAGTATTATATATGAGTCTTAAAAGAGTCTTAATTTTGAGTATTAAATGAGGCATAAAACAGTCATTATTATGAATCATATTTTGAGGCCCACAACCTACAAAAATGTACTCATAAAAGAGTCGTTTTTGAGCGCATTATGACGATAAACGCTCATTTATATGAGTCTTAAAAGACTCTTTTAAGAGTCATAATGTTTGCTGGGATGATATTGTTTTTTTTTATAATTTTTCATTTTGTTAGTTTCAAAGATGTAGTAAATCAATTCGATGACACTGAACCGATCGCTGTAGGTAAAGCTAAGCCCAAATCCAAATATATTTCTAAAGCAAGCTCTGCCCAATCTTCGAAGCCATCTTCAGAGCCATGGCAATGTTATGACAATTTCACATGTGAACCTATAAGTTGTCCCTACCCTACGTCCTTATAAGTTGAGCTGACGTAAAAACTTTTGGTTACTACATTGAAAATACGCTCTTCGTATGTTAAATACGACAGTATTTAACTGTTTTTAAGACCGTGAAAACCCACAAGTGTCTCCAGAAAGTCCAACTTCACACTTCTAAAATGTAGTAATGATAGTTTTTTCAATTATTATGTTTCAGCAGTTCTCAAAGTTATCAATCTAGATGTCAAAATATTTAGTTAGGTTTGCAATTTTATCATGCATAGATTCACGCTATGTGACTTTCGTCGTGAGATCGGTCGTCATCATGGCTTCAGTGCGCAGGCAATTCATTGCACCGTGCAAAAGTTTGAGCGCAAGTACTTTTTTTTTTAACCTATGCCAGACAGAGTTTGGTGGGAAGTGAAGAAAATATAGCCGCCATAACGGCCAGAGTGGAAAAGGAGACAAAAATGTCAATTCAGCGCCGATCAGCTGAATTTAGCATTGCCAATTAGGCGCTTGAAATGTTGACCGGAGATTCGGATTTTGGCCAAAAAATCATCTTCTCGGATAATATATGTAATAATAAAATAATAATAATAATATAATAATAAATATTTTTAGCTCAGCTGCTATGTCAACAAGCAAAATTTTCTTAATTGGAGCAACCACAATCCACAAGTGTTCGACCAAGCATCAATGAATGCATCATTGTCGGAAAGTTATAAAGAAAAAAAAAAAACAAAAATTAATAAAAATGCAAAATATTTTGTATGATCTGATTTTGCATTTCATAATCTTGTACGAGTCAGACAATTTTATTATAAAAAAATCCTTTAAAAACATTTATTAACTCTGAATTTTAATTCTATGAAACTATGAAATAAGTTTGTATGATATATGAAAGGATTTCAGAATCTAGCACTGGAGAACATTGTGATTCTCTCGCCTGTACACTCTTGATGTTCCTGCACACAAGAACAGGATGCATGTGGGACATCAAAACAAACAGGCTCATATATGGAACAACAATAAAAACAACTTTAACATGTCTCGAACACAAATGCCAACCGACATATGCTGTTTGCTCAAAGAAGAAGACCAGCAGCAACCAGAAACTACAACAACAATAAGCGGAACAACAGCAACAACAACAATGTGGCTTGTATTATGAAATAACGTCTGGTTGGTTGTGGTTTTCAAACAGAAAAATACACACACACAATGAAAATGACGCACTCTTCCTTTATAGTTTTTTTTTTTTATTCAAGTTTCTATTATTATGCATTTCTTTCAAATGGGAAAAAAAAACGAAATGAAAGCGACACGAGTGCGAGCTAAAAAGGATCTGCTGCTCTTTGTGTTGTGAAGCTATTGTGAGCATTTTATTTTGCACTGTTGAGCTGTTCAAAAACGCAAAAGCACCCACAACAACAACAACAACAATAACAGCAATAATGACGACAGAACAACCAGTGCAGCCGCCACAGAAGAACGAACGGCTTGAACAAAAGGACACCAAGTGCAGAAAACAAGGATGCAATTTGATCCTTGCAGACGCAAGCAAAGCATTACAAAGACAAAGCAGAACAATGCAGCCAGCTAGCTAAGCGCTGAAAAACCCTTTCTTTGTTATAGTTGTTGTTTTTGTTGTTGTTGTGTTATGGCAGAACAGCCTGTTGAAGAACCTTAATTATTGGCACGCGTTTTACGACAGGATCTCTGGCTAAGCGTTACGCTTTGACGCAAAAAACCGGTGATTAAGGAAGGTAAAGGTTGGCAGAAAATTAAAAATAAAAAAATAGAAGGAAGAAAGACGGTTGATAAAACAGGGGCAGCTCAGCTGGCGCGAAGTATGTTGATTTTGATCGCTTGAATAGAAGTGTGGGAAGGAGTTTCTCCTTACAACTCGTTGCTATTATTCTAACGAAGTTTTACAATCTTTACATATATATAATAAAATTCATCAAATCTCTAAGGTTGTTCTAAATCCTTTCATATGATTTTGATTATGTTTGCAACATAAAATGTTGCCACAAAATTCAAAACTGATAACATCGAGGAACATAAATTTTCACAGTTTTGATTAACTCTCAGTCAAAAGTTATTATCCTTGAAATGAGCCAACGACAGACATACATACACACACACTAATACACTCGTGAACACACAAGAACAACACCGCAATTCGTTTTTGTGCATAACTGTGATTCAAATTCATTCAAAAACAATTCCCCACACGCCCATTCAGGGACAATTTCTGCCCCCAGCTCCTTGGCCACACATACACACCACACACAAACACACATGCACACACACACCTTCGACTAACAAAGCAGCAGCATACAAACAAGCAGACAAACAAGCCAATGGCGTCGAAAAAGGATTTAACCCATAACATCCTTACATGCAATGCGAAAATAATTTCTTTATCCTTTTTATGTGCGTCATAACGGTATATAAAACACAAGTAGTTTGGCAACGCCATAACAACCCCCAAATGGGTCATTTGCGTATCCTCAAACAGCGAATAAAAATCAGTGAAGAAAATCCAAAAAGGCAGCGGGAAAGGGCAACGACCAGCAGAAGTAGCGCGCAAGGCAAAGGCAAACATTACGAGACATTGTTAAGGACGACAACATTCGGCAGTTAGAAGATTATTTAAATGAGCTCTGGACAGATCATTTGTGGCCTTATCGGGTGCAGAGGTTAAAATTTTGCATAAATGTAATGGTTTTGTTTCCTTGATGCTAATGATGGATATTCTTCTTAGCTGATAGCAAAATCTGCAGGATTTTGATGGGTTGAAAAAAAAAAAAAACATGCAGGCCTATTTTAACTTAACTCGCATTTTGAAGCATTTAAAAAATCTACATAAACAAAATTTCACACAGGCTCTCAAAATATGTGTTCGAGTAAAGATTATAACAGGCTCTAAGTGATGAATACATCCTAGTCTTCTCGCAATTTTGTGGAATTTTTGTATTTTATTTTTTTTTTAATAAAGCAGCTGTCAGGGGATGTCCCTATATATGCCTCTATAAATGTGATGATTCATAATACAATTCAGTGTGAGTCCTTAAACATATGCAATGCCTTTATACAATTTTTTTTATCTTGATTTTGTCTTTGCAATGAGCCAAATTCATTGAACGCCTGCAAAAAACAACAACACAAACCGCACTCGTTCAGTGTTCAGCACATTTTCCAGCGAAATATACAAAAACAAATGCATGCAAAGCCAAAATAAAAAAACGCACACTCGATGATGTCAATGCTGAAGATGATTGTCCCGTTACTTGTGTGTCGAGCTATTTTTCATGACATGTACCTTTATTGCAATGTAATTTTTTTTTTTTTTTTGATTTTTTGCCAAACGCGACGATGAGCAACATTTTGTATTTGTTTTTTTGTTT
Source organism: Pherbina coryleti (assembly GCA_943735915.1). Lineage (NCBI taxonomy): Eukaryota > Metazoa > Arthropoda > Insecta > Diptera > Sciomyzidae > Pherbina > Pherbina coryleti. The sequence goes on from OX030949.1 coordinate 9,901,620, forward strand.
TTCTTTTTAAGAATTGGCCCGCGCTTAAAATTTCTTGGGCCCCACTGTTTTAAGACATGAGCAAGCGATTTTTTTTTTCTTTGCAAACCACAAATTTTTTTAAATAAGCACGTAAAAATTGATGCCATAAAAAATATGTTCACAGTTCCTTAATTAAGACTTGATGTGACCAAGGTGATGTTATTAAAACTTCCCAGTGGTGAACACATGACGTAACTGATTATTTCTAAAATTCAATTAATCTGCAAGGTTTTCAGAACCTTTATGCATTTGTATGTTCTATGTTTAACATTTGCTCTGCTATGGCCGCTTAAACGCTAATGACATGTACCATTCCTTGTAAGCGGACATCGGAGTAGACTTGTTGCTAACATTACACGAAAGTCATCCATATCTTACCGAACGAGAACGCAAGATAATACATATAAACGATAGCTATCGAACGCAAATTCTTACACTGTTCAACACAAAAAAGAAAATTAATAAGGTTCTGATAAAGGATTCAAAAAAATAAAACAAAACATACGGGTATCGGCGTTTTGAAAGTTTACGTATGAATTTTATTTAAGGGAAAATGTAAGTCTTCCCCCTTAATTACATTCAAAATAGAATATAGAATATGGAATATAGAATATAGAATATAGAATATAGAATATAGAATATAGAATATAGAATATAGAATATAGAATATAGAATATAGAATATAGAATATAGAATATAGAATATAGAATATAGAATAAAGAATATAGAATATAGAATATAGAATATAGAATATAGAATATAGAATATAGAATATAGAATAAAGAATATAGAATATAGAATATAGAATATAGAATATAGAATATAGAATATAGAATATAGAATATAAAATATAGAATATAGAATATAGAATATAGAATATAGAATATAGAATATAGAATATAGAATATAGAATATAGAATATAGAATATAGAATATAGAATATAGAATATAGAATATAGAATATAGAATATAGAATATAGAATATAGAATATAGAATATAGAATATAGAATATAGAATATAGAATATAGAATATAGAATATAGAATAAAGAATATAGAATATAGAATATAGAATATAGAATATAGAATATAGAATATAGAATATAGAATATAGAATATAGAATATAGAATATAGAATATAGAATATAGAATATAGAATATAGAATATAGAATATTGAATATAGAATAAAGAATATAGAATAAAGAATATAGAATTTAGAATATAGAATATAGAATATAGAATTTAGAATATAGAATTTAGAATATAGAATATAGAATATAGAATATAGAATATAGGATATAGAATATAGAATATAGAATATAGAATATAGAATATAGAATAAAGAATATAGAATATAGAATATAGATTATAGAATATTGAATATAGAATATAGAATATAGAATAAAGAATATAGAATATAGAATATAGAATTTAGAATATAGAATATAGAATATAGAATATAGAATATAGAATATAGAATATAGAATATAGAATATAGAATATAGAATATAGAATATAGAATCAAGAATACAGAATATATACAGTGATGTGCGATGAAATAGAGCCAGTGCTATAAAATTTATTTAAATCAAAAAATCTTAAGAAACTTTGCATTTTTTAATTTTTTCTTTTAATAGGTCCAAAACAATAATTTATTGAATTAATATTAGTACACTAATTAATTAGGTTAAATGTGAAACACGAACGAAAAAATTCAAAATTCAATGTGTCCTCTTTCCTCTGTGACTTGAAATAGAGACAGAAATAGTTCCTTGATTTTAGCGATGACTTGTGATTAGAAAATTTGAAAATTTATGATATAATCAATAGAAATTATTGAAATATAATTATTTCTACCTCAATATTTGGTGGAGTATCCATTATTTCTAATAACTGCTGTGCAACGCCTAGGCATCGAATCCACTAGTTTTTGGTACTTAGTAGCTGGCGACTGTGGCGGCCAGCTTAGAACTTCGATGTTTTTTGCCTAAACGATTCGTTTGCCCGCTTCGATGTGTGTTTCGGGTCGTTATCCTGCTGAAACACAAATCGAAGCGGCATATTTAACTCTGCGTACGGCATCATGGTTTCACTCAAAATCCTGGTGTATTTTAAAGCATCCATATTTTCCTCAAAGCGAAATAAGGGACATTTGCCATTATACGAGAAACACCCCCAAAACATTATACTCCCACCGCCATATTTAACAGGTTTTTATAGTGTGTTGAGGAAGGAATTCGGTATTGGGGGGTCTTCTCATAGAAATGCTGCCTCGGTCTGAGTTAAATAAATTAACTTTGGTCTCATCTGACCAAAGAATGTTTCGCCATTTGCTCGTTGGCCAATCAGCATAATCCTTTGCGAATTGAAATCGCTTGCGGACATTAACTTTGGTCAGGAATGGTATCTTCCGAGCAGGTGTAGCCTTCAATCCGTTTTTAATTAAAAGTTTTGGAATCGTTGAAGTGTCCACGTCCAAGAAATATTGTTTCTTGAGAGCGGAAGAGGTCACAAACGGATCTTTTTTACGTGACGTAGGACTCGGCTTTGCAAACTGGTACTTATTTTGGGTTATTTTCCTCTGGTATCTTTTTTTTTGTGTAAACTTTAATGCATTCTCAACCATTTTCTTTGAGCAGCCAACTATACTGGTTGTTATTATTTGGCTTTTACCTTGTTTACTTACGCAAATTTTTTATAATTTTTCGGTTTTCAGAACTGCAGTGCTTGTCTCTTCCCATTTTTAGACCTAAATGTTTGAAACACAAACATTTATTTTAAAACAGTGTCGGCCGACGCCTAGGCACGCATGCTTCGTGAAACTTCGTATTTTCACATCGATATAAAACTGGCTGTCGTGCTTGTACACCGACGCTGCCGATTATTCGTAGCAAGAGCACTCAGTCCATGTTTCGCTTTTGACTAGTTAACACCACGCTTCTATGCAACGTATGTGTGCATTTTATTACGTAATTTAATATGCTTACACGTAAAAAAAAATGTTCTACCAAATGTGGGAATTAGCATATTGGTTCTTTAAAAATTGTTTTGGGGAAGTGAAAACTTAATTTGTAAGAAGAAACTAGGACGCGCTACCAGTTTGTTTTTATTTTGAAATAATATGCAATATAAATAATATTATTATAATCAGGAGTCGGTAAAATGTTACAAGTAAAAAACTACTTTCCAATCAAATATGTTATATTGATATTAATAATAAATATATTCATATTGATATTATTAATAATATATTAATTTTAATGTTATTATTAATTAATAACATTAAAATTATTTAATTTGTCTAGGGCCCCTAGACAATAAATAATATTGCACATTATTTACCTAGTAATTCCATTTATTTCAATTCACGTTCATACGCTTGCATTTATTTAGAATGCTGCTTAATGTTAATAATAAAAAATTTCTTTAAGCCTCCTGCGAAGTAAAATTTTCACAGTGTAAGCCAAAGAGAGATTTTTGCCTCTCACTTGGGCGCACACTACTTCAAAACTGAAAGAACTGTGTATGTATTTTTTTGGCCGACACTGTTTTAAAATCATAAAACTGACAACTCTTACTCACGTTCTATAGTAAAATTTTATTAAAAAAGATCTTTTTCAATTAAAAAATTTTTAGTTACATTGGTTGGCTCTATTTTAATGCACACTTTTTTAATGTAATAATATCACAGTTTCACAGATTAGCGAAAAATAAATTCACAATTGTACTCAAAAACAACTGTACAATATTCATGGGAGAAGTGGTTTTTAAACTACGTTTGGTTTAGAGCATGCCAAGTTGTTACAAACAATTTTAATTAATATCATCAGCAAGTGCGTGGCTCTATTTCGTCGCACATCACTGTAATTTAAAGAGGGACTTCCTTGGAATAAAGGTTCCTGTCTACATTTCCAAAATTGGACGAAAGATGTTTGTATATAAAATAAAATTATATTCGTTCTTTAGGCACTAGTAAGACGGCATCGTAGTGACAACGGGTCCAAAATCATTCAGCTAAAAAAGCGGGTTAGCTGTGCGTAGAGTTCATCTGGTTTTTCACCGATGATGTCATCATTCACAATACATCCCCAGTGGTCAGCACCTATGAGCACCTCAATAGGTCCAGGTATAACAAAGTGTTTATCGTCCAGTGGTAGGTCGTTCAAGTGTTTCCAATGGAGAACAACAATCGGCACAGTAGGCGATTAAATTGATGGCAGGACCAGGACTTCTTCATATATTTTACATCAAAATTAGAGTATATAAATATTAGCGTGAGCAATACGTATTGGAACCAATCCCTTTCACAATGGTTTCAAATTTGGTTCTCTGCAATTTTAAGGAACCAAGTGATCAGTAACGATGCTGTAAACTTTTGTTCGGCACTTCGGCAAAAATTATTTGCTTATACGAGTAGTTTAATAGCCAATGTGGTTTTTTAAAATTAATTTATCCTTAATATCAACTGATATCAGGACTTCGGCGTTAGGATTGTAGACATTTCATAATGGAAAATGTTCATAATAACAAGAAAAAAACACACATAATTATTTTTCTTGTACAACATACACCCCTTTCCTATTTACTCTTCTTTATATATTAAATTTATTATCCAACATTTTTTTAAATATGTTTAAACACAGTTTAAATTTTTTTTTTATATATAATAACAATAAAAGCATTGGAACTCCTGGCAATAACTGCAAAGTAAATTATTTGCATCTATTTTCAATTTGAGAAAAACCCATGCATTATTGAAAGACCTTCGACCTCTACAAAGCTTCAAATGAACTTCGTTAGGAATAGCACAGAAAAAAACTCATTGAATTTTAATCGAAAATTTGAATTGAATTTAAATTGAAATCTTAACTCAAACCCTTGAAATGTTAAACTTGGAACAACCAAAGAAATACAATCAGTATACAACAAATACGAGAGTGGGGGTAGAGAAAACGTAAAGAAAACTTTTTTCTCTAAATTTATGCGACACGCTGCGCCGAGCTAAACCAAACCGGAAATTGTAATAGAAATCGTGGAACACCGGAAGTTATTTTCGCAAAGAAGTAAAAAGCAAAATAGGAAAAAATAAAAAGAAATGTGAAACTACTGCATAAGTAGATGTAGAGTAGTAAGTAGTAGATGCCGCTGCAACACAGTGTCTTCAACGATTTGTGGCTTTGCCTCGATTATATTGGTACTTGGCAGACCGGCGAACTGAGCACGTGGAACCAACTTGAAGTTTTGCGTATACATAATAATGGCTTTTCTTATGGAAAAAAATTCAAATCTCGAAACATTGTGGAGAAAAGAAATAAAAAAAACACAAAAAAAGGGGTGAAAAGCAATAAATTTCCTTCAAGTGTCGATATTTGGTGAAGTCGGTGTGTGTGGCGTAAAAAAAATAACGTAACCAAAAGCTACCCATATCCCATTATTATTATTTTTATTCCATCCGGATAACAAAAAACATCTCCAACACCAACAACAACAACAATGGCAGCACTGGGACTTCTTGAAGTGCACACGATGTATAAACTTTTCCTTTTTCACTCGCTCATTTTTCCAAAGATCGACTTGAATTGAAATTTTAAATGAAAAAAAATAAAATCATTTTGCAAATTTTTGTAGCTGGATGTTTGTTTGTTTCCGCTTCCGTCTGATTTGTTTGCAGGACCGTTTTAGGTCTCAAGCGGGCGAACTTGCGTGGCATATATTTTGTTTGAGGTTTGGTTGGAGCTAAAGTTTTTATTTTCGCAAACTTTTTGTTTTTTTTTTTTTTGTTTTTTTGTCTATGACTCAAAAAAATAAAGGGGAGAAAAGGATTTCGATGCTTGATGTTTTTGCTGTTGTTGTATTTGCTATTGTTGTTGTATTACTTGCCGCTATTATGCAAACAACACAATTTTAATGATATGTTATCGACGAAGGACGAAAAGTTTGGACGCACGCAGGCGTTGGACGACACATCGTTTGAGCTCAGTGGGCGTATTTCGCCTAGAAGTGGGATGGTGTATTTCGACGTTTGGCATTACGTTATAAATTTGAATTATAACGCGCTGCGTTGCTTACTTAGTGTTACGTAGTTGCGATAGCGTAAATCCGTTCGTCGTCCGTCTGTCCAAGCACCAACGCACACACTCACAGTAGGGTGCGAGCATGGCAATTTGTGTGCAGGATATGTTCCGGAATATATTAAAGGGATTTTAAAAAGCCAAAAATTCTATTTTCCATTGATACCATGGAAAGGACATGGCGAACGACTGCGTATTATGGACTTGAACTTCGGTGCATTGGCCGGGGGTAAAATGGGCGATTTGAGTGTAGCTGTGATTTATTAGTTTACTGTATAGCAATTCTTGAATGGTCTCAAAACTTGCTGGTGTTGTTTTTTTGTTTTTTTCTTGTAATGGAATTAAATGATGCTGAAGAATATTTGAAATATGTGCGAATCCTTGCTTCAAAGGCCATTGAAAAGCCATTGATATGTTTAGATTTTCTTGCATTGATTCTTAATGTAGTGAAAATATTTCCGCTCATAGACTGAAATGAGAAGTAGTCTGTATCCTGTCGATATTTTGATCAGTTTTGAATTTTGTTTTTTTTTTTTTGTTGTTTGAGATGTGTATTTTGTTAGTTATGGAATTTTTTATTGTCATCAATTAATGTATATCTCTTGTGCAGCACAAAAAAAACAAACTTGAAAATACCAAAAATTAAAAATAAATTGCAACCCGTCCTTATCCTTTGTGTAACTTAAAATAGTCTCATTTGGATGTAGAAAAATATCAGCCACACACACTTCCGCCTCACTGCAACTGATTAACGCCCACTTTATTAGTATGACGCACCGTGCAACGAGTGGGTGTCTGTCAGAGGTGCCAGAATTTATTGCATGCTAAAGTTGCGGTTGCCTCTCATCATCACAACCAAAGAATGTGGAGTTGAAAATGGAGAAAGAACCGTGAGTGGGTGGAGCGACTAAAGTGAAATGCTAAACTAAACTTTTCCGGAATCCAGCTTCCAAACAAAGTGACAAGCGCGCAAATATTTAAATTTTCTTCTTTAGCGACATGACAGAAGGATTTATTACATTCAACAAAAGTAAAAAAAAAAAACATATACACAAGTGTTCGGATTAAATAAAACTAGTTCGGAAATCTTAGAGATGAAAAAAAACAAGAGGAAGAGCCAGAAAAAAAATTAGGAACTCTTATAAAAGGCATCAAAGAAGAGTTTCTAAGAAAAATTTTGAAAATTTTAATTTTCTTTTTTAAATTGGTTTTTTTTAATGATAGTTCCTATGAAATATTTACAACAATAAAGGCCATACGAGTTCAAATAACAGCTTCATGAGAATTTTATAACAAAAATTGTCACAGAGTATTATGGTATACATTTGTGAGTATAATATTTTTGAAAAAACATATTTTTAATTAAAAACAAAATTAAAAGAAAAATTTTAATTTTTTTAACTGATACAAATTTTTCTTTTGAGTTATTTCCATTACATAGTACAGTGTAAGTCGAGGCCTGTCGATTCAAAATTTTTGTTTTTTTTTTTTGATTATTGAATAATTTTTATTTGAATAAGTTAAACAAAAGTTGTTGTACAGTGATCAATTATAACTATTATAATTAAATTTAAAAATCATAGTTTGAAATATAACTTAATAAAAGTACAGAAATTTTACATCTATTAACAATTGATTTAAGATTCCACATTCTATAGTACACTAGGAACTAGAGGCGATTTCGAACTCTGGAAATCTATAAGAATTACCAACTCAGTCTATATCGATCATATAAAAGGTATACACTGAGGGAAAAACTCATGTAATCAGTACATAGACATCTATGTAAAATCTATGTACTTCGTCTTGTATGAGAACGCAACGAGAGCTGCATGTACTGGGTAAAGTGAGCGTGTACTGGTTACATATAAGTTTATTCACTTTATAAAATAAATGAAATATGTATTCAATACAGTGCATTATGTGTTGAATACATTGCAGACTTCAAGAAATACAAGCAAGGTGTACTCAATCAATATTTCTTGTAACATTTTACAAGAACTGTACTAATTATAGAAAATATGGACTCAGTACATGTCTCGCTTGCATAAGATTTCGCTCAACGGCATACGATTTTACTGTTTTATGTCATTCGCTTCTTCATTTGCAAACGTCTCCATCAACGATCGGATCAAGCCATTTTCAAAGCTGCTACATTATATATGCGGCAGGTAAGTAACTTATAGATAAGACTTATTAATAACTTAAATGTTCTGAGAAGATCTTTGGTTAAGATTTAATCCAGTAGGAATACTTTATCAAACTACACCGACGGAAGAACCTATGGACTGACTACATAATTTTATATACTCATAATATACTCATATAAATACCATATAATTTTGTGATTTTCTCTTAAATTCTGGTCAATAAAGAATTTTATGTACTCATCACAAAACTGCTGTCAACAATCTATGTACTACGTACATAGGAACTGTACTCATTACATAAAGTTATTTACAACAATTTTTAGTGGGTTTTTAGGATCACAACGGCTTATAGAGGATATAATTTAGAGAAACGGCTAAAGTAGAGGAAAAATATTGCACAGTGCTGATAAAAAATATAGCCAAACACTTGAAAGTAGTGAATTTAGTTTTTCTGGTATGAACACACAAACTCTGATGACACCTTCATTACACAATAAGCTTTAGAGTAGAAATGTTATATTCAAAATCAGGGACCGTAAGTTGTTATGACTTTTTTAAAAAAAGTCAATAAATAATAGTTAAAATTTGACTTATAATTTTTCGGTCATAAATAAAAGTTAAAATATGACTTTTATTTTTCCGATCAAAAATAACAGTTAAAATTTGACTTTTATTTTTTCGGTCACAAATAACAGTTAAAATTTGACTTATATTTTTTCGGTCAAAAATAAAAGTTAAAATATGATTTTTATTTTTTCGGTTAAAAATAAAAGTTAAAATATGACTTTTATTTTTCCGGTCAGGAATATAAGTTAAAATTTGACTTTTATTTTTCCCGTCAGAAATATAAGTTAAAATTTGACTTTTATTTTTTTGGTCAAAAATATAACTTAAAATTTGACTTTTATTTTTTCGTTCAAAAATAACAGTTAAAACATGACTTTTATATTTTAGTTTTAAGTTTTATTTTTTATTTTATTTTTTTCTATTAAAAATAAAGGTACACAATTTGACAGTGACATCCTATATTAATTACTTGCTTACCCGGCACACGTTGTTTTGCAGCCTAAATTTATTTGTCGTGCTCTTTTTGGATTTTCGCGATTTTTCGTTTGCTTGAAAATGATTTTTATTAATATTTAATTATTATACTGTGCAACACAACTTTCTCAACAAAACGATGAAAGTTCCTTTTCTTCACTTGAAGACGAAAACTAGATGGGGAAAAAATTTCGGCGTCATTGTTTATAGTTATTAGTTATAAAAAGTATATAATAGTATATATTTGGCCCACCCTGTATAAGTATTTTACATATTTCATTGAGCAAGGATAGGGTATAGAACAACAAGTAACTCGGGTATGATTTGAGTATCCGATTTCTCTCCGTTACTCATTTCAGTTCTGTGATGTTCTCTGATGATCATTTCAGTTCACAACAAGGACAGGGAACGCAAGGTGCAGTGATAAGCCAAACAAAGGCAGATAAGAGTAGATTGAATAGAATTTATACTTTTGTTATATTTTTTCACCTTTTAACCGAAAAAATAAAAGTAAAATTTTAACTTATATTTTTGACCAAAAAAATAAAAGTAAAATTTTAACTTATATTTTTGACCAAAAAAATAAAAGTCAAATTTTAACTTATATTCCTGACCGGAACAATATAAGTCAAATTTTAACTGTTATTTTTGACCGAAAAAATAAAAGTCAAATTTTAACAGTTATTTTTGACCGAAAAATTAAAAGTCAAATTTCAACTTTTATTTTTGACCAAAAAAAAAATCGGTAAAAAATAACTATTATTTTTTGACTTTTTTTAAATAAGTCAAATAAAAAAAAATCTTTTAAGATTATTATTCGTTAGTTAACAAGCATCGCACTACTTCATTCAAATATCGAAAAGACACTTTTTTTGCGCTTGACTTTTTGAATCGAAATTTCGAAAATAACAGTTATTTTCGGTCCCTGTTCAAAATATAGATGAGAACACCAAAAAGTTAACATATTACTCTCTACACCAAAAACACAACGAAAAAAAAAAAGAATTCACCGAAAAGAAACAAATGCAATAAACGAAAGCAATTGACGCCGTTAGTTTATTTCGCACTATTTTCTCCGAACTTATAAAGACCCTTTTTTTCTTCTTCTTTTAAACCAACCCAGCAAACTATATATTAGTTGATCCCTGTTTTATAAAACTCAATTTTTTATAAAAATATAAGTTTATTTTTTAATTATTGAATTAAAGCGCAATGTGCTACACAGACGAATGCGTTTAAAATGTTTCACTTACAATGAGTATACTAAGGGAAATAACGCATATTAACATTATCCACGCCTAAGGGAAATAACGCATATTAACATTATCCACGAAGTTTTTAGAATTAAGATTCTTGCTTTCGATTTCTTATAGTTCTCAATTGCTTTTTGTTATGAATATTATATAGCCTGGATGTTTGGCCAAGTTTCTTTGTGAGTGCGATTGGTGATCGCATGATACAATTACACAGTGCAACACGAAAAAAAAACCATATACGGGCACCACTACGTGATAAAAGACTAAAAAAAAAGACCCGTGTCTCCCAATTTTTCCCAAAGTCATGCACTTTTTTGTTTATGGGCCGCCAAAGATTTGGGGCCTCGGTATCATTTTCGCAAAAAAGTGATCATTTTCTCGGGCAAACCGCTCAGAATTTCGATTTACTCTCTGAGGCAAAGTTGTAGCTCTTGTCATAAAGAACAAAAATTGCGAACATATAAAATCAAAAAAACTTCACCTTCCAGATAAAAATCGCAAAAAACTTAAAAAAATTCGATTTTTTTTTACCTTTTTTCCCGTGTTCAGGTCCATAGGTAGCAAACCGTTCAAAATTCAAGGAAACAATCAACTACAAAAATTTACCTAAGATCTCAATAAACAAATTTCTAGAACATAAATATAAACTGCCTGGGAATTATTCTTAACGCCGTTTTTTAATTTCATTTGTTTAATTAAGAAAGTATTTAAATAAATTTTAAATATATACGTAGTCGATTTAACCCTTCGTTTCAGGGAATTGCACATATGCAATGTTGACTTCTAAGAGATATAGCACACCCTGTGAATATACCTGACGTAATTTTATTTAAAAATAAATTTAGACATTTGCTTATTAGTGTTGTCTTCTTTTGTCAAATTGGGGATATAATTTGTACAAAATATTGATTTGAACAAGGTCTGTCTTATACGTAGAAAAAATAAGTGAATATTTTTAATAATTATACAAGAAATATCAAAAACACGTTCAAATGTAAGTTTTGTTCCAGAATATAAGTTAATTTTCTTTAAGCTTACTAGTTTTTGTGTGCATTATAACTTTAATTTCATTTCAAAATAAATGGCTTAATTGCAAATATTTAATATCATGCATTTGAGACATTGTGAAGTTACATTGCAGACATGAGGTTATATTGCAGATGTGCAATTCCATGCACTTAACTATATTTAAAGCTAAAATTAAAAATAAATTAATTTTAAAAATAAATCACTTGGGTCAAGAAAACAGCCCCTGTCTTCGTCACTACGAAGAAAATGATCTTGGGCTTGTGTAAATATTTTTATAGAAGAGTTTTACGGGAAGTACTTATCATATGAATTACAAAGTTTTTTTGTGATAATCAGTATATCAACACTACCACTAATGATTGAACTAGCCAAAAGGGGTATTTATTGGGTTCAATCCGTCGGAACGAAATTCCGAACTCAAAACTACCGAGTGTTCCCATATTAATGAAGACATCTCGAGGAGAGTCTGTGGAATATGTAGCATGATGATGTTAACGTACATTTGGTTTCATGGAGACATAATAAAGGTGTTAATTTGATGTCAAACCATTGTGGTAAAAGTCCTGAGACCATAGCTGAACGATTTGATAAGAAGATGTGTAAAAACATATCCATTGAGTGTCCGAATATTGTTAGGGGAAGTCAATTTGTTCCACTCATTTATTGGAAGCTACAAGACAAAAATACGCTATACGATAATATTAGTAAATGTATTGCTATTGTATAAGCGTGCGGAACAATTTAGCGGCGATCATGAAAACATAATATTTGTCAATTTTCGTTTGTAAGTGGTAGAAAGTCTTTATAAAGTAGGAAAACTATCCACAAAAAGTGGAAGACCTTCCGAATTATCAAAAAACCTTGCAAAAAATGACGAAACAATCGAGATGTTTTCCACTATCAAACATAATTCGGCTGGACCATTTTGATCTCTGGCCATAATGGAGCAACAAGCGTATTTGGAATATTGCTACATTTTTATAAAATGTACGCTTATATTCTGCTTTTTTATGAGTTTCAATATCCCTATTCAATGCTTTCGATTTCGATTTTCAGCAAAACTGTTCCATTCAGTCTCAAGGAATTCCCATATCCAAGGTAAAAAGAGAATCTCAATCTGGGAAAAATGGCTCATATTTGGCTTTAAACTTTTTTGTGCCGCTTAAATTACTTCGCCTATTATTCGCTAAAATTAATTCGCTCTTGATATTTTCTATCTAGCGTGCTGGCCTGGAGCAATAGTTAAGGTTTGAATTGCTTGCAACGAATGCATGTTGTGCTTGAAATCCTGAAAGGTGTTTGGAATCATGTCTACAGAGTAAAACAAAATGTTTTTTGAAGAAAAGAAAAAAACTAAACAAGTAACCAAACAGTTAACAAATAGGGGAGGCGTGTGTGTTATAATCCGGATGTTAAAACAGTTTTGAAAGTTGTGGCACAAATTTTTTTTTTTCAAAGATTTCAAATAATTTTTTTGCAAAAATTTAGAAATTTCTTTTAAAATAATCTTGTGGTTTTTTGAAGTTTATTAAAAGGTTATTTTTAAATTTCCTTTTTATGTTGCTTTTTTTGTAGGCCTTTCTTACTTTTAGTTTTAATCACATTCAGAACAGTTCTATTCTGCGCATGGTAATCCTGCGTGTTCGCTGCCATGTTGCTGTTGCATTTAACAAGTCTTGAAACAAGTCTAAGAACACAAAAAGAAACAAAAAAAAGAAACTAAGAGAAAACGAACTAAATATGCCGCCACATATCCTTGAGCCGCTTAGCTGGAGCCTAATGCGACAGGCAATAATTTCATATTCCAGAGTTTGGACGATATCACGATCACGATATATGAACTCTTGAGCTGCATGCAAATCTTCGTAATACGCGATGAGTGACAAGCTTGCCAACTTGATCGTTTGCCTTATTGGAAGCAGAGTTTGATACTTAAGCTGAGAAGTTGAATTGATTGGGCATCCCGAAGAAGTAACGCACGTAAATGTTTACGAATTAAATCCATTTTTTGCCCGTGATGAATTTTTCAAGTTACTTTAAACAACAAAAATTGCGCTTAAATGGCAAAATGTTCTTAAGAAGAGTATATTCAACAACGTCAAATTTGTAATGAAAAAGTCAGTTGCAACTTACTGTAAAGAAGGCCAGAAATATAAATAGCAACCCGTAATAAGATCTGAAATGAAGTTTTTTCTAAACAGCAATTCTACTTTTCTGCACTGAAAAGAAGACTAAGTTTAAGTATTTACGTTGTGTCTGCCTTCATCGATTTGAATAACGTTGAAGAAACGTGAGGATCTTTTATAGTGACGCAGCCAGTTTTGAGATTTTGCAGTTTTCGATATTCTATTTACACTTTTCTATTAAAATTGAATACTTTATATTTTCTTCTACTCATTCGCTTTGATACAGACTCATATAATTTCTTCGTAAGTAAAGAGTGGTTAAATTTTAAGGGCCGATGTTGAATATGAACCACACCTAAACGTCAAGCTTTTTTCTGCATTTCATTTGACGTTTCTCAATCTCAGACTAATTCAATTTGAACCATGGAAATATACACAATCGTCAATGGTCAGAACGGTGGCAAGAAATGGCAAGAGTGGATGATAAATTTTCGAAGAAAATCATCTTCAGTGATGAGGCACATTTTCACCTCAGTGAATTCGTCAATAAGCAGAATTGCCGCATTTGGACGAATGATAATCCAAGCGTGATTGTCGAAAAACCAATGCACCCACAAAGAGTGACTGTTTGGTGCGGTTTATGGGCTGGCGGCATCATCGGGCCGTATTTTTTCCAAAATCAGGCCCCGGTCAGGCAGTTACTGTGAATGGTGTTCGCTATCGTGAGATGATAACGAAATTTTTATGGCCCGAATTGAAAGATATGGATATGGAAGATATGTGGTTTTAACAGGACGGTGCCACTTGACACACAGCTAACGAAACAATGGCTCTTTGCGCGACAAATTCAATGGCCGTGTTTTCTCACGTGGTGGCGATGTCAATTGGCCGCCAAGATCATGTGATTTGACACCGTTGGACTTCTTTCTTTGGGGTTATTTGAAAGAAAAGGTTTACGTCGAAAAGCCAGCAACAATTCAAGAGCTAAAGGATGAGATAATTCGGCACATTAACGGCATAGAACCTCACTTATGCCTCCGCGTCATCGAAAATTTGGACCATCGAAAGGAGGTGTGCCGCCGAGGTCGCGGTGGCCATTCGGCCAATATTTTGTTCCATATATAATCAAACTATACCAATATTATCATAATAAAAAGAAATGACAATAATTTCTTAAATAATTTGTGTTTTATTTAAAATCAACATCGGCCCTGAAAATTTAACCACCCTTTAGAACAGACTTTATTTAGAGCCCTTTATACCACCAAATTAAATTCCAATATCAAGAAATTAAAGTACATTTAAGACATTTATAACATCTTTGCCATAAGGAATATAAAGCAGGAAATAAAGTCCTTAGCTTTCGTGGATCAACAAAATTTCCAGTTTTTGTTTAAATAAATCAAATATGACAAGAAATATGCGTACGATGGTAACGTAACAGTCACAGTTTATTTCTTATTATTTGATTAATTTCCCCTGGTTCAGATTCCTCCTGACCACCAGAGAGTTTAATGAATTGAATTAATTTTTCCGTTCGGCCGCCACCACTCTGCAGACAATGACAAACCTCAGAGAGTAAATAATACCATGTAAAGCTTCTTGAGAACATGCACATAGGCCCTTCGGAGCATAAAACTAGTGGGTCCAGTACTCGATCAATTGTGTTCAAACATTTAATAACAAGCACAACACAATTTGATCATAAGAAGTACAGTCAAAGTCCCTTCAAGGACTGAAATGGCTAGTTTATTTGATCATATATTTATATTTGATTAATTTTAAATTTACAATTTTACTATCTGAATAACTTGTAACGGCTTTTGGATCATGAGCGGGTATTACCACTACATTTAAAGCTTCTGTGCTGTTTCTGCTCTCAATTCTTACGCTCAACGCTCCCAGAGCGCTCTCTGCCCATACCCGGTCATGAGTCATGATACATTTGCATTTGAAATTATAAATTTCATAAACTTAAAAGAAATCTACCGATTTTTCTTTTTCTATTTCTCAATTTCATCCTAGCATCATTTCAAAGCAGTCAATATTGGAAACTAGCCTTTTGCGAACCCATCAAAGGCTCATCATGTCGGAGCATAGCGTTCATTCATTAAATAAAAGAACTCAATACAAACGCATTTGCATGGATTTGTAATCAACTCTTTGCTGGTTGTCATTATTGCCTGCTTGCTGCTCCATCGCCTGAGTTGAACACATTGCAGCGAGACAAAATTAAGACCAATGCGTGGATTATCTGTCTGTTCTACGTGGCCATCGTTGGCAACGTGGAAACGCCACATTCTGGCTGACTACATATCTGCGTTGCTTACCTCCTGACTGATGCAATACAACAACTTTTGCATATTTTTCACATTTTCAGCACAAATTTGCCACAAAGTGTTGTCGTCATCGTCAGCGTCAGCGTCGTCGTTGTCGTCTCGCAGTTCATACCCGTCCGTAGTGGATATAGTTTGCATTTGAGTTGACTCCATCCAGACCAGCATCGCGCACACGAACGCAACCAAGTTAAATTTGAATCGCAGATTAATGCCGCAATTATGATAAGGTGCTAATGGAAATTTCAACTTGTTCCCTGATTCAGACTCGCATTCACTTTGGTTATTTGTGCTGTTTTTGGTTTTTTTTTTCTTTTCTTGCTTCATTTGCCAGCTCTTCATTTTTGTGTCTAATTAAGGTGAATGAAAGCCAGGCAATCGCAGCATCATTAGCAGCGACATGGAAACTTCGACTGACTGTCTGTTTGTCGCCGCAGTCGTTCATTTCTTAGCATAGCTGACCAAGCTTATCGGCGATAGCCTGGTTGGTCTGTACTTTCATCAACAACACCTATCCACTCGACTTCTCTCCCCCACTCCCTGCTTGACAGTCAGCTAACCTGCCTTTGAGCCTCACCTAGCTTGGGTTACCTTTGCGTTTGTTCGATTTGATTGCCCGTTGAACATGTCCATAAAATGACGATTATGATGACATTGAATGCGTTCCAGCAACGTCCCACAATTCAGACGACATCATTTTCTTGCCCTTTTGCCCTCGTTTACACTATCTACCTGTATCTTGCTTATTCGCTGAAATTTATGGGCCGAAACTTATTTGCAACTCTTGCTTTGGTTAATTTTTTTTTTTTTTTCTTTTTTTCTTTAATTCTACTCATTCGCACTTGCAGTTGTCTTTTAACTCAGATTCTTGGGCATTTTAAGCCAATTTAAATGCAAGAAAAATAAATAAAAACCTTGCCGCCGGATGTTATTCAATGCTCTGGTATGAATGAGTATGTGCTTGAGTGTGTGTGTGTGTGTGCATGTGTGATTGAGCTTTAGTAAGAGCGAGTTGTTGCTGCTACTTTGCATTTTTCTGTAAATTTAATTAAAATGTTTTTTGGATTTTTTTTTTGTTGCTTTGTTTTTTTTTCGTACCGCATAAATTGCTTTTGGCTATTTGAGCCTCTTCTATATGGAGCTGCTCAGAAGTATGTACTTTCCACACACACACACTCACTCACACTCGGAGATGTAAACATGTGAAATATAGAAATTAGTTCGTTTGTTTGTTGGCTGCCTCATCGTCCACTAGAATCCTATAATTTTTTCAACATAATGACCAAAGTTTGCTAAAGTTGGTGCTTGTCCGGACTGCATGGGTCCAACGTTTGCAATTGTTTTTAGTTGTATTTATGAGTATGTGCTTATGTGTTTGTGCCTATTTGTATCTGTGGATCTGTGTATCTGTGCAAGATGACAATCATTTAATTAGAAACTTTCTCATAGGCTTTTAATTGCAAGTTGATGACATTATAGCGCGCTGCGGTAAATAATTTCATGAAAACAGGTGTGGACAAAGTTTTAAGTTAATTACAACCAAAAAGTTGGAATGGGGATAAGCATAGAAAATATTACAATTGGCAGTATTTTTGAAGTGTTGCAAATGGTCCTATGCAGTTGTTCATACTTGAAACATTATGACACAAATTCACAGATTTTTCAAATATTTTATTTAACTTTATTGTTTTGGGTTCAAACAATAGTTGTTATAACCATATATTTCATATTTCAACGTGACTGTACTTTAAGAATACATTCCCCAAGATAATAGTTATTAAGGCGCCTCACTTTCTATGGAGGAAAAAAAAAGTTGTTCGGGTCCGCCCCTCAAAATAAAATTTGGTCTTGTTATGATGATTCCCCAAATATTTTGGCTCTAACGATAGCCGTCAGCTAGCTAGAATGGTTCGAAAAAACCTCTAAAAATCGTGTTTTTCTTGGAAAATTTTTTGCCATGATATTTTTAGTAAAAAAATTGTCACAAATAGTGTGTAAATCAAAGAATTGCCTAACACAAAAGATATTTACTTTTTTGCAGTGATTTTTTTATATATTTTTTATTTGCAATTTTCATTAAAATATGTATAACTCCTCCATCTTTTGCCTGATTTTCAATTCCGGGGTATCATTGGAAAGGTACTAACTGCTGCTTTTCATTCTTATCAATAATTTACCCTTATAGGCCTTTTTTATGCGGTCGGATATTAGCCAGATTGACAGAATTTGTTCACATTTAAGAGTAAACGTATTGAAATAGTATAGATGGAGAATGCACCGACAGAATAAAAAAGGAATATAACGGCAAATAAGTGACAAGAATGAAGAGCAGCAGTCCGCACCTTTCTAATGATACCTCGGGATTAAAAATCAGGCAAAAGATGGAGGAGTTATACGTGTTTTAATGAAAATTGCAAATAAAAAAATATATTTTTTTCAAAGCTTTCAATTCTTTTTGAAGTGAAACTTCTTTAGCCGTAATGGGGAGTAAAACCGATGAATCAATTCGCCGATGAAACACTTCGCCGTGTTTTTCACATAGTGTAACGTTTACCCTACAGTACAGTACAGTAGCTTTTAAACTGTTGTACTAAATTTATCATACGGTCTGTGTCTGCACTTAAAATAATACAAAGCTTTCAGGCCTTGTTTTGCTTTCAAAAACAAAGACGTCGAGCAACAGCAAAGTTCAACTAGATCCAAAAAACAGTTGTTGAAATTGCAATTATTTGAAGCTTCTAGACCAAAATCAACGTCGAACGATATATTTGGTAGAGGATGTATAAATGTCATATTCTCTCAACTCTCTTTGCCATCGAGGCAGTGTTGTTTGCCAAAACCTTCTATATTAATGGAAAGTGTTCAAGAGAGGAAAATAACCTGACGCCGTCAGAATGTTTCATGGTCCATCTATACAGGTCACCAAGTCGTACCCTACACCATTGCTTTGATGACTATTAAAACCTGGCACTACTCAAGAATGATAGAAACAAGGTTACGCCTTCCGCAAATGAGAGAGAGAGAGAGAGAGAGAGAGCATGACGTCAACCAGCGCCATTTTCAGACTTTGGAATAATTTTACTTTGGGGCCCACACCTAAATATTTTGTTTTTTATTCTTATAATATGTTTATGGACCTCCTTAACCTATTGGTGCAATAAAATTTTGTCAGTCTCGAATAGTTTAGGAGATGAAAATCGTGAAAGTTTCAAAAATTGGAAGTATCCATATTTTTATACAGAAGGATATTTATTTTTACTTTACTTTTCCGAAAGAATTTATTTCCAATTTCGTCAATTTGTCTAAGTTACCGCATATTCATATTCGTTTTTACAAAGCAGAACCGCAGCGTGACGTCATGCACTCAATTGTGAAAGAGAGCATTAGATTAAACGGGACTGCGGAACGCGTTTCTATCAATCTTGGAAACTACAGAGATATTTCGTTCTTCAAATAGTTCTAGCTCTTATAATTTGTATACACTTAAAATCTTAGACAAAAATCGTTTAGAATGATCACAAAAAAATGGTGGTTCTTCTACACAACTTCAAAAGTAGCCAAAAACCCAATTTTTGAGGTACATAATCCCAAAACTCTCAATTTCCTGACAAGATCGTTAGTTTTTATTTAAGGTTTACATTCATTGTAGAAACCCGTGGCGTAGTTGGTTAAAGTGCGTAGCCGCTATGTCAACGAACCTGGAAGCCCGGGTTCGAACCCCAGCAGCGACAAAAAATTATTTGAATTAAAATAATTTTTATGTACGGCCGCCAACTCTCTGCAGACAATGGAAAACCTCAGAGAGTAATCAAAATGCCATGTAAAGCTTCTTGAGAATAAAAACATTCCGTACATCGCTGTTCAGAGTCGGTGTTAAACCTGTAGGTCCATTTCTCAGTCAATTGTGTACAAACTTAATAACACGCACAACACAATTGATCATAAGCTAGGTCAAAGTCCTGAAATGAAAGTCAAGGGCTGAAATGGCCAGTTATTTATTTTTTTTTATTTGTTTAATTAAAAAATTAAAAAAACTCGACGTCACTAGAGAGCTACTTATATGTAGAATATGTGTACAAAAATTCAAAACGATCGGTTCAGTAGTTTTTTCTGTAGGCTGGTCACCGACTTTAAAAATTACATGATTGGGAAAATCGATTTAAAGTTCTGTACACTCAGCAACACTAGTTGGAGGTACGGTCATTCAACCTACTGTAAGTTCGTTAGTTTTGCTCCGAATGAAAAATGTAATACAATATTCTTCAGATGTTGTAATTTCAGAAACAAAAATAAAAAATAATAAAAAAAAAAAAGTTGTCAAACCTTACCCCTCCCCCCTTAAACATCAGTATCCCCAGCTTACCAAAACCTAAACCATGTATTCCTTACATCAAATTCTACATCATATTCTTTCCCAACTGACGTCCAGTTGTTGAGGGAAGAAAATTTAGAGTTTGCAACCACATCTTTCATAGCTTTACCGTTCAAAGCATAAATTTTTAAGGTAATTTTTTGTTTTTTTTTTTTGTTTTGTTCTTTTTTAAAAACAAATGCTTTCGAATTTTTTAAAATAAACCTGAAAAATAGTCTTATTATAATATAAGAAAATAAATTAATTTCTTTTCTGTGATGATATTGGCCACCATGACTGAATGCGTTAAAGTCGTGAACAACTCGGTGCAAACCTAGCGGCTCGAATCCTCCACCCCACACAGAAAATTTTTTTTAACTTAAATTAATTTTTCTGATCGGTCGTCACTTCTCTGCAGACAATGGCAAACCTCAGAGCGTAAATAATGAACATGTAAAGCTTCTTGAGAACATGCGCATTAGCCCTTCGGAGTTGGCATAAAGCCAGTCCAGTCCAGTTCTTGATCAATTGTGTACAATTAATAACACATTTAATAACACGCACAACACAATTTGATCATAAGAAGCTCGGTCAAAGTCTTTTCAAGGGCTGAAATGACCAGTTTATTTTTTATTATATGTTTTATTGGCCATGATACTTAAAATTCATTGAATTTGGCTATTTATCCAAACATCCTTCTTAAGTTTATAAGTTTTCAAATGTTTTTTTTTTAATGCACTTTATAAGAAAATCAAGCCTTGATTGAACTCTACGCCATCTACTCGTACTAGGATTACTGGAGATCAAACCATCTACAGAGATGATCTTTTCTCTACTATTCTTTTTCACGAAAACTATTGCTGCAAAGAAATCGATCAATACAGCTGATTAATGCAGTTGACTCACTTTTCGTGCCAACCCATAGCCAATTTGTAAAAAAATCAGAACTGTACACAATAATACCACTACAAATAAGCCATCATTTATTGACATTTACGAATGTGGTCTATGGCACAGCTGTACCGTTTAACCAATAGGCTGTAACTATCGCATAGAACTCATCTCACAACATAAATTTAAGAAAACAGCAGTAAACGCTTCAATTGACTGCATTATCGGCAATAAAGCCAATGAATGACGCATCTCCAGCTGAAACTTCCCGTGCGCTATAGTCAGACGCTCCCACTAAATATGCATGTGGAATGCAGTCGATCATAGTACATGATGCTAGATCGCCATGAGTGCGAGTATAGAGCTATTTTTGCTTATTTAGTTGGTTTGTGGTGTGCGATTAAATCACGATCATCAGTCAAAAGCCTGGGTTAGACAAATGTTGTCACATAGTGGAACGCAACAACGTGGATTGTCGCCACAGATAATGGCACTAAAATGACAGCGATTCAAGCTAAACGTTGGCGTTGCATTGGGGGAAGTCATGGAGAGACTGTGAAGATAGTCAAATGGATAGAGCAAAAACAACAGAGGGACAAATGACGCCAGTCAAAATACGCTGCTACCAGAATAAGCGATCAATGCGTCAAGCTAAGCGACTCATTGGCTGACTGGCATATTTTTGTCGCTCTGCTCGAGCTCATAGTGTATGCGTCTCTCGTCGCCGTCGATATTAAATTGTTTTTGGCCTAATCGGTAATTTTAATCGGCATAAAAATTTATTTATTATCGGAAATTTTGCAATCAATGCAAAAGAAGGTTTGGTGCGTACGTTTTATTTTGTCTGTTGTGTGTGTGATGTTATGTTGACAGCGGGGCTTGGTTTGATGGAAAAATTGTTACAGTTTTTTGGTTGGTTTTTATTTCGGCTCAGTGAGGATGGAGAAGACAACTTTGGTCATGCGGTGAATGCGTTCGTTTGCTAATGAGTGCAGCTCATTACCATGTTAGCCATGTTGGCTAGATGCACAAACATTAATTACGCAAGCGTATTAAATCTCACTTCTCCTCCTCCCGCACCCATTGATATCGCGCAACCAAGATCATTTAACATATCTTTGGTGGAAAAGAAACCTTCTCTTGATCAGACCAGCCGCTGTTCTGCATCATTCCAGCACATATTTTACAACACTCTACATGATGCGAACTACAGCAACAACAACTCAGAACAGTCGTTCAGCAAAAACCAAGTGTCAATCCCTTTGGAACATGTCGGTTACCGGCTGCGGTGCATGCTGCTTTTTTCCTATTAGAAGCGGCTGAAGCGACGATCACTTGGGTTGGCTGGAACGGCGTCGCTGTGGGATTTGTAAATATTCAGTTTTTTTTCTTTCTCTTCGATTGTTCGCGGTGCTTGCGTTGCACGGTGTAACGAATATGGATACAATTTTTAAAATTAGTGCTGAAATTATAAAAATACTTGAATAAATGGAGAAAAACCTATGGAAATATTTGTAAAATTTTCCGAGTTTTTTAAGTTAATTTTTAAGTTAACTTTGAGCTTGTGTCCCTATTTTTTGACACATTCATTCTCTAAAAAAAAATCTAATTTCGGTGTAACCCCTCGATGTAAAATTAGATACCACCATCTATTTGTGTCCAACGTCAGTGATCGCTACACTGTGCATCGTTTTACCCTCAAGTCACGTACGTCCTTCGATCTTGCATGTCGTCGCAGAGACGGGACGTAGATACAGACTAAGTTGTCGCACTTTGCCTACATGCAATGACATTTTTAACAAACGACCCAGCAGACAGACACACCGACAGACGGACCGACGGAGGGAGAGACATACATAATATAGCCAGCGGGGAAACAACGCTGATTTTGCGCAGTTGCCCAGTGCTGATGATGACGACCATAACAAGAACACCAAGAACTACAACAACAACACTAGAATAACAACAACAACTACTACTACAGCTACGACGAAGATCATTAAATGAACGTTTTGTATAAATTATGCTAATGATCCTTCAATTGATTTGTAATAAAAATCCATGCGAAAGAGATAAATATCCACAAAGCACGCACTTTTTTGATACATATGTAGCTGTTGCTGTTGTTGTTGTTTTCCCTTTGACTTGTTCTGCTTGGTTATATAGTATGTGCTGAGAGAATCGCTGTTACTCGCTTGCATGGTTTATTCAAATGAGTCCCCGGCTTTTCTCAGGCTCCAGACAGCACAAACTCTATAGATCACTTTAAATTTCTTGAAATTTCATGTAGTTGCCTTAAAACGCACAGCAAACGAGTAAAAGGCGCCAAAAACATGCATTCCACTTGAATCAATTCTTTAGGCTCTACCTCTTTTAGTCCTTTTCTACACACTGCTCTCGATTAATTACCAAAGTCATCAAAAAAACTGAACAACTTATATACTGCTGACACATACGCGTACTTAACATGGTGTTGCAATATTAATAAGTGAAAAATATGAGCATCATCAATCTGTAAATGTCAAAATTGTCAACACTGTCTGTCCGTCTGTCTGGCTGCCTGAGTACTTGTATCGCTTGTTGCGAAACAGCTGAAAAATTGCTTCCGAGAAAATTGTCACCCATATTGTTGCTGTTTTTTTTTTTTTTTTTGTCATGTGTGTTGTTTTTGTTGCTGTTGGTGTTGCTATCGTTGTTGCACCCAACAACTTTGACACCAGCACCGGCTGTAGTAGCAACCAAAGCTGCATCTGCAACTGACAAATTGCTCATTAAGACATTTGTTTGTATGTCGCCAACACTGCTACACGTAGAGCATTTCTTCCTTTAGTTTCAGTTTCATAATATCTTCCATACCTAACTTTATCCTGCCATTAATACGCCCTCCCACACGCACTTTCTGAGCTGAGTGCTCTATGTATAGTACTATAACTCTATGGCAACAACAAAGTGTTATATTAGCACACACACGGTACTCAATATTCGCCTTCTAATTTACACCATTTGTTGTTAATGTTGTTGTTGTCGCTGTATTGTTGTTGTTGTTGCACACACATTTTAGCAATCTGCGCTTATTGCCTGCGCTTAAAAGAGTCAAAAACGAAGTTGGTAATAAATCATAGAGCAATTACACCAAATTAGATATGTTTCGTATTCACACTCTATCCATGCTTTCTTCACCACACTAAGTGGTGGTAATACATCTTCAACATGTGCGCTAAAAATAAACTCTCCATTCCTAACTTTGGAATCACACATGCTGCTGCATTAAAGGGTTAAACTAATAGTTTGGGATTTTGAGCTTCATTTCGTGGGGCTAGAAAATCAATTTATATAAAGGGTTTTCCATTAAGGACTTCCATTTGAGATATTTCAAAAACTTTATTATCAGCTTGAAGTACAATCAAAACATTTATGAATGGAACTCGACTTCGTTCATATGGCCACCGCGGGCATGTATGCAGCGGTCGATTCGTTGAACCCAATTTTCGATGACTCGGCCATACATTTCGGCCGAAACGGCCGCTATTTCACATTCAATGTTGGCTCTGAGCTCTTCCAACGTCGTCGGCTTGTTGGCATAGACCAATGACTTGACGTAGGCCCATATAAAATAGTCGAGAGGCGTTAAATCACACGAACGAGGCGGCCAATCGACTGGCCCATTTCTTGAGATAACACGCTCTTCAAACTTAAAATAAATAAATAAATAACTGGCCATTTCAGCCCTTAAAAGGACTTTGACCTAGCTTCTTATGATCAATTGTGTTGTGCGTGTTATTAAGTTTGTACACAATTGACCGAGAACCGGACCTACATGCTTAACGCCGACTCCGAACGGCGATGAACGGAATGCTCTCGTTCTCAAGAAGCTTTACATGGCATTTTGATTACTCTCTGAGGTTTGCCATTGTCTGCAGAGAGGTGGCGGCCGTACAGAAAAATTATTTTAATTCAAATAATTTTCTGTCGCTGCTGGGGTTCGAACCTGGGTCTCCAAGGTTCTTTGACATAGCGGCCACGCACTTTAACCAACTACGTCACGGACGCTCTTCAAACTTACTCTTCAATAAATCGATTGTTTATGCTGTGCTGTGTGGCTTCTGGCACCGTCCTGTTGGAACCACATGTCGTCCGAGTTCATATCTTCCAATTCGGGCCAAAAATAATCAGTAATCATGGCGCGATAACGATGGCCATTCACAGTAACGTTACGATCGTTATCGTCAACGAAAAAATATGATCCAATGACGCCGCCGGAATGCAAACCGCACCGAAGTGGTGATTCATGAAGCACATGGGGATTTTCACCCGACCAATAACGCATATTTTTCGTCAATAAGGACGAACCAATTGAGCCAAAAATGAGCTTCGTCACTGAAGATGATTGACGCTCTTAAAGTTGCGATCAACGACTCCGAATTTCGATAGTAAATTCTTATTATTTGCAGACTTTGTTCGTTCCTTAGAATGATGAAAATGTTGAGTTCACTGAACAAATTGACAATGACAGTTCGATGATTAGTGAAAGGGTGCGTTCAGAAATTTTATTTAAATTTGTCAAGTCCCAATTGGAAAACCCTGTAGCTCAGCTCAAACTGAGGATTTCCATTGTAAAATCTAAAATACATGCAATAAGTTATATTTAACATATTATCTACCATCTTCGATTGGTAAAGTTGTCATCATAGACCTCTATTATTCATAAATCATCATCATGCTTTGGATGTGAAAAGTTGAATGTTACACGCAAAGAAATTCTTCGTTTACGACAACTGAAAAATTCGCCAACTGTTCTTCGTTTAGTTGTATTCGCGAGTTGTATTTGATATATAGGAAAAAAGAACTATTTTTTTAAGTGTATATATGTGGTTTTTGGGGTCAAAGAATATATTTTTGACATTCATTTTTATTTTGCTACTATTTTTACATTTTATCGCTTCTTTTTGATAAAATAGTAATAAAAACTATTGTAAAAATTAAAAACCATCAAATGTTGCCTATACCAAATACATAAAGCGTTTTAAAATATTCCTCTTCTCCTAAAAAGGACTCTCTGAATAACTTTTTTTTCAAAAACACCATTGTGATTCGAAGTACTTGTACAAAATGGCCAATACAATTTCTAATGGTGCGGTTCCGTTGGATTTGTCTCACATTAAACCAGGGCCAATGTACATTCTCGCCGGCTCACCAAATTTACGCGAAGTTGTTAATAATAGGTCTGTTTCCGCACAAACTTGAAGAAAAGTTCAAGTTAAGTTCAAGCTGTGAGAGTAATTTTATTATCTGTCGAAATGAGAGAATTTACCGAAAACGTAAGTAGTGCCAAATTTATTTACACTAATTTGACATTCTCTTGTTCTTCTTGAAGCTTGTTCTTATCGTGCTCGAAGAAATTGTTCAAGCGAAGTTCAAGCGAGTTTCGAGGCTCGAGAAAGTGTCATTTTGTTTGTTCTTCTTCTCCCTCGAGCTCGAAAAATGTGTACAGAAACGCCTTCAAGCAACTTCCAGTAACTTGAAGTGCGTACGGAAACAGATGTAATGTAATTCAAGACAATGCATGTTATGCACATTTGGAAAACATCTTTTTAGCAATGTTGTTTGATGATAAAAAGAGATACGTGACATTGATATAAAAAGAATTTTACACTATCAAAATAACTTGGACGACCCAATTCAACTTAGAGTTTATCAAAGGCCTATTGTAAACTTCAATTGCACAGATTATATGAATATGGCTGACTTCATAAACGCACGTTGCAATGCAACACTGCAAAGTCAAATGTTCATAAACATCCATACTTTATTTTTGACAATGTAGTGTGTTCACTAATGCATCGCAACCCTTTGCAATGCGCATCAGATGTCATTTCGGCGCATCATTTCATTTTATGATGCAACATGGATGTCTCACAAACAAAACAAGTATATTTATACATTATTAAATTGATTAAATTAGAAATTTATAAAATATTTGATTTTATTAACAAAAAGAAAAGGAAAACAATCTGGGAAAAAATTTTGCTGGAGATAAAAGAAATTGATGGCACGTTTCCTTTCACAAGGGACGAAATAAGTAGATGATTTTTGAATATAATGGTCACTTGCAAACGCATCAAAGATGTACTTTCTGCCAGTTGCACAAAATTTAAAAGCTAAAATATAAAAAGCATGGAATATATATTCCATTTTATTTATTTATTTTATTTATACAAACAGTTGGCGCTAAAGTACAAACATTGCATGGTGGTGTTCACAAACGCCTTCAAATGCACTGCATCATTTGACAAAGTAGTGATGTAAGGCAACATTGCTTTGCATTAGTTGCGCAATGCTTTGCAATGTTGCACTGCAACTTGCGTTTATGAAGTCAGCCTATGATTGACTTGAATGACGACATGAATTTATTCGAACCTCCGTTTTCGCAAAGCATTCCGTATGATCATTTGCAACAATATTTGGAATACAACAATCCACCGCTGCCTGATCCAAAAATTCCGTTACCCATGCAAGGAACGGAAATATACGTTCAATTGCTGGCTACCGTTTCTAAACGAGTTTTAGAAGAGAATCGAGATGGTGTTATGAAGGCGACATTAGAGAGCCGAAAAAATTACCCAAAGTAAAAAGCAAGAAAGACTTTCGCTCTAAATAATACCACTCCTTTTGTTGACTCTGTGCAATTCTTCTTATTGTTTATTTCTTTATAGTTTTATATATCATTATCACCTTATTATTTTGAATTGTTTTGAATTTACGTTTCACACAATATATATAAAAAGGCACAAACTCAAAAAATAACAATATTCAGGAGAGGCAAAAAACAGCTCCATATAAAAACCTGAAACAAAACGATGTTTACCGCCGCGAAAAGCGATAGAGTTCTGCACTAAAAATATAAATTTGTGACCCTTTTATATTTAGTGTGCAAAATGTTTTCCTCTACTGAAAAATAAAATTGAAATTTTGAAGAAAAAATAAAAGAAAAACAAACAACGAAAAATCGCATTTTTTGTCTAAGATTTAATGTAATCAACATAGGTCGTGTATGAGTACCTACCCTCATTTTCAGCACTGAACATTTTGGTCTATTTAAAATATGGAATTGCAATATGGCTAGGGCAAGTATTTGTCAATTTTCCCAACATATTCGGCAATTTTCCCCAAAAAGAAGCGATAAAATCCAAAAATAGTAGCACAACGCCCTCTGGTGGTTTTCATAAATAAAAATTAACGTCAAAAATGGATTCCTTGACGCCGAAAACCCCCATATATACACTTAAAAATAGTTTTTTGTCGTTTTAAAAAAAAAATACATATATTGAAAAACTGGCAGGCTCCGATTTTGAGATAGATCTATACTCTCTTCGCCAAAGTTTCTTAAAATGATCCATAGAACACCGCTAGGGTGGAGCCAACATGGCAAAAAAATTTGACCCGCCCTAATATATATAAACCACAAGCTATTTCGGTCATTATTATTAATTATATTTATTATCTTTCTCCCTATGTCCATCCGTCTTCTTATGGATTTCGCTCATCGCAAATCTGCAGTTTTTTCCGTCCGCGTATTAAGGGGGGCCATCAAAAAAGCCATTGAAACCATGTTTTCAAAGTCGGTGACCAAGATTTTTCGAAACTCTGTGAGTTTCGAAGTTTTGTTCATTTTTTATAGGCAAAATTATGACGAATTTTTGGTCGAAAATCGTTTTTTTACTTTCGAAAGTCCGCCATTTTGTGAAAAATCAATATTTTCAAAAACGGATATGACAAGTACGAGCTTTAAGTATCTTGTTTAATAATATATTTCATTTTTTTGTTTCAGATGAATTTAGGAGGAGCAATCTTGGTCACCGCATTTTCAGAGCGTTCTACAAAAAATGCGGTATCTACCATAATATTAAATTTTTTTTGAATAAAAAAAAACTTGACATACTCTTGAATGTGTATATTTTAAGGTATAAAAACCCTCATTTAAAAATATCCCTTAGGTTTCCTTAAAAAAATGCACAAACATGACCCTTATTTTTCGGCCTCTGGGTATATTTCCCCCATTAAGCAAATTACCAATTTTATAGAACAGTTTGTCCATAAAGTAACTCACAACTGTTGAAACGTTTGCAAAAACAAATTCAACCACGAAGTTCGTTTGCGGCAAACTGGCGATAAAGGTTTTTTTGTTTTATCTTCGCGTGTACGAACTTTTGATGAAATGATCCAGTGCGAAGTTAGTTAGATGGTTCAGTACTGAAGAATTTTTCAATTGACTCTACTTTTTTTTCTATGACTGAATCGGATGGAAAATTTGACATACATAGCTGTGCTGTAAATGTCACGAATAACTTACTTTATGGTATCAAAAATTTGCATAGTTTGTTTCTGGGATTTCTAAAACAAAATAAGAAAATGCTAACGTGAGGAGTAAAATTCATCAAAAGGATAATTTTAAGAGGAAATGAGGCAAAAGTCTTGGGGTCAAGATGAGAATTTAACGAAAGACAGTAGGGTAAATAGGGATAAGGACAGTAAAATAGGGATTAGGCTTAGGACGTATGTATGTCACTTGTTGTGAGTAGCACATGAAGTACAGTTGTTTTTAAAACGTAACTTTGTCATGCGACTCTATACTAATAGCTTCTTACTTGTGAATTCTGTTTGAGTAAAATAAAAAAATTATGATATAAAAACATTTTATTCACAATTTGAGAAATAATGAATAATATCACCATGTGTTAAGGAATCTCAAAAAAACTGCTTGAGCCCTAACTTTATAAATTTAAAATAAAAAATAATGGAGCCATTCTTATTCCCATTATCACTGTACTACTCGAACCGAACAACTTCAAATTTTATGGAAATAATTTTAGAAAAACCAAACTTTTTAACTCATTATTCTGAAATATTCACAGCTTTAAAAAAAAAAAAAGAAAACCAAATTTTCACTCTCAAGATCGATATAATTTACTGGAGCAATCTCTTTTAATCCCTAGTCGTAATAATATATTTCTCTAAAGTCTAACTCGCACATGGAACAGGTCATATTTTAACAAATAAAAAGTTTCAAATTTTCGAAAGAGTAACTTCTATAGCGTAGAAAAAAATATTAAAAACAGCTTGTTGTGTGTTATTTTTTATGGCTGTTTATAGCGCTTTGATAGCCCTTCAAAGCCCATATCGCACAACTTTCTTTACCTATATGACTTGCGGAGTGCGAAGGTGTGAGGCAGAGCGTTAAAACTTCATTCAACAATAGCACAAATTATGCAACATATGGTGCCAATGATGGTGTCGCTATTGCACTTGTTGTTGTTGTTGTTGTTGTTGTTGTTGTTCCTGATGCTGTTGTTGGTTGATGGTGCTCCTTTTTTTCCAGCCATTTGTAATGCCAGCAATCGTTGAACTCAACCATACAGCGATTGTTTTTCTATGTATAAATGGCTATATTGTATGTATGAATGAAGATTTTCGCATCCTCGTTCATATGTGAAAGGGTTGCAAGCAGTCCTTACACCAGTGTTGCCAGTGATTTTAATGTGTTTATTTGGGTTCGCTACTTTCACTGGTGGGTTTAACAATAATTTTTTTTTTTTTTTTTTTTTAATCTCAGGTGACGGTCGCCTGGGAGTCGTAAATCATTCTTTCTTCTCATATTGGTGCGAATACCAAGTGAGTGTAAGCGAGTGTGTGTGTGTGTGTTAGTAATGGCTTTGTGAATATGTGCGCTCAGTTGCATGTATGAGTTTGATTGTGCGTACGGAATGGCAAAATGAAAAAGCTTTCTTCTTATTTCTATTTTAAAATGGAATTTGAGGCTGTGGATGAGTGTTTGTTGGATACTAAAAGGATTTGGTTGACTGGCTGACCTCGGTTTGATTGAGGTGTGCACTTAATTTTTTGGAATTTCTTAACAAGTTTTTTTTTCGAATTATGTTACTATTGGTAGAGAGCTTGGTAAGTATATATTCACCACAAGGACAAAATCTTGATCCTTTGACACTTAAGTTTTTTTAAATGGTTTTATGGGCCTATATTGTTGAAAGAGTCAATAGTTTTTTACTTTTTCTTCGTTATGAACTTCTCTTCTCAAAAAAAAAAAAAAAAAAAAATTCGTTTATTAATTTGAAAATATACCAATTTCTCCATTTTGCCTACCTCTTTTACCTGTAGTATAGGATATGGGAGTGGGTTTCTAGTTCAAATATCAGCCCGGCCATGGGCTTACGCTCTTATCTTGCTACATTTCTTTCCTTATTTCAAGTCAATTGGTCAACTCTTCTAATCTGCTCATTTCTAGTCATTTCAAGGGGAAACATATAAGATGGAATGATATCCATTGTAACTATATTGAAGTTCTAATGCAAAGTTAATTTTGGGAACTCAAAAATAAAATTGTTTTTTTTTTTGTCCAATTTTTAAACTTGCACGAGGGAATGCTTTTGAGAACGGTTAGTATCCACTTCAACTGTATTAAAAATTTATACGTAGTCATTTTTAAAAGGTTTGTTTTAGTTTTCTTTTTTTTTTTGGTTTTTCCCTAATTAAAGGAAACTAGAAATTTGGACCACACACGAGACAGAATGGTATCCGCTTTCACACTGCTAAAATATTGTCAATAATCTCAATACATATATTTTATCCTGTCTACTTAAAAACTTTTAAAGGCTCTGAAAACTTTCTCATACCTTTTGTTGTTTTTTTTTAATTTCGAGGACAATCCTGATGCTCTGGCATCCATTCCAATTTCCAAGGTCAGTCAAAGCAATCTTTACGAAACCACTTTAACTCTGCTAAAACTCTGTACGGAAACTTTATATCACAAAAGTTACTTTTTTTACAAAAATATTTTTTATAATCTTCGACGTCATTGTCCTTATAGTTCACCCCATTCTTAACCTCCACACCGCTAACTTGTGAACATCTTGTTCTGTGAACTTATTAAATGATGAAATGACCTAATAAAACTGTCTCAAAAAAAAAAAAAGAAAACAACCAAATTATTAACACCATCTGTAAAAATTCGCACATATTTCGAAATACTCGTACGTATTGTGATTTATATCCTTTGGGACTAATTTATTCGTTTGAAAAAACACCGTCATAACAACACACAAAATTGCAAACTAAATGCGTTCAGACAGTCCGATGATTTGACGTTGTCTTCCAATGTGAATAAAATAAGTGCACAAACATGCTAGATGGACTCTTGACCCCTTTTTCTTTCATTGCTGGCAATGAACAACTCGCCAAGGGAAAACCCATTAATTTTATTTAGACTAGAGTCAAGAAGGATGAGCCTAAAAATTAGGGGATTTGCAATTATAATTAGCTAGAGTCAGAGTCAAAGTAAGCAAACGAGTGAAACGTGTAACAAATGGAAATTAAATAAAAAGGGTTGTTCCGCAACTGAACACAAGAAAACAACAATAACACCAACAACAACGACGTGTCGATTTTGCTATTGAGTTGTAAACACCCTGCACTGTATAGCAGTGTTTACGAGACAATAAAATCGAAGATGTAGCATCCCTGGCAACCCTGCTGTTTTACACGCTATGAAAATATGAATTTTTCTAGCCATAAAGCAGCCGCACAAAAGGGTTGCCGCCTGTTCTTAAGCCTGTCCTATAAGCAACACTTCCGTTACAATGGCTACAATGGTTATGCTGATTATACCGTTGACTATGATGGTGCAGGGAGAACGCTGAAGGGCGACACTAATCGGACAAAATTAAAATTACCAAAAATTTATATACAAAATGATATTCACAACAAAATGAGTTTCGAAAGAGGCCATCTCGAACAAAGAAGACACCAGTTTTTCGTGTCATGCTGCGGGGGGTTCTGCTCCGGAAAGTGTTAAACATGATGCGGAATTTGTTTATGACCAGGATATGCATGGCCTTGGGGGCGATCGTCTTCTTCTTGTTCTTCTTCTGAGCGCAAGTTCCCGTTAGATAATACAAGACGCAAGCAGTGGAAGCACTGTTGGTGGTATAACGGTTAATCGTAATCAACGCAAAAATTGTTTTTTAATTTCTTTAAGTAGTTGAAAGTTATAATTAAATTTTTGGAATACCCAGTAAGATGCTCTGTTTGCACTTAGTTCTTATTTTAATTGTGACATAAATTGTTGTTGCTTTAGTTGTTGTTACCATTGTGAGCAGCGAAGCGTACTTAAGGTGCGGCTAATTTTAATTAATTAAATGGCATAGTTTTTTTTGTTTTGAAAATAATGTTTAACCGTAATGTTGATTTTATGTTTGCATTTAATTGAATTTCAAAAGTGTCTTCACTATTTTAGTTTTTAAAAATATATATACCAATGGCTATTCTTAAAATAGATATAAAAGGTTTTAGGATGAAGGGTTATACATAAAAGGTAATAGAGTAAGATATAAAAAGTTTTTTCTTTGAAAATGTCTCTTAAACTACGATATTGTGCCAAATGCGTGCCGGCCAGTTTGCTTTTAAGTCTATTTAATAAAACGAGAAAACAATTAAACATGAAGCTATGTCCTAGACTTGTGAACGGGGTTTTTTTCCCGGATTTTTCTATTTTTAAAACTAGACAAACAGGGTGTTTTAGAGAAGAAAATGGGATTTTTAGAGCTCGGCCTCTGGCAACACTACACAGCTCTGTTAAAGTGTCTGAGTCAATCTCGCATTCTACTCTTCCTCGTTTATGCTTCAGCAACGACGTTAAACAGATATTCGGCAATTCAACAGAATTGCAACCAAGAATGATAGAAAAAAGATTACGCGTTCCGCAGTCCCGTTGTCTAATGCTCTTGTTCTCAACTGAGTGCATGACGTCACACAGCACTTTTGCTTGACAAAAACGTATGCAAATGTGTGATCTCTTAGGCAAATTGACGAAATTGAAAATAAATTCTTTCGAAAAAGTAAAGTAAAAATATCAACTCTTCTGTATAAAAATATAAATATTTTCATAAAGGAAAAATTTGAATTTTTTATACTTTCAAGATTT
This sequence comes from Pherbina coryleti, assembly GCA_943735915.1. Taxonomy (NCBI): domain Eukaryota; kingdom Metazoa; phylum Arthropoda; class Insecta; order Diptera; family Sciomyzidae; genus Pherbina; species Pherbina coryleti. Next base: position 9,935,883 of record OX030949.1, read on the forward strand.
GTATCTCCTAAAAAATAAAAAACTCTGTTAGATTAAGTTAGATTAAATTAAGATAGAATAAGTAATTGCCTTGTTTGGCCAAATAAATAAATAAACTATTCGAGACTGACAAAATTTTATTGTACCAGTGTGTTAAGCAGGTCCATATACGTATTATAAAAATAAGAAAAAAAAATATTTAGGCATGGATGTGGGACATGGTATAATAATACAAGGTAGTATTGACAGTTGCTTGAGAAAACATCTCTTGTCAAAAAATATACTCAAAAAGAAAGCGCACACAATCGGCCATTGAAAAGACAAACAATGTTGAAAACGTAGAAGTGAAAAAAACAACACCTTCAGCAGCTGCAGATGCATTTGCACCATGGTATAATAATACAAGGTAGCATTGACAGTTGCTTGGGAAACCATCTCCTGTCTTAAAATATACTCAAAAAAAGAGCGCTCACAATCCGCCATTGAAAACACAAAGGCCCATATTACACGATGTCCGTTTGTCCGATCTTTGTTGTTGCTTTCAATGTGAAACTGTCAAAAAACAGTGAGAGTGAGAGCGGATGCAACAACAAAATCGCTTGTCTGCCCTAGCGTAAGCCGGACAAACGGACATCGTGTAATATGGGCCAAACAATGTTGAAAACGTTGAAGTGAAAAAAAAAACAACAACCTCAGCAACTGCAGATGCATTATCACAGCACCTGTTTTTGACAGTAGATGTTTTCTTGTTGAAGAGAAAATAGGCAGTTGTCAATGCTACCTTGTATTATTATACCATGCATTTGCACAAACAGTTTTTTTTGACAGAGATGTTTTCTTTTAGAAGAGAAAATAAGCAGTTGTCAATGCTACCTTGTATTATTATAACATGGGTGTGGGAGTAAAATTATTCCAAAGTCTGACAATATCGCTTTTGACGTCATGCTCTCTTTCTCTCTCTCTCTCTCTCATTTGCGGAACGCTTAATCTGGTTTCTATCATGGTAGAATTATAAGGTAGGGCCGAGTCACTCAGTGCCCTCACTCAGTGCCAGTGGATAGTGAAAAGGTTGGGTAGTTGTCAAAATGACGAAGTTGGTGGAAATGGCAAATGAAAAAAGAAATATCATGTTTTCAATTTGTAAATAGTGAGGACACGTGTGTTAATTTTGTGTTAATTTAGTGGATAATTGAGTGGTTAATTGAGTGGAAATATTGTAAAATCATTGTAAATAAATCTATAAAATGCCGCGGAAGTGTTAAATTTGAAAAAAAGCTTGTAAAAAGTTTAACTTAAAATCAACTGCGAAACATGAACATAAAGAAACTCGATACGAACAGCTGATTTTGACAACTAGCCTCCTTTTTCGCTGCTTTCCAGTCCATTCTTCTCCGAGTCGGCCCTACCTTATAATTCTACCATGGTTTCTATCATTCTTGAATTGCAACAATATTTGTTTGTCAAAATAATGTGGAATGCTATCAACAAAGAGAAAGAGAAAGAGAGAGAGAGGGAGAGAGCAGCAGTTTTCATACCTTTTTTGTAATTGCTCTCGAGTAAGAAAGGCAGAGAGATTCCAACTACAACCATGAGTATGAAATGCACACAATTTTTTTTTAATTGCAATAATCACATAATATATTTAGTTTTTTTTATTTTTATTTTCCGGCACATCTTTGGCACAGTACCTTTGGAATGATATAAGTTTAATTGTTTTTTTTTTATCATAAATAATAAAAATGTGTGCGACAACAATCGATGTTTAAGATTATAACGTTATGTGGCGTTATGTGAAATAATTAACATGAAATATTCATAAATTTAAGGAAAACTTTGTCAATACAAGAGATTGGATCGATTTATTTGAAAAAGTTTTGAAGATCTTGATTTTGTAAGATCTTGAATAGAAAAAAAAAAAGATAAAAAATATTAAACCTTTCTGAGAAAAAATTGTTGAAGACTGGAAAGCGGGCCTGACACCTACCAATAATTCATAAGGTTTTATTTAAAAAAGCCTTTGAAAAGGCCTGCCGCTTAAAAGAAAAATAGAAATATGGCACAGAATCACAATTTTCTGTCATAGTTATAATATACCACTAATTGCGGGCCTTCTATGAGGGGACTTAGCATCTCACAACTAAAATTAGCAGAGAAGTAATATTGATAAGAATGGTCATTTTCCTATTGATTTCGGGCCGCGAGATATGATATTGAGCTTGTGCCACTTTTTTGGGAAATAAGTGTCTATGTGAAAAAGAAAAAACAACCCATACAATCTAACTGACCAATAAATAGGCAAGGGGTAAAAGAACGTAAAACCTTACAAAGAACTGAAATTTTTTTTATCATTTCCTTCAACATTTCAGATCATATCCTATGAAAATGACCAGCAATATGAAATTTGCCCCACAATATCTTGGTGTTTTCTTTTTTTTCTTGAACCAAAAGGATATCATATATTCAGACAAGTCTGCCTTGGTTCAAAAATGAGTTGATAGAGTATTGTGAAGGAGGGGGCAATAGAATGAAAGACGTACAGGATGCTCTAAGAGTGGCGAAACGACTTAGAAACATAGAAATTGAAATCTGAGGCAAGTGTTATGAGTATGCCTGTTACGAATATGCTTTACCTCAGTCTATTCAAATTATTAGCAATTTCAACTTTTCTTCGCGCAAAGAATTTTTTCGTTTACCGCAACTGAAAAATTCACCAACTACACTTCGTTTGCGAGTTGTATTTGCCGCAAACGAGTATTCAGTTGTCATCAACTTAAAAATATATCTTATATGTAAAAAAATAAAATAAATAACTGGCCATTACAGCCCTTGAAAGGACTTTGACCTAGCTTATTATGATCAATTGTGTTGTGCGCGTTATTAAGTTTGTACACAATTGACCGAGAACCGGACCTACATGCTTAACGCCGACTCCGAACGGCGATGAACGGAATGTTCTCGTTCTCAAGAAGCTTTAAATGGCATTTTGATTACTCTCTGATGTTTGTCATTGTCTGCAGAGAGGTGGCGGCAGTACAGAAAAATTATTTTAGTTTAAATAATTTTCTGTCGCTGCTGGGGTTCGAACCTGGGTCTCCAAAGTTCGTTGACATAGCGGCCATGCACTTTAACCAACTACGCCATGGTCACCACATCTTATAACTATATATACTGTAAGCTATTTCGGTCATTATTATCTATTATATTAATTATGTTTCTCCCCATCTCTGTCTTGTTGCTATCTCCGTTCGCGTATTAAGAAAATTAAGATCTTTATATAGTAACAATCTGTCCAAAAAGTAACTCTGAACTATAAGCGCTGTGTTTATACAACGAAGGGAAAAACAAAGGAAAGTTTCAGTTGGGAAAAAAAAATTTTTCAATTCCTGCAATTTCAAAATCACTAGCGCTTATGACAAACGAAATTAATTTCCATAATAAAACACACGTTAATATGCACACTAGTATATTTGGTTATATTTCTTTATTATTATTATTTTTTGTCTGTACTTAGAAAACTCACTTGTCAATGCACTTGTCAAAGCACTTATGGTAAAATGTTAATTTTTCCTTCGCGCTTTGCAAAAACAAAAAAAAAAATAAAAAAATAATAAGTAGAAGCATCATTTTTACAGCTAATACACAATCCAAAATGTAGGATAGCCAATACACAATCCTTTTAATATATTATTATGATCTTCTGCAACATAGCTTAAGTTAATTCTTAATATTGAATCGGCGATATTGCGTAACGAAGGAAAGCTGGCTCAAGCTGTTTCAAGCTGTCGCAAGCTGTTTCAAACTGGCTCAGAGCTATCTCAAGCTTCAAGTGGAAAATTTGTAAGAAATTTTATTGTGTTTTATATAATAATAATTTTTTATAATTTTTATTACTTATTTTCTTGTTCATTCTGGCACACTCCACTCCAATACCAAATTGTGTGATTTGTAAACAAATCCCATATTGGAAAGCACTGTTCCTTATATTAAACGTTCTGCTTTAAAATCCAACTTCAAAAAATGAATCCATCTACAACAAAATACAATATTTAAACTTAAGCACACAATATTTTCCACAATTACTAAATAAATTTTGCTTGTTCGCTTAATTGACAGCGTAAAATAACGCGACAAATAAAAGTGACAAAAGTCATTTAATACAAATGCAAAAGTAATCGAAAATGCAAATTAAAAACCTCAGACAGCAGTGACACGTCTACAGCGACAACAACAATAACAAGTAATATTAAAATTGTACACTTTGCAATGCTACCCCCCCCCCCCCAACTCCCACCGCCAGGACAATATGTACCCAATAACTGACAGTTCACGTTAAAAACGTCGCTGCAAAGCGCATATCCTGCAGCCTACTTAGCAGATTATAAATTTAAGAGTTACTAATTAGACCCAAAAATAAAAATCCACCAACCAAAATCAGTCCATTTAATTTTTTTTTTTTTTTTTTTGCTGCCTCGTAACGCGAGCGCGTCCAACTGTCAATTTAACGCCGAACACAACATTGACAAGCGACTAAATAATGCATTAGTTGCAGAAATTATTTAAATGCCGCAGAACGAAGTACAATTTTATAGAATTTTAAATAAACCCCGTCGTTATGTTGTTTTTTTTTTCTGTTTTGTGCTCTTTGCTTTTTGCCAACTTGCGCAAAATTGTTGCACATGCATGTGAGTTGATGGGCTTGTGAGCTGGAAGCGGGACAGGCCATTTGTGTTGTGATGGGTAGGTTTGTTGGAGGGCGTTGGTGGCGTGGCTTGCGTGGGCGGTCGCGGCTTGAGCTTGTGACGCAGTGAAAAAATTTATTTCATTAATATTTCCCGATGTATATAATTGAAGTTTTTACAGACAGCTGAGGTTTGTCATTTCATGCATGAGAACTCCGTACGGATGCGGAAACAGTGCAGTGGCAACTGCAGCGGAAACGGAAGCGGATGTTGCGAAACAGCGAATGGGCCATTTTGGCGTAAGGTGGGCGGTCTAAAAGCGCGTACATTGCATGCGGTGCCTTGCATGGAATTTAATATAGTATTTATAACAAATTCAAATTAAAAACGAATTATGTCCGCGGGCAATGTGACTATCGAGTTGATATGGTAAACGTGTCGATGTGGTTACTTTCGCAAAACTGGGCTTATTTTACAAATGTAAAATTTTTCGAAAATCAGTTCGCTCATTCGGCACGGTTGGCTCAATTGACCACATAAACCATATTTTGAGATTAAGCAGTTGGTTTTGATTTAAAGTTTATTTTGCTTTAAAAAATTATTGGAAGTATCTGCAAGAAAAAAAAGAAAAGTGCTTAGTCTTTGCTCAATAGGACCAGTCGGCACAATTCGATTAAGCAACTTTGATTTTCGGATACATTTGTTACTTCTCATATGTTGTTCGGTATCAAAATGATTCGGTACCAATAATTCTGTTCGCTCAATTGGTTCAGTTGCTAAAGTGTTCAGACAAATTTTTTGGTGGCAATTGTAAACTAATACATATCAAATATTATTAGGAAAAACTAAGAAGAGAAAGAAGAACATAACCATACTTAGACACCTTAAGTATAAATAAAAACAATAAATTAAAACTTGACTGGTATCAAAAACCTACTTCTTCAGGACGTCTCATAAATTTTACATCCAAACATCCAAAATGGACGATAATGAACACGGCGAACAATTTCATAAGAAAAGTACTGACGATCTGTGACAAAGAATTTCATAAGAAAAATAACAAATATATTAATTAAAAATGGATTCCCCAAAAAAGCTATATTGGATTTAATAGAAGAACACAAAAAACAAAGCAATATAACACGCAACACTGAACCTCAAAAAATATACAAATCAATGACGTATGTACCAGGATTATCGGAAAGACTTATTGGAACCAATTGCTATGACAAGAACAAATATAAAATCGCCACGCGCTCAGACAATAATCTTGGACAATTATACAGCAATACAAAGAGTAAAATGGACAAGAATGACAAATCAAATTTAATATACAAAATAACATGCAAAGGAGACGGCGCAGGAATATGCAACAAAGTATATGTGGGAACTACAAAGATGAAATTACGGACAAGAATATCTGAGCACAAGTCAGAACATAAATCACGCACCAAACCACTGGAACAAAAAACAGCATTAGCGGCCCACTGTACAACACTTGACCACTGTCCAGACTTTGACAATGTACAAATTTTGCAGCAAGAGACGAATTACACGAGAAGATATACATATGTTGGAAATGCTACACATAATAAACATACCACCAAAACAAAGAATAAATTTCAAAACAGACACAGAAAGATGCGTTCAAAGTTACCGACACCTAATAACATGCAAATTACAGTAAAAACATCAGTAGACAACGAAACGGTGAAACCGCGGGTGCTGCAATATAGTTTTAAGGCAATATCTGTTTGTGTTTTGTTCCTGGTTAAAGTCTATCACAATTGTTAATTGTTAAACTTTATGTTTAATGTTTAATATGTAAGTTTTTATTTTCGTGTTTCCATATATTTTGTAAATTGTAATATATATGTATGTTTATTTTCGTAACAGTGTCCCTGAAGATGAACTCCGGCGGAGTTCGAAATATTGGACGAAATAAATTTTATTAATTAAAACACAAAAAAAGAGTATTTTATATTAATAAAAAGTGACCTTGAGCCCAAATGAAGCCCAAAATAATTAGGAAAAACTTTAAAAAGGAGACCAAATTTTATCAATAACTACTGATGCTATCACTTCCTTTCAAGATTTTACGGGAAGTTTACACATTTTTTTTAGGATTCTACAGATTTCACAGTGTTCAGCTTGTAATTCTGTTGATTCGATTGTCTCTTATCAAAAGTGTTCACTCAAATTTTGATTCAAAGTAGAATATTTGCTTTTACGTTGAAATTTATCAAATATTTTTGGGAGGATCAACAATAAAAGAGCCCAGTTTTCAGCTCAATTGACGTTTTTGGCTCAATTGACTCTAACCACTCCGGAGCTTGGGCAGAATGTTGATTTAGATGTTATCAGACATCAAGCACTGTTAAAAGGTTTCACAGGAAAGTGTCCAACTTGTGGCCCAGCTGGGTCAATTGGCTTAAATGAAAATTAACTGAACCAATTCAAGTGTTCAAACCATTTATATTTAAAATTTTTTAGGTACGGGGTACTATTTATATTTCGGGAATATCAAATTATAACACAAATTTTTAAATAAAAATGGCTTTATTGTTTTTCAAAATATTTTCCTTGATGATCAATACAGTTTTGCATTCGTTCAAACCATTTGTCATGGCAGTTTTTCCATTTCTCTTGAGACACCTCCAAAACATGGTTTTTTAACGCATCAACTGCTTCTGCGGCGCTGGTAAATCGTTGAACACGCAGTTTACCTTTGATATTCGGAAACAAGAAGAAGTCATTGGGTGCCAAATCAGGACTGTATGGAGGATAAGTTATCAATGTAACTGCTCAAAAATGCATACGTTTGACGAGATGGGTGAGAGCTCGCATTGTTATGATGGAGAATGATTCGTCTGTGGCGGTTGGTTTTGTGAATTTCTCGGAAGACTTCCTGTAAACAAATGGTCGTGCACCATTCAGTATTGACCGTCCTACGTTGCTCAAGCGGAACAGTGGCCACATGACCCATTCGATGGAAGAAACAGGCGACCATTTGCTTCGCAGTACTTCGTGCGCGAACAACTTTTTTTGGATTTGCCTCGTCTTGGAATACCCACACTGTCGATTTCTGTTTTGTTTCCGACTCATAGGCACATATCCATTATTCGTCACCTGTCACGATTTTATACAAGTCTTTTGAAGCACACCGATTGAACTTTTTAATCATTTCCTTGCACCAATCGACGCGAGAATTTTTTGAGCGATTGATAAATGGGGTATCCAACGAGAGCAAATTTTTTTTACAGATAAGTGTTCATGCAAAATCGAATGTATTGAAGTGGAACTAATGTGCGAGGATGCCTCTATCTCAGGATATGTCACATTACGATCTTGCATTATTAGTTCACGTACTGCATCGATGTTTTGTTGGCGACCGAACTACGACCACGATTGAATTCACTATACCAGCGATATACTGTGGTTTTTGATGGTGCCTTATCGTCACACAAATAACTGAGTTCATCGCCACATTCTTGTTGAAATAATCCACATAATCTCAAGTTGTGAAAAATAATCCAACGAAAACCTTGTTTTGAAATTTCAATTTTTTGAACAAATGGATTTTCTTAACTCACTGTAAACAAAACAAATAGCACTTGTACATCAAAACGATGTGAGTACATTTATGCTAAGAAATGTCAAACTTTATAATAGTGATGCCAGATTTTAACTATTGACATTAGTGTTGCCAGTTCCCGAAACATAAATAGTACCCTTCGTATTAAAAATGATGACAAGAATGAACAAGAAATTGCCCAACTATTGGGCCAGTTAACTAAAATTTCTAAATACGCTGAATTGACTCGAACCACTTACCATGTGCTTACCTACCACTTACCAAGAACTAAGAAATCAATCAAGATTGGACGAATCTACAAGAAATGTCCCTACATTACGGCTAGATGGCTCAATTGGTTCAGTACATTGAGCGATCATATTTTTTATTTTTTTTTTTTTAGTATAACTTTTGGAAGTTATTCGGTAGAACTATCTAATAACTCAATTGGTCTTACAGACTTAGTTTACTCAATTAGCTTAAAGGTCTTAGGAGCTCAAATGAATTTAAAAGTTTTAAACATTTTGATGTATCAATCGCTACTGGAAGAATTTACAAGAAATATGTCCAGTTTTCGGTTCAGTTGATCATTTCGCTTAATTTTTTTAAAAAACTCTGGTGTTTGGTCATATATTCTGATTTACGTATTTTAAGATATCGAAAACTATTGACAATATCAAAAAATAGAGTCAAGTTAATAAATGCATCGACTTAAAATGGATTTTGGAAAAATCTCCAAGTAAGATGTTGGCTCAACTGGCTCAAACAGCAGCTTTGCTTGGTTTTATATACACTAAGAGAAAAAGTCGTGAAATCAGTACAGAGACCAACCCCGTAGATATGGGGGGTTCTGGGGGTTCAAACCCCGCCCTCCTTAGCAATCCGCAATATTCATCTATATTAAATAAAAACGCAAATATTCCAAAAAATTTAATACGGATTTGGGTGTTCTAAAGGGGGTCTCGAACTCGATACGCACGGGTAGAGAGTTCGGTCGATATGATTACCTTCAAAAATTGAGAAGAGCAACATATCTTGAAACGAAGCAAGATGGGCCAAAAAATTCGGTTTTTGCGACGTTCACGTATTGATGTCGGCCGATAGTAAAAAAAAAACCAATACAACCCAATGGTAGATTGCTTGCAAGTCATTTGTGTTATGCTTGCGCAGCTCTCTAATATGCGCTGACTTATTATGTACTCAAATATGTAATAAGTCAATTATGTATGTACTCATTATATAAAATTATGTACTTAAATATGTAATGAGTCAATTATGTATGTACTCATTACATAAAATTATGTAGATACTAATGAGTAAATATTGTATATACTGAGTAGATGAAGATGGTTATTAGATACTGTACTCATCACATATTTGTTGTACAAATTTTATGTAATGGGTCAATAATCTATGTATTACTTACATCGGAACTGTGCTCATTACATAAATTTATTTTCAACAATTTTGTGGGAAAAATGTAAAATTTCTGTGAGCAGAAATTTGTCACGAGTACATAAATTTACATACTCAGGCCATAGGTTTTTCCCTCTATGTACTATTAGCTATCAAACTCTAAACGAGGAATCTATAAGAATGGTGTCCACCTTGTGGCTCAACTGGCTTAGTTAATAAGATAAAGTTTTGAAATTTTGCGACTAGCAAAAGAGTAGAAAAACATTGCTTTGACAAAGTATAGCGCTTCTATAATTCCTCTTTGGTTTTATTGATCTTGCGCCTATTAGCTTGTCAAAGTTAGTGGACTGCTAGAACCACTGAGACTACTGATGAGTCGGAGTAGCGTCCGACGAAACCATGGTCTAGTCAGCTTGGTTTAAGTTCTGCAAAGAACTTTGTTGTTGTAGCAACCTGTTGCTTCATAAATTATTTGGCATTAAGCTCACAATATAATTCTTAAAAAATATGTTTTTTAAGAATTATAAAAGAAATTAAGATAAAGTTTTGTTTTTTTCTGTTGTAGCAGGTATTCGGATTTATTGCTCGTGAATATTTGCATCTTTGTAAACATATATTTTGCAAAATTCCCATAAACACCATGTATTGGACAACAACAACAACGTAGATCCAACAGCATTTAAAAAGAAAAATCAAACCACATACAACAAACACGCAAATAAAAGTGGGCACTAAAAAGCATTTTGCACATTATTACAAAATATTTTTTTTGCCGAGCCCACATATAACACCACAGCAACAAAGTGCTGGCCATGATGATGACGGAGATGATAATGATGATGATGATGACGAAACAGTTCGCACCGCGTATCCTTTACGGTGTGCCAGAGTAATCCGTGGCGTTAAATGAATGCATCGATTGTTTGCATAACGTGAGCAGCAACAAATAAAATTTTATTTTGTACCAATACGATATGAAAAATTTCACATTAACAGACAACAGCAACAGCAGCAGCAGCAGTAGCGACAAAAACAACAGCTACAAAAATGTCGCATAGCAAAAACAATGAAGTGACAAGTGAAACGTCCGATTATTTGCAATAATTCACGAAATATTTTTGCAAAACGCAAAAATGTTTTATATGTTCGTTGTATTTATTTAATTTTTGTGTGTGTTCCATTGTTGTTGTTGTTGTTGTTGTTGCTGTTTCCACTGCCGCCATCTATCCATCCAATGCCTCCAATTCCTGCCTCCAACACTAGCAGCTCATTTTCACAATTTTTCATGCAACAACCATAACAACAACAACAACAGCAACAACAACATATTTTTAACACAGCATGCCGGCGGACATGCTTGCAATTCGACTTCCACTTAAATGGCTGCATTTCCGGTTTTTCTCTTTCTGTCTGTCTGTCTGTTAGTCGCTCTGTTGATGTGCATTATTATTGTTTTATTTCACTTTATTTTATTTTATATAATTTTAATAAATATTATTTTTGTCTCTCAATGTAGTGAGTTGTTGTTGTTGTTGTTGTTGTTGTTGTTGTTGTTGTTGTTGTTGCTACTTTCATTGTTGTTTTATTTCATAATAATTGTTTTAATAAAATGCAAAACTCGGCATCAATATCACAGTTGTTGTTATTGTTGTTGTTGTTTTTGTTGTTTGTGTTGTTGTTGTTGTTTTTATTGCTGTTGTTGTTGGTTGCCATTACCAATAAAGCAAATCAGCCGTCAGCAATTTTATTTTCTGGTTAATTTGCAATTTGCATCCTTTTTCGTTTGTGCTGCTGTTGTTGTTGTTGTTGCTGGTATTGTTGCTGCCGTAGTTGTTGTTATCCTTATTCATGCTTGCTGCTGCCGCTCTGTTATTCTTGTCATTAATTTTATACGTTGTCGGCGAAATTCATTTCACCGCAAACCAATTAAATTGTGATATTTTGTCAATTACGAATATTTTATGAAGAGTTCGCACAATTCAGGCCAGTCACACAAAATGGCTGAAATGAATGCATTTTGGATTTGTATGAACTTGTTAACATAATCTGCAATGTTTCACTAACTGTTTTTGTTTCTCCGATGATAAATACTAGTTCTTGATATTCAATTCAACATATTAAAATAATATGTATATATAATAATATGTTATTCAATTACTTCAATTTGATGAGGCCTTAGTTCTATGAAGACCTCAAAACGAGGCTTTATTTCATTTTAAAATAAAACCCTACGGGATTCCATTTTGTCGATAGAAAAAAGTCGATGGAAAAAATCTTTTTAGCTTAGCCAATCATCAAAGAGAACATGAAGAGACACAAAATGTAAGCAAGTGAATATTGTTCAGATGAATTTTTTATTTATTCTTATTGGTCGAAGAGATCGTAAGGTGCTTACTAAATAGTTTACGTTTTCCTTTTAGCTTATGGCGGTGAAAACAGGAGCATACGAAAGTAAGTATGTTGCTTGTTACATTTAGAGCATAATGTTGCTTGTAGAGCTTGTTACATTATGTCTTTGCTTACGATTGCAACTACAAAAGCAATGCAAGGTTAAGCTGATCATGTCTTAGAGTGATAATTTCCATATGTACTTTATTTCGTGAAGTAATAGACATGCAGCGGCATGATGACATAACGGTATTTGATTAACGTTAAGAAGATATGAAGTGCAGAAAAAATCAAAAGAAAAAAAATGTAGTAACATCAAAAAATATTCTGGAAAATAAAGAAAATTATACTTAGCAACACCAAATGTTTTATATAGAAAATTTTAAAAATGTTTGTCACTTACACTCAATTTGGCAAATATTTCATTTATTCATTTTTACCATCTGTTCTGGTTTTTAATTTCACGTTTTCAACGTCAAATAAAAAAGGGGCACATAAAAAACAATGAAAACATGACAGAAGTGAAACGAGAGCGAAAAAAGTACGAAAAGTACTTAAAATTTTAACCACATATTTTTGAGACTTGAAGCTTTAAGGAAATTCAAAAAGTTTTTGAAAAAAAATTTCTAGGTATATAACCCCTCTTAAAAGCTTATAGTGAAAAATAAAAGTCAATAATAAATAGTAAAAAAAAATTTAAATTTTTAATAACTGCTTATTACGGGAATATTTGTGCAAATAACTTAAGGCTTTGTAAAACAGATAGGCGTGTGTACCTGTTTTTTTATAAAGGCGCCCGATGAGTCCAAATATGCACAAAATTCTTTTTCATGGGGTCACTGCAATTAAACCCGCAATCTTGCGTAATGGTCAAGTGTCAGAAGAAGCAACCGAGCAACCAGAAATAAACACTTCAGACATAAGCACTTAAGACAGAAAAGACCCCAACCGAGATGTCCTCAATAGACTTCTGTTAAGTAGTGATCTCTTCAAAATCTTCTGAAGACAAAGGGCACTGAAAACTAGCGAACTTTCAGTACGAAACACTACAACTACTAATACCATACACGGAAAATGGTTTTTATATTGAAAATGTCCAAAATGAAAGAAGAATGATAAAAACATATATAGGGTTGCCCATATTTGACGGACCCATGTTTTGTTTGGGCCCATTCCAATCGACGAGGCTTGTCCGCAGGCAACAATCTTTGCGTCAATTGAATTTTGTACGGGAACAAATGCAAATCAACGCGAATAATCCGTTGTAAAGTGGACCGAGCCATGCCCAACTGCTGAGAACGGCGTTTTTGGGGACCTCTCAACACTGGCTCGTACGGCAGCGATATTCTCGGCCGATCGCCTTGGTCGACTTTTATTTGGCCTCTTCGGATTAGAAAGAGCCTCAACAGTCGAAAATTTTTCGTATAAACGCTTAATGGTGTTTAGAAGGCGCACTTCTCACATTTTTTAAGTTTTTAAAAGCACGTTGATTGACTTCTTCTGTTGAATGTAAATTTCAACTATTTCAGAGCGCTCGCGTGGCATGTATTGTTCCATGGTAAAAATCTGCTTGGACTGACGCTTCAAACGCGGTATGTCATTAAGCGATCTGACATCTCTGTCAAAAGTTATGGCGTTGCCAGATGGGTCCGTCGAATATTAACAACCCTGTATATATGTTGGGGAGGATGTCCACCTGCTGAACAGGCCCACCTACTGAACACTGTCAGTTCTTACGACTGTATTGATGACAGCGCCAATATATATAGTGTCGCAGCAACATCTCATTAAATCTTCACTTTCCATAAATCATTGAGTTGCACGCGCGTGCTGCTTCAGCCCCACGTACGTTAAGAAATTAAATATTCGAATAAAATTAATCTGAGCAAAAATAGCTCATCTCTATTTGGTGAATTTCCAAGCGTTTTTTATTGATAAAAAAAGGTGATTATGAATGTAATTCACAGTTAAAGCTTTATTTTTCACAATTCGACGAGCACTCAAAGAATATTGTGAAATGGGATAAAAATATTTTGCGCTATATCATGATGGCTTCACTGCTCTACTACTGAACAAAACGTCTGCCCACCTGCTAAACAAATGTTCAGACATCGTGCAAGCATAAAATTGTCATTTATATGATTGCAAATGATATTTTGAATAATTTTAAAGTTTTTTTTTTCATTTAATTGATATTTTCGTGATTTCCGTCCGCATTCAGATTAAATTTCAGATAAAATTTCTGAATGCCGTCGTCGAAATAATTTAAAAATGAAAAAAAAAAGGAAAGAGTTCAGATTTTTATGGCTACAGCTACAGCTATCAAAAAAGTTTAAATCGACCCTAAACGACTCTATTGCTTAAAGTTAAGTGACTCTCTGTGAACCATTGAAAGAATAAAGTTTTCGTAATCGCTCAAAAACTAGTGTTTTCATTTCATTTTCTAACTTTTATAGCGGTTTATTTTAGGTGTTCAGTAGCAGGGCCGATTTTTTCATGGGTCGATTTTCGAGACTTTTGCTAGATCGATTGCCAAAATTTTATTTTTTCGGAAATTGGAAATTCTCGTTAAAATTATTATTAACTATTGAACTCAGCTTTCCAATGAAACCAAGAGTTATGAAAATTATGTTTTAAACGAAAGTTATGGCCTCCAATCAAAACTAGTTCAGTAGGTGGCATCCTCATCTTTAAAATAATACAAAAAATAAAAAACTTAAATAAGAATTTGACAATATGTGTATATAAATAATAATAATAATAATAAATAAAAATTTTTGATTTTATAAAAAAAAATTAATTAAAAATTTTTTAATTTTCAATTTTTAAAATTATTTGGACTTAATGCTTGGCAGTTTTGTTTTTATTCATTCAGCCATTTAACCGAAAATTATAATTAAGAACAAAAAAACTGGTTTTTACCTGCTTTTTTTAAAAAAAAAAACTTCTTAAAATTTTTGTGTTTGTCTTAATACAGTAAAAATATTTCTTAGAATGTCTTATACACAGTACTTTTTTCAGAATTTTTCATTCAGTCGTTAAGACATAATCGAAAAAAACAAACCACACCAAAAACTCCACCATGCGAAGGTCAATACCATTTTGTGTATTTTCCACCATTTATGGCGTAGTCGGCTCATTTCGACATCGATTAAACTCTGCTACAAAACAAAACATTTTACTTTTACAAAGAAGTATACTCCTTTGAACTTGTTTTGGGTTGAATCAAGCTTCACTTTGATATTGGTTCAAACAAATTTATTACAAATTTACTGCGAGCGCTCACTACTAGTGGCTGCCAAATAAAACCAAAATGTGATGGGTACTTTCTAACATACTCATTGTGATCAAACAGCAACCACCGTCAGTTCGAGGACTTCTGCGACCTAACTTGTTTGGAGTCAGTTTAATTCTCAGTTGGAGCTTTGTTTGCTGCTGAAACCATTCTGTCCACCCAGTTGCTTAAGGTGTAAACTCTCTCTGACTCCACAACTCATAGTGGATCCAACATCAAAGACTATATCAGATCCCTCAGTATGTCATTTCACACTGATTGGCAGCTTAATTGTGAATAATCTTATAAAATTGATTTGAAGCCTGCCGTCTGTTTCATATGTATAAGACCATAATGATATTATAATCTAAAAATTTTTTAAAATATTGAGATGTCGTTAAAAAAAAAATATTTTTTAAATTTATTATTTGTTTTTTTGTATACAATAACTTCTGATTGTAAAAAAAAAAGAAAATTATCGTTAATAAATTTCAAACAATATCTTACACATACTATAAATACCGTTACAGAAATAACTTAGAAAAGTGTTTCACCCAAACAAGTATGAAGGGCACGGGGGGGGGGAGGGGGAAAGGAAAAAACTGGCACAAAACTCTCATTAGATGCATTCGAGCGTGCGAAGAAAATTAGTTCACCTCAATGCTTCAATGATTTTGAATGGCGAAAAATACGCGTGAACAGAATAAATGCCACAAGTAGGGTGACGGTGAATAAGCAGCCGGTTAAGAAAGAAAGGATAACAAATGCCAAGAGATGAACACTTAAGCAACACGGCTAAAAAAACCAAAACAAAAACCTAACAGCAACAATCAGCAACTACAACAAGATGATAACAACACCAACAACGAAAAAAGCAACGGAAATTAAGAAAAACAAAAGCAACAGCCAAGCGGAAGGAAATCGATCAAATGCCATGTTTTTGTTGTTGTTGCTGTTTTGTTGCTGCAATGTACATGATGATTGTTGTTGTGCTTTTAGTTTGAGCTTTGGCAGCAATAGCAACAGCACCATCTTCTAGGCGATATTGAATGGTAATGAATTTATTTATGGTTAAGAGTCGTCGTTTGGACACAAGAACAACACGAGAGCCCATTGTAATCCTGCGACTGCACAAAAACAATGGCGCTCAAGTGCGACCGGAAGTAATACGCAAATTTTTGGGCAAAAACTTTCCCTGCCGATGCCGCTGCCACTGCTGCTGCTGCCTGTATGCTGTTATTGTTCTTGCTCATTTGGAACACTTGGATTGAAGTTTCTTCTGTCTTGACTTGACTGCTTTCTTGGGATCGAAATTGATGAAAACTTTTCAAAGATATGCGTGAAAAGTTTTCACGGCAAAGTGACAGGAAATCAGCGATTAGTAGAGTTGGCAACACAATGAACACAGATAGCTACAGACAGTCAGTGTAGCCAGATCAGAGCAGTAGCTATTGGAATGTACCACGATAGATAAATAGTTGAGGGAAATTAATTGCTTTTCAAAAACTTTCAAACTCACAGTTGACTGGGCGGGCGTTGAAGCTGAAATGTTGGCCAACGTCATGAAAGAAGAAAGGCCAAAGGAAGCAAGGGACCCAAGAAGACGAAGAAGAAGAAAAAGAGTTCCTTCGGTTGGCAAGATTTAAGCATCGAGATAAAAGTATATAATTTCGATTATATAAGCAACATAATTGCCAACAAGTTGCTTGCAGTGCAATAAGTAATTGGAGGGAGAGAAAAAAATCCCTTTCTTTTCTTTGTTTTTTTTTTCATTTTGTGCTGCCTGGTATGAGGCAGTTACACGGGGCGCCACAGCTGCAGATTTCAACTCAAGCTTCTCAAGCAGTAATTACGAGCAACAAATCCTGCTGCAATGGCGTTTCACTAGCGGCACATGCATGCCACATACAACATACAATAGCAACAAAAATAACAACAACTAAACAACAGCAATGAGCAGAGAGAGGTAATAATAACAATAATCACCACACAAGGCTACAACAACATTGGTAACAACAATACTGCAGCTATCAGCCCATTGGCTGCAGCAACAACAACCATATCTTCAGTACATGCGGCATGCATGCAACTGCCAATTTCTTGAGTTATAATTTTTTGATCATCCAGCCAAAGCTAGTTGCTGCCATTATCAGGCCAAACAAAATTCTGCGACGACGCGTCCGCATTGTCCGGCCATGCGGACAGCGTCGTCGTCGCCGTCATTGATGATGCGCCACAACATCAACCAGCGGCTATTTTGCGCGTGATTGAAGCTAGCAGCACGGATCTGTTGTTGCTGTTGCTGCTGCTTGTTGCATGTTCAACTCGTATGCAACTTGATGTTGATGATGATTTCTTGCCACGCCTTAAAAGATTTCAAACTCATTTTTCATCGGGATTACATTTTAAATTGAAAATATTTCAGGGCATGAACTGCATGTTGATGGTTGCGGTCACAGTCGCATCGAATGCGAGCGAAATTCGATTTGCATTGAATGTTTTCACTATTGAAGGGACTAAAAAGGAGTTTCGGAAAAAAAAATCACCATTTTATACCAAGATATTCCATGGCGATGAAATGACTTAAAAGTGCCATATTTTACTAAAATAAAATTTAATTTTTAAAAGCTAAAACATGGTTGGATTAAATTATAAAACCTCAATCATCTTGGTTAAAAAAACTTTGCCAGAGTAAATTTCTATGTTTCTAATTTTCTTCACACATCCTCAGCTCGAATATAACGCTCTATCTCTCTTATTCAAACCTTTACAATATCTTGAGACATATCACTAAAAGCGTTTTATGACACTTTATTTCTATGAAAGCATTTTTTTTTAAAGCCATATTAAAAATTACAAAACACTTTGAGTGGATAATTTTTAATCTATACGAAATATTCAGTATTAATAATCACATCTGTCTGATACACTCAAGTTTCCATGGGCCTTACTCATCGCAGCAGATCACCAATCCACTCATTGTTGGCTCAATGTTTATAAAATTACTTTAACTGATCTTAAACTGATATTTTTTACAGTGTCATGATTTATGATGCTTAACACTGAAATCGATCCTGACGATCTTATGATGCAGCTCATGATTAAAGTTTAGTTTTGTTGCAATTTTTGCAAGCTGCACTGTTGCAAATTTTGTTAATTTTTAACGAGCTGTTAGGCTTTGCAAAAGATGTTCACCAAAGAAGCAACGAAAAAATAAACAATCAGCCAATCAAATAGGCATTGAAGTACGAGTAGCCTGAAGAGGTCATTATATCGGCTGACCTTTAGACAAGATAAATAGTTGTTGGAATATTTGTGTTGTTATAAAATGTGTATTTTACTTTTCTATTATTTAAATAAATGTTGATTTTTATTTTCAGTTACAAAAGGCAATGTTTTTAAATTTGCATCATCCTAAGAATTCAGAGTTATGGGTAAAAAATAGGATAAAGTGATTTTAGATTTGAAAATTAATATTTGAACTTCAATTTATTTTCATAAAAAGTTATTTTTCTATTTTATATAAGTCAAAGAATCAGCTGAAGCAATTCTATCTTAAGAATATTATAAATGGCTAAAGATAAAGATCATTTCATAATTTGTTAATACTTGTTATTTTGAAAAATTTTATACCGAATTTTTTTGTTGAAATATCAAAATAGAAAAATCAAATATTTTTCGACAGAATAAAATTAGATTCAGAAAAGGTTCAATTCCCATAAAATCAAATATCTGTTTTATTAATTTATACTAATGATATAAGAAATAAAGAAAAAAATAATTATTATTTTTTAAATTTCAATGATAAGGGTTTTGATGTGGAGAGATGGGGGTTGTGGCGATTGACCACGAAAACATATACATAGGTGGGTATTGATATAAAATTTTAAATAAATATCTATAAGGATCATGCTCGACATCAATTCTACTACTTCGAAGTATTTTTTATGTAGCCCAGGTTTTTATTACAAAAAATTAAAATTTTTATATAAAATGCAAATAAAAGTTGCAGAGATTCCAAACATGCTTTAACCTTTTGACGACCTGAATCGCTGGGAAATTCGCAAATCCAACACCAGATTTGTCTTCAGCGACCCCAAATTCCATTTACAACAACTTTTTTAACCTGCAATGGTGTGAAAAATCATGGGACCTCATGTCCCAATGGTCCTCAACGGTAAAAACGTATGCGACTATTTTCTCTCATTGACAATATGCGAACCAAAAATATGAAGTCGAATTTTGATGAATTTCATGAGTACTCTCGTTGTTGTTTTTGTTGTTTTCAATCTATTTTGAAAGTTAATCAATGCAAGTTTAAGGAATAACCTTTGTAATGGTGGTACTTTGATCTCTACGAGTATATGACTATAGTTTTAGGAGATATTCCCAAAATAGTTCATACTTTCGTTAAAAAATCCAAAAATTTAATATCTGGCCTTCTTTGTTTGGTATGGCGTAATGTTTGGCATACAATCATCAGTTAACCTTGAAATCAAAACTTTCTTGCAGAAGAGATCTTTCAGTACTTTAAGAAAGGTAAGAACATGGCTAAGGACTACGATGACAGAAGCTCGACCGAATGGTAAGGAAAACATGTTCATATTATAATGACCAAATTTATACAAGAATTGTTGATAGGCTTGTGATTGTTGAGTGTGCATAGACGTTTGGTCAAGGAGAAAGAGAAGGAGAAGGAGGAGTTGGTAGAACTAATTTTGAATGATTTTACAGCAAATCCGAAAAATTTAATCTTTGTCTAAGGCATAAAAAAATGGTAAAGAAAAATAAATCTGTACCTCCCCTCTCCTCAAACTGCTGCGTATGCCCTTGATTGTGGTGGTGATTTTAACTTCGACCGAGGTTTTCGAAGCTCATATCTTCCTCACTACATATTACATTCCTTACAACATTTTTTTTTTTCAGAAGAAAAGCTTATTTTTTCTTTGAATAATTTCATTCGTTTTCACCCAAAAACCATTTCTTTTCAACAGACTCCATGTGATCACTTCTTTAACACAATATCGAAGATAGTTATCATATCTGTGTCCACAATCAATAATCGCTCTAGTCAATTTTGATCAGAACTGAGTTTTTAATGTTAACCCATCTTTTACCACTGTTTCTTTAAAGAAACACTAACTTCAAAAAATTATTAAAAAAAAAACTAAAAGATATTCAAAAACCTAGAACGGCAAATGAATTCTACATTCACTGGCTTTAAAACTATCTACAAATATTTTTCAATTTTGAAAATTGAACGTAGGGAACGTAGGGCTGATCAACTGGTTTACCTTTTTCAGACCCTTTTACTGGTTTACCTTTTTTTAAAAAATTAAAAAAAATACGAAAAATAAATTAATCACCAACATGATAGGTTAAGTTCCAGGAAAACGTATCAAATACACACCATAAATTATGAAATCATAAGTAGAATTAAAATTTATGCATGTCAGAGCATGTTGATTTTTGATAATAATAAAGCAACGCTGGCTAAAACCCCATACAAAATCCGGCATAGTTTGCAATTTTTTGTATTACTTACAAAATACCTCATAATGATGCCAATAATTTGTTTAAGTTATGATTTCATAATTAATCGGCGTCTCTATGAGAGATTTATTTCATGAATTATATCATGAGATGAGCGTGAAGCATCAAATCAAGTGTGAGATTTTGTGGATGTGGGGGCATTACATCTCGTGGTATTTCAACTTATATACAAACTGAAGTGTTTTTAGAAAAACTATTGAAAGTTTTAAAAAAACTTTGCGATTACAACTTATTTACAAGAGTATACAAAACAACTTTATTTATGTCAAAGCGAATGTAAAAGAAAAAGCTCAGAAGTCGTTCACAGTAAAACACAAAATTTAATAAAAATCAAAATTTTTTGTATACATTATTAGCCAACCTTTCCTTAAAGCAACACTTCGTAGCGGTTAACCTAAAGGTCGGAAAAATTTATTTAGTGCGAAAATGTTATATTGAAGCTCAAAATAGGCTATCCTAACAAAATTTTTAAAATCGGTTCACGGATTCTAGTAGCGGTAAAAGATGGGTTAATATATTACTTGAGTAAAGCAGACTGGGAACGATTGAAACGGTTTACGGTTGACACAAAGCGAATATCTTGCCACAGTGTTTGATGAGGTTAAGGGTTATAAGGGGAGAAGGAAGCGGGCTACAAGTCGAAACACGCATTTTTATGTTACTTCGCTCTTCGCGCACTGTGGTTGTGTATAGGAGGCTCCATTGTGTTTTTTAACGGAAAAGTAAATATTTTTTGTTCGTACATTTTTGCAATTGTTATGGTTTTATTAAAATTAGAGTATTGAGAGTTTTATATCGTTTTAACTAAGTAGTACACAAACTCTACACAACAAAAATAGTCGTCTCCAAAATCTGATTATTATATAATTTATAGTTAATATAAACCTTTGAAGGCTGATTAAAAATAATGCAAGATAATAAGTATTAAAGAGCTGCACGGGTGTGTTTGCAAGACATTTGTTTATTGTTTGCATGCTCACTCTATTCAACTCTCATCTTTAACAGCATTTAAACACTAATAACATAGAGACCAAGAACAAATGAGCATAAAGCATAACGAATAGAAGACGAACGAGAACCTTATCAAAGCAAGCATATAAAGTATAAAAACTTTTTAACAAAAAAAAAACCCGACCTCAAAATCACTACAAAGTTAAAAATAATTTTAAATAACTTTTCCCATGCATTTCTTGGTCATATTTTAAAAGCTATTTATACGTGTTATAATATTGGAAATCTTATCATTTTCATTTTTTTTATTTTGTTTTATTATCAATATATTAATTGCTTTATGTACATAAAAGCTTTGAAGTCGGCGCTTATCTTACTATGCCGAAATATTTTTATTTTAATTTTTTCTAATTTGTTTTATCATAAAAATATTATTAACTTTATGAATATAAAAGCTTCTTAGCGATTTTTTTTCTTTCAATTGGCAATTTTTGAGTACGCTGAATGTAGCCAATGTGTTCCATGCATTATTTGTGCAGCTGTTACACACTATGTCATATTCAATATGAGCTTTACAAGCTCACCCAAACCAGTTTAGTGAGAATTTTAATGTGTACAAAGCTTTTAAAATTACTACAGTGTCACCAAGGCACCAAATAGTGCACGGATGTTAAAAGGTCATGATTGTGTGTCAAAGATGAGCGCCGACTTCAAAGCTTTTATGTTCATAAAGCAATTAATATATTGATAATAAAACAAAATAAAATAAAAACTTTTTAACAAAAAAAAAACCCGACCTCAAAATCACTACAAAGTAAAAAATAATTTTAAATAACTTTTCCCATGCATTTCTTGGTCATATTTTAAAAGCTATTTATACGTGTTATAATATTGGAAATCTTATCATTTTCATTTTTTTTATTTTGTTTTATTATCAATATATTAATTGCTTTATGTACATAAAAGCTTTGAAGTCGGCGCTTATCTTACTATGTCGAAATATTTTTATTTTAATTTTTTCTAATTTGTTTTATCATAAAAATATTATTAACTTTATGAATATAAAAGCTTCTTAGCGATTTTTTTTCTTTCAATTGGCAATTTTTGAGTACGCTGAATGTAGCCAATGTGTTCCATGCATTATTTGTGCAGCTGTTACACACTATGTCATATTCAATATGAGCTTTACAAGCTCACCCAAACCAGTTTAGTGAGAATTTTAATGTGTACAAAGCTTTTAAAATTACTACAGTGTCACCAAGGCACCAAATAGTGCACGGATGTTAAAAGGTCATGATTGTGTGTCAAAGATGAGCGCCGACTTCAAAGCTTTTATGTTCATAAAGCAATTAATATATTGATAATAAAACAAAATAAAAAAAATGAAAATGATAAGATTTCCAATATTATAACACGTATAAATAGCTTTTAAAATATGACCAAGAAATGCATGGGAAAAGTTATTTAAAATTATTTTTTACTTTGTAGTGATTTTGAGGTCGGGTTTTTTTTTTGTTAAAAAGTTTTTATTTCTTCCTTTTTAGATAATATGAAATATTTTATGCAATAGTATTTATTCTTGAGGAAAATTTTATACATGAAACTTTGTTCTTAACAAATTTTATTTATTAATTCCTGAAAGTTTGTTGGGTATTTTCCATTTCTGCTTCTTTACAATTTGTAGTGCCACGCCCTTTCTCTAATCCCGCCTAATTTATTTACCGTACCATATAATGATTCTACCTACCCCTGTGCCAAATTTCAGTTTCCAAGTATCAATATTAACCGTAATATAGTACTTTCCTTAAAGTGACACATCCTGTGTACAATCCCGCTCACTTTTTTAATGATTCTACCTACTTATCTACCTGCATACCAAATATTAATACGCTAGTGTCAATATTAACTAAGATATAGTATTTTTATAATATTGACACGCCCCTTTGTTGAATAACGCCCACTTTTTTGGCCGTAATTTGCAGTAACTGTACCTACCCATGTACTACATTTCAACACCCTAGTGTCAATATTATTCGATATATACTGTGTTTCTAATATTGCCACACCCATTTGTTGAATAACGCCTACTTTATTTACAGTGATTTTTAAAAATTGTGTCTACTCCTGTACTAAATTTCAGTACCCTTGTGTCAATACTATTACGAGATACAGTGTTTTTCCAATACTGCCACACCCCTTTGTCAAATAACGCCCACTTTATTAACTGTGATTTGTAATAACTATGCCTACCCATGTACTAAATTTCAGCACCCTAGTGTCAATATTATTCGATATATAGTGTGTTTCTAATATTGCCACACCCTTTTGTCGAATAACGCCCACTTTCTTTAGAGTAATTTTCAAAAAGTGTGTCTACCCCTGTACTAAATTTCAGTACCCTAGTGTCAATACTATTTGAGATACAGTGTTTTTCCAATATTGCCACACCCCTTTGTCAAACAACGCCCACTTTATTGACTGTAATTTGTAATAGCTATGCCTACCCACGCACTAAATTTCAGCACCCTAGGGTCAATATTATTCGATATATAGCGTGTTTCTAATATTGCCACACCCCTTTGTCGAATAACGCCCACTTTCTTTAGAGTCATTTTCAAAAAGTGTGTCTACCCCTGTACTAAATTTCAGTTCCCTTGTGTCAATACTATTCGAGATACAGTGTTTTTTCAATATTGCCACACCCCTTTGTCAAATAACGCCCACTTTATTAACTGTAATTTGTAATAACTATGCCTACCCATGTACTAAATTTCAGCACCCTAGTGTCAATATTATTCGATATATAGCGTGTTTCTAATATTGCCACACCCCTTTGTCGAATAACGCCCACTTTCTTTACAGTAGTTTTTTAAAATTGTGTCTACCCCTGTACTAAATTTCAGTACCCTAGTGTCAATACTATTTGAGATACAGTGTTTTTTTAATATGACCACACCCCTTTGTCAAATAACGCCCACTTTATTGATCGTAATTTGTAATAATTGTGTCTACCCCAGTGTTTTTACTGTAAATTTCAGTACCCTAGTGTCAATATTAACTGAAATACAGTGTTTTTCTTATATTGACACGCCCCTTTGTCCAATATCGCCCACTTTTTTAAAAAAGGACCTCCGCGTTCATGGTATCTATCTTTTGACAAAAAATTACGGAAATCGGGCAAGTGCTTTAGGAGTTATCGATGTACATACATTTAAAAAAAAAAAAAAAAAAAAAAAAAAAAAAAAAAGCGCGGACAAACCAACGAAATTGAGAACCTCCTCCTTTTTGAAGTCGGTTAAAAAATGAAAATGATAAGATTTCCAATATTATAACACGTATAAATAGCTTTTAAAATATGACCAAGAAATGCATGGGAAAAGTTATTTAAAATTATTTTTTACTTTGTAGTGATTTTGAGGTCGGGTTTTTTTTTTGTTAAAAAGTTTTTATTTCTTCCTTTTTAGATAATATGAAATATTTTATGCAATAGTATTTATTCTTGAGGAAAATTTTATACATGAAACTTTGTTCTTAACAAATTTTATTTATTAATTCCTGAAAGTTTGTTGGGTATTTTCCATTTCTGCTTCTTTACAATTTGTAGTGCCACGCCCTTTCTCTAATCCCGCCTAATTTATTTACCGTACCATATAATGATTCTACCTACCCCTGTGCCAAATTTCAGTTTCCAAGTATCAATATTAACCGTAATATAGTACTTTCCTTAAAGTGACACATCCTGTGTACAATCCCGCTCACTTTTTTAATGATTCTACCTACTTATCTACCTGCATACCAAATATTAATACGCTAGTGTCAATATTAACTAAGATATAGTATTTTTATAATATTGACACGCCCCTTTGTTGAATAACGCCCACTTTTTTGGCCGTAATTTGCAGTAACTGTACCTACCCATGTACTACATTTCAACACCCTAGTGTCAATATTATTCGATATATACTGTGTTTCTAATATTGCCACACCCATTTGTTGAATAACGCCTACTTTATTTACAGTGATTTTTAAAAATTGTGTCTACTCCTGTACTAAATTTCAGTACCCTTGTGTCAATACTATTACGAGATACAGTGTTTTTCCAATACTGCCACACCCCTTTGTCAAATAACGCCCACTTTATTAACTGTGATTTGTAATAACTATGCCTACCCATGTACTAAATTTCAGCACCCTAGTGTCAATATTATTCGATATATAGTGTGTTTCTAATATTGCCACACCCTTTTGTCGAATAACGCCCACTTTCTTTAGAGTAATTTTCAAAAAGTGTGTCTACCCCTGTACTAAATTTCAGTACCCCAGTGTCAATACTATTTGAGATACAGTGTTTTTCCAATATTGCCACACCCCTTTGTCAAACAACGCCCACTTTATTGACTGTAATTTGTAATAGCTATGCCTACCCACGCACTAAATTTCAGCACCCTAGGGTCAATATTATTCGATATATAGCGTGTTTCTAATATTGCCACACCCCTTTGTCGAATAACGCCCACTTTCTTTAGAGTCATTTTCAAAAAGTGTGTCTACCCCTGTACTAAATTTCAGTTCCCTTGTGTCAATACTATTCGAGATACAGTGTTTTTTCAATATTGCCACACCCCTTTGTCAAATAACGCCCACTTTATTAACTGTAATTTGTAATAACTATGCCTACCCATGTACTAAATTTCAGCACCCTAGTGTCAATATTATTCGATATATAGCGTGTTTCTAATATTGCCACACCCCTTTGTCGAATAACGCCCACTTTCTTTACAGTAGTTTTTTAAAATTGTGTCTACCCCTGTACTAAATTTCAGTACCCTAGTGTCAATACTATTTGAGATACAGTGTTTTTTTAATATGACCACACCCCTTTGTCAAATAACGCCCACTTTATTGATCGTAATTTGTAATAATTGTGTCTACCCCAGTGTTTTTACTGTAAATTTCAGTACCCTAGTGTCAATATTAACTGAAATACAGTGTTTTTCTTATATTGACACGCCCCTTTGTCCAATATCGCCCACTTTTTTAAAAAAGGACCTCCGCGTTCATGGTATCTATCTTTTGACAAAAAATTACGGAAATCGGGCAAGTGCTTTAGGAGTTATCGATGTACATACATTTAAAAAAAAAAAAAAAAAAAAAAAAAAAAAAAAAAGCGCGGACAAACCAACGAAATTGAGAACCTCCTCCTTTTTGAAGTCGGTTAAAAATTGAAATGTGTTGATGTGCTCGGTGTTGGACACTGAGTTCTGTTACATTATATTTTTACTTTTGAAAATAAGTTAAAAGCATAAAACATAAAACGAATATAAAATTAACGAAAAAACAACAACTTGCCAATAAATAATGTGTGTTGTTATTGTTTTGTGTTTAAAGGGGTTTTCTGCTTCATATCAGAGCAAAGAAAATCACATCGGATGCAGTTATTTCTCTCTAACAAAATTTTTTTGCTTGGTGTGCTCGTTGTCTTTTGCATTGATTTAGTTGTCTTGATTTGATCGTATCGAATGTATAAAGCATTTAAAAATAATGAGAAAGTGCATATCTTGGTGAGAGGCTAACAAATGCTGTAGAGTACTTTTTGTGAAAGAATGCTGTATGCTTATGCTTGAAAGAATAAAGTAAATAGAGAACAAGACTTTCAAACGCTCGATGCACTTTATTATATCAAATGCATTCATCTTGCAGCTCTTTAAACAGTATCGTGAAAGACTTGACTATTAATAAAAAGATGATTGTTTTTTTATGTTCTACTGTGCAATTACGAGTCGTAAAATATTAGGAGACATGAATAAAACATTTTTATTTAACATATTTTGTATAATTTGCATGTATTTCAATTGACCCCAGACATGGGGACGGTTGAAACAAATTACATTTTTTTTTTTTTAATTTGATTTTACACATAAGTAACATAAGTTACTATACACATAACACATAAGTATTAGTAGACCAATATGTTGTCTTTTATTTAATATATTTCCGTCATCGCTCGCTTAACTGATTCCTATACAAAGAACGATAAACGCTAAAATGTTTCAACCGTACCCAGTCTACTCTATATCTTTTCTACATGCACGTATACCTATAATTTAAAGCAAACAAAAGTTATGACACAAGAGTCAATGAAGTTTTCATAGAAATTAAATGACGATTGAAAATTTTGAAGTTAAATTTCTTAAGACATTGATATAAAAAATAAGGTGTTAATGTTTATCAACACAGTTATATTGCTTGTATCATGAGCACTTTTCGAGAAATTTTTATTTTCAGTTTTTTTTTATTCAAAAAAGGGTTTTTTCACTTTTGTCATCAGTTTCTCAGCACATGGCACATTCAATCAAATCAAATTCGATTTTTAGAATTTTTATTTAATTTTCCTTGTACTTATATTAAAATAGCTGCTTTTAACCTTGAATGACTGGTGAAAAAGCTTAATGGAATCTTTTCGAAAACAACAAAGTGGAATATCATGAATATTAACTTCATATAAATTGTATAGCTTTACTTCAAATTGTCGCAAGGACATGCACATAACATTTTGTCCTTCGACTATCATACATCAAAGATTACGCATGCAAGCATATATTTTCCGCTTCCATTTTTCGCGGAAAAGTGACAAATTTTTAACGGTTTTCTTTTTTTTTTTTTTGTTTTTTGAACAGCTTTCGCCACGTTTCAAGCTATTTTCATTTCTTTGCCATTTATTTTTTTTTGTTGCAACAAATAAAGATTTCTTATCTCTACACACGCTCATGAGAGTGCGTGTATGTGTGTGTGTCTGTGTTATAGCTGTAACTCAGTTGAAAACCATATTTTTGGGCAAACTCAATTTTGGCAAAAAACAAAAACAAACACGCCGAAAGGATATTAGAATTCAACAAGAGGCCTGTAAGCTTCTCACTGTTTTCCAGCTGTTGTTGTTGCTATTTTTGTCTAGCAGAATGCTACTGTCTTTCATGCTAGGCTACAACTTAAATATGCATGAATAATTCAGCAGGCACGCACACATATGCATGCATCCACTTGTGTGCGTATGTCAAAGTTCACATATGATAAATAAATAAAAAATACACACACGCACACACACACAAATTGTTTATGCATGTTTTATCATTAAAAGGATTTTGTTATTCGTTTTATTTTTGTATTTTTTATTTTTTTTTCGTGTTTTCCTTACATGCTGCTGGTAATATTTTTCTTTTTGTCGTTTATATGCAAAGTAGTTTAATTCTCAAAGGATAAAACATTTTTTTGAAATTTATGAAAAATATACAAATATTTTTTTTTTTTGCTGATTGCAAAATTTGATGTGAAGTGGTGAAATATTTCGCATCGTGCAAATGTTTTAATATTTCATGCACTGCAAGAAAAAACAGTTGTGACCGTGTGTGCTAAGTACACGGTAAAAATAAATAAATAAATTTCATAAAGACTCAAGCTGACAATATCTGTTGGTATATTTTTGGTTTATTCTTAAATCATTTAAAACCTTTGACCAGCATCTTTTCTTTTAGTTTTCATGTGTAAACATTTATTGTAAGTGCTGCAGCTTTTTTTATGTGTAGGAATTATTAAAATTATAAAAAAATATTTATACATTATTAGTATTATTATTTATTTTATTTATAAGTATTATTTAGCATTATTTATAAGTATCAGGATTAGCATTTTTCTCAGTGTAATTTGTGGCGTGTTGTGTTTTGCACTCATAATTCGCACACTTATCATAGCTGCCACCTTAAGACCAACAAGCAATTCCACAACGAATGCCGCTTACTTAAATCCCACTAACGGCACATCCTTGCAACAACAACATCTTCACCCACGAGAACACCAGCAACACCCAACAACCGCCGCTGCATGCCTTAATATGCCTGCACGTTTCATTATCCTTCCACTTTGTCATCATGTGGCAAATTTGATTTTTTTTTTTTTTGTTGTTATTGCCACTATTTTTTTTTTCTTGTATTTTAAAAAATTTTACATTCGCGATTTTAGCGGCATCCTCCATATGCACCAAGGATATTAATCGGCATCGAAGGAATGAACAACAAGCAGGCTTCGCGTGCTCATTCGTGCGTAGCTCGCCTGGCTTGACACGCACACACACACACATACACACACAGCACGCAGCACATATCATCCAGCGCATTCTCACATTTATTATTTTATCCTTTCGGCAGGACTTAAATGCGAAGTGTTGCATTTCTACTTGGCGTAAATTGTTTTGTCGCAGCAAACTACGCGGTTTTTCTTAAGGAATTTTTTTTTCTCTCTCGCTCTTTTTTTCCAGCTATGTTGTTTCTTCTCTACAATGTTTCCAAAGGATTTAGTTTGCTATGAAATTGCATTGTCGTTCAGAAGATTAAGATTTTCTTTTAAGATCCCTTTTTGAGGAAGCAACCACGTCTTGGGTTGCCTGAAGTAGGGTTGTGCTGCCTTTTCTTTTGGTTTTTTTTTTTTCATTTAATGGTTTTAGTTGTTTTTCGCCGACATTCCATTTGAAAAGCATTGCTAAGAAAGATTTATTGGTTACGCTTAATAATATAAAAGCTCTACCCTCGTACAATTGCTTCTGTGTGAGTGTGCTTTTTTATTTGCTTGTGTGTTTGTTTGTAGGTTTGATTGGGTGTTAAAAATCTCTATAATTGGAAATTTTATTGTAATATAATTTTCAGAAAATATTCTGCTCAGAAAATTTCTAATAAGAGATTTATTTAAAATTTTTTTTTATATAATTTCATGGAAGTTTTTTTTTACTTTATGAAAGAAAAATTTTATGAATTCCTATCTAAATTTTCATGTCAATAAATTTACATCCCCTGATGATGTAGGAAATTTGCCTACGAAGCGTTGGGAAAAATGTTTTAAAAAATTTTTTTATTTTCTTGACATTTAACCGAAAATTGCCCAAATGAGCCAAAAACACGCAGTTATCGAAAGCACCTATCGTTTCATGTCGAAATGTAGGCAGGCCCAATTAGAGATCAGCAAAGCCATGTATGTAGCTCGGTAAAATGCAAAGAAAAAAAAACATCATGATAGAAACCACTTACTTTCAACACTTGATCAGTACCAAGAATGAAAGAATAAGAGATTGCGCATTGTTCAGGTCAGTTACTTTTGCTAGTAAATTGACAATCAGCTGTTCAGTTTATTACGTCACAATATTTTATTACTTTCAGAAACGTATTCCAATCGGCTGTGATTTGTTTAAAAAGTGTGTTTTTTTTTAATTTTAAATTTAGCGAGTTTAACAATTAAAATTTAAAATATGACGTGTGCAGTCGCTAACAGTAAAAATAGTAGCAAAAAATCAGCGTCAGAGTTCAGCTTGTTTAATTCCCCTTCGGATCCAGAGAATCCAGATAAAAAATGGATTCAATTCTGCCGCGAAAGCAAGGTATACAGCTTCAATGCTTGCTATATTTGCATGGTTCACTTTGTAAGTGAAGATTTCGAGAACAGTCTGAAGTTTGAAATGGGTAAGATAGTTCTTTATTTCGCTTATTGTGTTTATATTAATCGAAGTGTGTTTTAAACATTTCATAGGCTTTGCAAAAAAAAGGCTGCTAAAACTAGGAAACATAAGCGATTATGGAAATCCAAAGCGTTTCCAAAGAGTTCAACGTCACAAAAGAAAAAATTGCTTCCGAATTTCTTCCGCAAAGTGATGCTTCTGTATCACAAGAAGGTAATGAGTGTTACATGTTGTTCAATGAATTAAAATTGCAGTTAATTGTTGAGACGCAATGAGGAGGCAGTTGACACCCAATTAAGGGGCAATTTCTTCTTGTGAAAATGTCGAAGTTGATGATAACCCACTCTTACAGGTATTCATAACTTTAATACAATGTATATAAACACGTTTGTCACTTTTTCCACAGGTGCGATATTGCGACCCATGAAAATATCAGACGAATTTGAACCAAAGGAGTTTGTCGATTTAGAATAAGACGGTCTGGAAAATGTATCCGGCTATATATGGAGCTTTGTCCACACAGCAATTGGAGCTTTGTCCATCAACTTTATGGAAGATTTTGCGCAAAGATCTTGGCTTGCGACCTTACAAGATCCAGCTTGTGCAAGAATTAAAGGCGCGAGACCATGCAATGCGTCGTGATTTTGGTGTATGGGCCGAAAATGAGATTGATCTCGATGCTGATTTTCATCGCAAAATTTTGTTCAGTGATGAGGCTCATTTTTGGTTGAATGGCTACGTCAACAAGCAAAATTGCCGCATTTGGAGTGAAGAGAATCCACATGAGATCCTTGAGACGCCATTACATCCACAAAAACTGACTGTTTGGTGTGCTCTATGGGCTGGTGGAGTCATTGGGCCATACATCTTCCGAAATAATGCTGGAGAGTCAGTTACCGTTAATGGAGACCGGCATAGAGCCATGATAACCGACTATTTTGTTCCCGAATTAGATGGCATGAATGTGGATGAGTTGTGGTTCCAACAAGACGGCGCTACATGCCACACAGCGTTGCTTTTGTGACCTCATGCGTAGCACGAACATTTCTTGTACCCCAATCGGCACAATCTTTGTATTCTATTATTCTTTGATCAGTACCATCTATCTCTATCTTTTATCTTATCTTACAACAATAACATCATAAATACACTTTGAGCACGCGTACAGTTTCAACTATCGGAAAATTGATTTTGTAAAACTCGAAATTGTATTCTGTAGAATCGATTTCCAACGATGATGCTCATGAAAGTGTTGCTCATGAAAGTGTTGCTCATGAAAGTGCTTTTCGATGATGCTCATGAAAGTGTTGATAATGCTGTTGCTCTCTTCTATGAAAAGATTTTCTACTATTTCACATAATCTGTCCCCTTTAATAGGCAGAAGAACTTCTCGTCATCTCCTCCCTCGAATAATAAAGAACTACGTTCACTGCGTAGTAAGAGGAACAAACTTTGCGGATCCTTAAAGCTTCAACAAGTTAATCAACATCAAGAGAAAATCTGACAACTACCGATCTACCCTTCCTTTTTCAAATATCTCCTCAGATAACGCGAAAAAAATTGCAAACCTATTTGCAAATTTCTTCAGTCAGTCATACACAAGTCATAACGATGAACTTGATTATGAATACTTTTCTTCGTTAGGGAACTGTGCTTAAACCTCGCTGACTTCTGTGGATATTACATTAGGTGATGCTTTCGGAAAGATATATAATCTAAAAGATGATTATTCTTCTGGACCCGATGTCTTACCTGCTGTTGTCATAAAAAAATTCGCGAACTTGCTGACTCATCCCCTTTTGGCTCTCTTTCAACTTTCTACTTCTAAGTCAGTTTTTCCAAACTTATGGAAGAATTCGTACATAATACCTTTGCATAAAAAAGGACAATGTCAAAGGAAATTAAATTTCTAATTACAGACCTACAGACCAAAACTGTCATGTACTCCTAAAATTCCTGAAAATATTATCTACGACATTCTCTTCTTCCATTGCAAATATATCTTTCCTCTTAGTCAACATGGCTTCCTCAGGGGTAGATCGACTACCACCAACCTCACAGAATTTGTTTTTTTAAACACTTTATCCTCGCTGGAAACCGGTTATGAAGTTGATGCACACTATCATCCTTCTTAAGCTTAAAGCCTTTGGGAAAACCAAAAGGTTGTAAAACCCTGTTATATCATGGATTAAGGGGACATATAGCTTACAAATTTTAAAAAAAATTTGTTTGGGGAATTTTTTTTTCATAGACGGAAAAAAGATATCGTTTTCAAATTTTGCACATATATTTACTAACATTTAAAGAATACAAAAAAATTTTTTCAGAATTTTTGAGGCGGTTTTTGATGTTATTTGATTTTTTTTTTAAAAATGCTAAAAAATTGACGGTTTGCAGGATATCACCAGTCTGGAAGTTCTGAGGAAAAAATAAAAAAAAACAAATATATCCTTGTTTAAGTGGCCACCGCCTGAACTAAGATAATTTTTATCCGCCGAAAAAAAACAAAATGGCGGCCATCTAAAAAAAAAACGATTTTCGTGGTTACAAAATCTTCTTTTTTTTTAAATTTGTAACCTATATGTCCCTTTAAATCGTATCTCGAAAAACGCAGTTATAGTGTCATCTTTAGAATTTTCCATTCAGAATCTTTTACAGCTACCTCTGGTGTCCCCCAAAGGCAGTCACCTTGGTCCTTTGCTATTCGTCTTAACATGGTATCAGCAAAGACTCCAATCTTTGTGGCTACGCTGATGATATGAAAATATATCAGCACCGATTCTCGAAATCTTCAAGACGATCTTGTCAGCTTTTCCACTTGGTGTCAAGAAAAAAAATCGTCTGGAACTCAACGTCAGTAAATTTCAAGCTATAACATATTCTTTTAAGCAACTCCAACTCCTCCCGAGAACTTATTACATACTCGGCAAGCCAGTTCCCTCTGTAAGCTACTTACGGGACTTAGGTGTTATTTGCGACAAGGGACTTAACTTTAGGTCTCACATTGATAATATCATTAGCAGAGCCAACTCTGCACTTGGTTTCGTAAAACACTGGTCCAGAGAATTCTCTAATCCCTATGTCACAGAATCTCTCTATTTTACCTTTGTTAGACCCATCCTTGAATATGCTAGTCCAGCTTGGTCTGCCATCTACAACACCCATTCAATGCGAATCGAAACCGTTCAAAGAAGATTTATTCATTTCGCACTTCGTGTTCTTCCCGGTTCTGACAGTTTCAACTTACCACCTTCTGAAGTTGATTAACATACAAACTTTTGAAAACGAAGGGAAGTTGCCGCTGTACTCTTCAATCATCAGCTAGTATGCAGAACCATTAACTGCCCAGCACTGCTCCAATCAATATCATTTAATACCAGCCCACGCAACCTTAGGTCTATACCAGAGACCTGCAATTATTCATGTTTTTGAGTCATTGGTTGACTAACACAAGAATGAGTGTTAGTGGATTTAAGTCAAAGAAGAATTTGCACTCATATCCACTTATACTCGTTCGCTCACTTCACACAAAGCAACAAAGAATAAGTTATCTGCTGATATGAACCGGTGCAGTGCTCAACTCTCTTATTCACTCAATGTTAAATTTACTTTGCATACCGTAATGACTCACAACACCAATAAACACTATGAGTCCAGTGCAATGACTAAAGTACTTAGAATCATTTTTAGTTCAGCTTTCTTGTTATTTGAATTTTTTTGAAACAAACTATAATTGTTTTGCAAAAAGCATAAGGTACAATACAAAATAATACTCCACTCATTCATTTTCTCACACGAAAAAGTTAACAAATCAGCAAAAAGAATAAGCAACGACAAAACACAAAATAATACTCAACTCACTCATACTTATTTTCCTCTCACATGAACAAGTGAGTCACATAAGATGATTAACCCAGAACCAATAGAGTAATAATTTGTCGATACACATGTGTGTAAAAGTACTATGAGTATTTTTGGGTTTTGGTGGGAATGAGTCAAAGTATTTTGTTGAGTTGGTATAAGTACACACTTGCACCAATAATCATGGCTCATGACTTAAGTATAATAATTTCATTAGTACTCATAGCAGATCTCTGATCTGTACCTCTCTTCCACCTTAACTTTTATCGCACCGACTATGGATACAGCGAACCAATGACCAGGATGCTTCATGTAACTTAACATTTTTTCAGCGAATTCGATTTTCATCTGAGCGGGTTTCGACTCAGAAATACCTTTCTTTCTTAACTCCAACGCCACTTGTTTCCGATCTCAAAACCCTATGAATCAACATTTTTATGGAGATTAGGTAACACCTTGAGGTTTTGGCCGTCTTTTTCGATTTGGAACTATTGTGCGTCACCCATCACGCAACGCACACTCTTTGGGTTAGTTCATTCAAAAGCAGTAAAAATGAGTCTTTGTTTGATTACTTAATTAACTATCATCTCAATATGGAGAATGCGTCTACCTTCACCTTTCCATGTTCTTTTAATTCAAGTTGTTGGGAGGAAGTGTAAGACGTAACACTTCTTTTTAATAACACATTCCTACGGTTGGTTAACGAGAGAGTTTCCAATAGAAGATCCGTTTTTTAGACCAAAGCCGAATTCTTAATTTGAATTAACGTGCAGAGGCCTTATAACCACTTCGTTATCATAAATCTGCACTCAAATTCTTATAAAAAGGACAATAGCTCAAACTAAAATGTCGCATGATTTTCGACTTTTCTTTTAAATAACTAAAAGTTTTACTTTGTAACACACATTTCTAATGCCTTATTCCAAAGTATAACTCCAAAGTACTTAGAACTTCCATAGAATCCTTTATCATGCGAAGCGCTCTCTCCGAGCTCCTAAATCGCAACATGTTGCACATGACATTTTATGACAAAATGGCGGTTACTTGTGACTTTTTTTGGCATGCAATCTGCAGAACTGGAAAGAACAAGACTAGCAACAGTGACACGCAAGTCGACAGAAACTACTTTTTGGCCATAACCAACAAGCCAACGACCAACGGGAACAAGAATCACTCACTTGAAATCGTTTGTCTAAAAATATGAGTTTAGAGCGAAGCCCAAGACAACGTGTCCAATAATTTCTCCAAAGTGATATAAGCCCATTTCATGTTGGGACTGTAAAACAATACAACAACAACAACAACAATATGTACTTAAGAATATGCATGTTGGGAGCATTCATTCGAGTGTGTGTATGTGTCTATTGGAGGCCTGTTTGTGCGCGTTGTAGGATAACATGTCGCGTTGACGTCGTCATCGTCAACTTCATGTGCCACCCAAAACGCCGCTTGTGACACATGGAGACGCTTTTGGATACGAACGAAACAACTTGGCTGGTCCTTGTAAGGAGGCCCCATGAAGATGGGGGATTGTGGGGCGAAATGCAACCAACACGCTAGGATATATCGTGTCAAAATGTTGCAACAACAACAACAACAAAAACTAGATGTCACTAAAGGCTAAGCAATTGTTTTTTAAGTTGTTGGTAGTGTTGTTTGTGCCTTCCATTTTGCCATCGAAATGCACTCGTGGCGTGACGTTCATAAAATATAATTATCTGAAATCCGACACGCCTCTTGAGCGGGGAATGTGCAAGACTATTTTGCGCGTCAGTGTGTGTGTGCGAGTGTGACTGGCTCACATAACAGCTTGTATAACAACACACTAGAAGGCGTAGAAATACAATCGAATACATTTTGGCGAGAGCAGAAAAAGTTGATAATTATCAACTTTATGGACAAACCTGTTATTATTAAAAAAAAAATAAAAATATATATAAAGTTTCAATGACAATGGTAAGTCATAAAATCCTTAAAATTCTGCTTTATCCCAGGATCAAGCTTTGGGAAAAATTTTTAAAATTTTCAGAGTTTTCCTTTGCTTTTTGCATTAATTTTACAAAAAAGTTTTGGAGTCAGTTCGATAAAAAAGATACGATTTCCAGAGAAGGTCATTTGTTATCACTGGACTTGCTACACACACACACAAATATTATCCCTCCTTCAGACTGTTTCAACTGATAACACCAACATTAACCCAAAAAAATCTCAAAAATAAAAATAATACCAAACAACTTCAGCTACACTCTGAAGCTACACGTTAAAGGACACAATCTAGCAAACAAACAGAGAGTGAAAAAAACCCTTTTAAATACTTTAATGCAATTCAAACAATTTCCATTCGTCCAGCAGTCATTAATCATTCGCACGCTGCCGCGCCTCGAGCGCTACTTAGCTCACGGCTCTGCCCGGCCCAGTCGCTGGCTCATTGGCACACAAAGGATATTAACGAAATCTCACACAAAAACCCCCTTATCCTTGGCGCAGTGATCCTTTTTTGGTTTTTTTTTCCTGGTGCGTCCTTTTCGTAAGCATTTTTTTTTAACTCTGGTTTTTTATTTCTTCATCGGCTTAAAATAACGTAATCTAGCAAATAAATGAATGAGGGGGCGCACCAAGCAAGCAGATGGGCACAACTAACTTTTCTGGGTAAAAGCTAAGGACATTCTGCTCAAGTGTGTGCGTCCTTGCATGAGGTGGAAAATAATGCTGCCAATGCTACAAAATACAAAACAAAAAAAAAAGAAAGAGATAACGGAAAATGTAAGCAACATTAATACAACTTTTGAATAGGAGTCAGAGGAAATGCGTTTGCAGAACATGTGGCAGCATTTTCAACTTCATTGCAAAACATCATTTGTCATTGGGACAGCAAAAAAAAAGAAGCAACACCAAATGCATTAAAATGCAACATTATTTTTCAAAGTATTTTATATTCCTTTTAAGTTGCATTAGGTTAGTCGAAAAGGTTTGAAATGGAATCAAACAAAAGTCACAAATATCCCTTTTTGCATTTATATAGTTTTTTATAGTTTTTAATATTTTGCATTTTGTATTTTGTATTTTGTATATTGTATTCTGTATTTTGTAGTTTGTATATTGTATTTTGTATTTTGTATTTTGTATTTTTTTATTTTGTATTTTGTATTTTGTATTTTGTATTTTGCATTTTGTATTTTGTATTTTGTATTTTGTATTTTGCATTTTGTATTTTGTATTTTGTATGTTGTATTTTGTATTTTGTATTTTGTATTTTGTATTTTGTGTTTTATATTTTGTATTTTGTATTTTGTATTTTGTATTTTGTTTTTTGTATTTTGTATTTTGTATTTTGTTTTTTGTATTTTGTATTTTCTATTTTGTATTTTGTATTTTGTATTTTGTATTTTGTATTTTGTATTTTGTATTTTGTATTTTGTATTTCGTATTTTGTATTTTGTATTTTGTATTTTGTATTTTGTATTTTGTATTTTGTATTTTGTATTTTGTATTTTGCATTTTGTATTT
Source organism: Pherbina coryleti (assembly GCA_943735915.1). Classification (NCBI taxonomy): domain Eukaryota; kingdom Metazoa; phylum Arthropoda; class Insecta; order Diptera; family Sciomyzidae; genus Pherbina; species Pherbina coryleti. Next base: position 9,974,561 of record OX030949.1, read on the forward strand.
TGTATTTTGTATTTTGTATTTTGTATTTTGTATTTTGCATTTTGTATTTTGTATTTTGTATTTTGTATTTTTTTTTTTTTATTTTGTATTTTGTATTTTGTATTATATATTTTATATTTTATATTTTATATTTTATATTTTATATTTTATATTTTATATTTTATATTTTATATTTTATATTTTATATTTTATATTTTATATTTTATATTTTATATTTTATATTTTATATTTTATATTTTATATTTTATATTTTATATTTTATATTTTATATTTTATATTTTATATTTTATATTTTATATTTTATATTTTATATTTTATATTTTATATTTTATATTTTATATTTTATATTTTATATTTTATATTTTATATTTTATATTTTATATTTTATATTTTATATTTTATATTTTATATTTTATATTTTATATTTTATATTTTATATTTTATATTTTATATTTTATATTTTATATTTTATATTTTATATTTTATATTTTATATTTTATATTTTATATTTTATATTTTATATTTTATATTTTATATTTTATATTTTATATTTTATATTTTATATTTTATATTTTATATTTTATATTTTATATTTTGTATTTTGTATTTTATATTTTGTATTTTGTATTTTGTATTTTGTATTTTGTTTTTTGTATTTTGTATTTTTTTTTTGTATTTTGTATTTGGTATTTTGTATTTTGTATTTTGTATTTTGTATTTTATATTTTATATTTTATATTTTATATTTTATATTTTATATTTTATATTTTATATTTTATATTTTATATTTTATATTTTATATTTTATATTTTATAGTTTATATTTTGTATTTTGTATTTTGTATTTTATATTTTGTATTTTGTATTTTGTATTTTGTTTTTGTATTTTGTATTTTGTATTTTGAAATTTGTATTCTGCATATTTTTTTTGTATTTTGTATTCTGCATATGTATTTTGTATTTTGTATTTTGTATTTTATGTTCTGAATTTTGTATTTTTAGCTGTGTTATGATCACCGATAACTTAGAAGATAAATATTTAAAAATAATCAATATTTATTTTATCAGCTTAACACTAAATGCATTTCTCGCACGTCTATCTTTCAAGCTTTTATCTAAATGGATTCATAATTGATCACAACATCGATCAGAAAATTAAATGAAACCAAGTCAACCTGTGAACAAATTAGTCACTCAGGCTCTCATAAAAACCACATATAGACCTTTGGCGAATGCAAAATATTAAAACGCTCAAACTAACAAAGATATTGAGATAAGATGTGGGCTGGTAATGCAGCCAAGCCTCAAAAGGGAAAATGAAGCGGTGAGCCGCTAGAAAACTAGCTTCAAATGACAGATTCAAACAAATACCAGCACGTCTTTTCCTAGCAAATCCATTTTGGAATCCGAACTGCCAATGAATTAGCTACTCTACTTATGATGGTTGTTGTAGTTATTGTAAAAATTTAATTTAATAGACTGATCGATCGATCATAAAGCAAGCAAACGCAGTTACAAGCTTACCAACAACAACAACAACAATAACTTGAACGAGTACCCAAACTGGAATTTTATTATGGAACTGAACTGAATATGATACAAATGGGAATAGGACGGTACAAGTTCGGCATGAGTTCGACTAAGACAATCTAAGCAGGACACTGAAGGTGGGCACAACGACAAATACGAACTAGTCTCATGCTGCATTGATCGAGCGACGACTGAGCTAACATCAAAAGAATGTAGCAAACAACAAAAAATAACCTGGAACAAGCACAAGTTGTTGTAACTCATAAACTTCAAAAGGTACGCACTTTTAATGGTTTTTTTTTAGGGTTTTGTGGTTGTTGCAGTTGTTGTAGTAGTTCTTCGGTTACGAGTATAAATATGCGTACAGATGTTTAGCTCGGAATTGGATCACTTCTGTTTCGGAATTAGATGATTTACGAGCGCCATTAAAATTGACTGTGACGGCAAGCAATGTTGTGGATGTCGAAGTGTATGTGTGTGTTTGTTGCTGAAAATGTGAACTTTGCAGGAGTTCTCTACTCTACTAAAAAGCTTGACTTGTGGTAATGCTGGTCTTGGTCATGGCGCACTGTGGCTGATCGGCAAAATGTAGCGCCATGCCTTCAACTTTGGCTCTGGCTGCATTAACGATTTAATGTTGGAATTTATGGTTTTATCATTCGTTCTGCGTTAGAGTTACATGATCATTTTATGTGTGCGCGCCTTGTGACTGTCGCAGACATGCGCAGTAGCTGGCAACATAGTCGCACATTCGCCCCAGCTCGATTGGCATCGCCTGATGATCGATGTGGCAGCATTGGAATTTTTATATTTAACAACGACTGCATATTTATTGTTTATAATTGAGTTGCGGTCACAGTTGTCAAAAGATTTTTGCCTACCACAGGAAGCAAAGCGAAAAAAAAAACAAAAACATTTTTGGTATGTATTTTAGAGGCTCTGACTGCGTGTGAAAATTTGCGTGGCGCTTAAATGTGCTACGAAATTTGTTTGAGCGTAATGGAATGCTGGTTTACAAATATAACTAAAAATTTGAAGTGTTGAGAATATTCGGAGTTGATAGAAGTTATTCTATGGAAATTGCAAAAATATGTAAAATTTCAAAAAAATTATTGCTGCAATATATGAGTCTGTCTGTATGTATTTATAATTTCTAACTTACATATCGTCCCCTTAGTAACACAAGAACGTATCTCGATTTTGATCAATTTGAGAAAAAACAGAAAAACAACGTGCCACTACACGTTAATGAGAATATCATTTCTACCTTTCACAGCTTTTACTTTTAAAGCTTCTTATACTTTTAGGGGCTTATTTTGGATCCTAAGGCATTTAACAGATTATGTTTTATAGTTTTGCTTACATGCTTAAAATTCAATATTTTGGAACCAAATCAATATTTGGAATAATGATTCTAGATACGTTTTTGTGTTGCTATATTTTTGGCTAAATATTATGTTTTAATATTAGATATGTCAGTTTTCATTGTTGAGAGTTATATTTATTTGGTATTTAGGAGAAAAGTAAAAAGTTTAACATATCATAAGTACAGCGATAAAGAATATAAAAAAAAATACATGAAGGAAGGTATATTTTTAATCTAAAGATTCATATTCCGAATTTTTGTCTTGGTTAGTACCATTGTGTAATTCTTCATAATGGCCATGATATTGTGATGTTATTATACGTTATTTACAGAGAGTTTGTAGTTTTTAATTTTTCTGACGATTATAATAATAAATTGGCCATTGGCCATGGAAAGGACTTTGACCGAACTTCTTATGATCAAATTGTGTTGTGCGTGCTATTAAATGTTTGTACACGATTGGTCAAGAACTGGACCTACTAGTTTTATGCCGACTCCGAACGGCTAATGTGCATGTTCTCAAGAAGTTTAACATGGCATTATTTACTCTCTGAGGTTTGCCATTTTCTGCAGAGAGGTGACGGTCGAACAGAAAAATTAATTCAAATGAAAAAACTTTCTGTGTCAGATGGAATGGAACCACGGTTCTCTGCCGTATGGGTCACGCTCTCTACCCACTGCGCCACGGCAGCCACAATTTTTCTGACGATCACTCTTATTGTGTTTAAAATAAATGTGATCGGAATCGCCTTTGATGTATTTTAATAAAGTGATGTTCAGCCAATTAATGTTGGTACCATCAGTGTTTATCTTTTTTATAATTTGTTCTCTCAACTAAACAGGGTTAAAAAACATCTCTTATCCCATTTCAATAACATCGTATTTTGATGATTTTGATGCCATTCTAACTGCAGTGTACCATCCGGAAGGATGGTAAATATTTACGTTTTTGGATGAAGTTTTAATGCCATCATGCACAGAATCAACCTCCATCATAGAATGGCCAGGCTCAAAATATTTATGTTCTATTTCAGGAATATCTAGTATTTACACAGCATAAAGTAGAACCGCAGACAAATTCACATTTCTATTTTGCCCTCCACAAGTATCACTCATAATAACGAATTTTTTTCCATTAGCGTGATCTGATAAATATTTTTTTTTAAAGACAAGAAGAAAACTCGTTGGAACCTCTGGACGCAAAAATTTGTGCTTTCTCTTGTGGTTTTCTACTACTATCAAAATTAAATTATTCTTCGCCTGAACATACAAATCTCTTCCAAAATAAAAAACTGCACTTCTCTCTATCTAAGAAATGAACTTCCAAAATAATGAAATATTATAATGGTGTCTTCTTATAAGTATTGTGAACGCACGTGTGGGTCGTTGAATTTACATAAGTAATACATATACGTATGTACAGATAAGTTTCTGTGTTTGTAATATTTTTAGGCTGTATACAGATATGTTCGTCGACAGCTATTACGTCGACACTTAGTCCAGGACTTATTACTTTGACCCTTTGACGACCGCTCCTGAACTACTGAGAAATTTGCGAATGCAACACCGAATTCATATTCAGCGACCCCAAATTACTGAACAAAAGTGTAACCACAAATCATTTGTTTTTATCTGCAAAGGTGTAAAAACCTATGTGTCCCTACGGTCGTCAACGGTAAAAATGTATGTGATTATTATTCCTCGTTGTCAGCAGGTGAACGAAAAGTGTGAGGTCGAATTTTGATAGGCTTGAAGAGAACTCGTTCTTTTTTATCTATTTTGAAAGTTAACCAATGAATGTTAAAAAAAATAACCTTTCCAATGGTGGTACTTTGACCTCTTTACGACTATTGGTTTAAGATATTGACAAATTTGAATAAAATACAAATGTTAAATTTTTCAAGAAATCTGATCTTTCATTCGATGCCAAACATTACTCCGTAACAAATAAAGAGGACCAGGTATTAGATTTGTTGAAATTTGTAAACGAAATTTTGACCTATTTTGTAAATATCTCTCTGAGTCGTAGAGAGGTTAAAGGAAAGAAAATTAAACGGTTTTTGATTTTGTTATTTTATCGCAGTCCTAATACGAACCCGATTGCAAATCAAAGACCAAATTCTACTTGCGTCTTTTCTCCGATCGTTTTTATTTGAGTGTGCATAATGCGTACATTGCTTACAATAAAATCTCTACGTCGAATACTGATTCATTTTCTATATTTGCATTGGAATTTCGCGAGCAACTGACTACTTAAATGAACGATTTGTTCACCAACCGCAAGAGACCACCTCGTCTATACACAAAGTTGTAAGGCAGGGACCTAAGCGATTCAAACTTGCGGAGGTCACTACTTTTTCCGATCATTACATCTGCAAAACTGAAACGGAACGTTGGGATGTATTTGCTATCTACTCCAAACAACACAAAGGATATTGATAAAAAATGCAAACAAATTTCTTTTTATTCAAAATTATACAACTGTTGACGACTATTGTGACCAGTGTTGCCATTTTAACTACTTTGTAGCTAGATTTAGCTTCTTTTTTCTCATTTAGCTCCAAAAATTGTGTTTTAGCTTCTAGGATAGAAGTAAGTATTTTAGGATAGAAGTAAGAGAATGGAAGGGTGCTTTAAACGAAAACCCTTTCTCTGATCTTACTAAATTCGTTTTTTATTTTTTACTTTTACCGTTAAGCAACGCTCATAAAGAGAACGTTTTCAATAATGAGTCTTATAAAAACAAAACAAAGAAATTCAATTAAATTGTTAATGTCAAATTTCACAGTATGTTAACCCCATTATTCGTATCACGAAACAAGGCATGAAGGACAAAAAAGAAACGATCAGCACTACTTTCTTCTATATATAAACCTACATATTGCTTATCGTGTTTTGCTTATCGTTAGTAAGCCTATTTCGTGATACAGAATGAAGGGGTAAGGTATATCTTAAAAAATAAACAAATGTTGCCACGATTATATTATAAATATCTCGTAAAATTTATGAAACGAGAAGATATTTATAAAGATGAAGACTCTGATAGTTCAGATAATAATAGTAATGGTAGTATGGAATTTGAGATCCGAACTGTTGGTATACAGCTACAAAAGTGTGCCTGAATATAAATATTAATACATACATATATGTATTTATTTAAAACTAGACTTTTTGGCCTTTTTCTTGTAGTTCATTTTTGTTTAAATTAGCACATAACCGTTTTAAAAAAATTAGTAGTATATTGAAAGTGTATTTTACTGACCAAAATGTACCTTAGCATATGAAAATATATTACTTTTGTTGTTTTTATTTATGTACACAAAATTTAAAAAAAAAAAAAATGTGGACTGAATAAACAAAATAAAGCAACTAAGTTGTTTTTAAAAACTAGCTTTTTTATGCATTTTAAATTTTACTTTGTGTCTTCCTAGTGGGGATTTTGAGTCTTTCTTAGCTGGTTACAGAAGCTTATTGACCTCGTATTTTTTAGAAAAGAATTTTTTTTACTAAGGTCAGCAAGTGCATAGCTATGATTATTGCACTACGTGGAATTCCACTTTTTATTCGAATAAGGGCTGTGTATTTGGTGAGAATATGCTTAGAGGTGCCTTTCGATTAAGACAAGGGCTTTATCATGATTTTTGCGACTTGTTTAATTTTCACAGAATAAACTACAATTTAATGTGTCCAGTTGTTGTAAAGAATTATTCAATATCTCGACTGTATGAAACAGCACAAATTGGGTGCATCACAGCACAATTTCGAAATTCCTTAAAAAATAAATAGTGCGCTATTTCTGACTCAAAAGAAGCACGCTAAGGCCGTTGTTATACAGACTCTCATGATCACATCACAGGCACGCATTGTTGTTGTTTCAATGTAAAAAGGAAATTTGAGGGAGTGAGCCAGGAAATTTATTTTGCTCAAACTGGTCACCAAATGATTCCAAAATGAAATGGAATCACGAGATCAAACAGGGTTTCACTGTGCAATTATTCACAACATTTGTGTTTTTGCATGAAAATAGTACACGTTTAGTACGAAATGCATGAAAGCAGTAATGAAACCTGTTTAATAACAACACTCACCATACTCATACTCGTGATACTTTTTTGCATAAAGTATTAAAAATAGCAAAAAGTGTACTAGAGTTCAGGGATCAAATGACCGTCTGTATAACATACTTTCATCACAGAGCTTATCAAACGAAAAAAGAGCGTAAAAAAGGACATGACGGGGGATCATATGAGCGTCTGCATAACAATGTCCTAAGAGTTGAACATTTTCTTTCAACGTGGTGTATGAAAGCACATATCGAGTACATTGCAACATATATTTTTGTTTTTTTTTTTTTCACCTTTTGAATTGAATTGAATTTGAATTTATTTAATGATAACTATTACAATTAAATTTAAAAATCATAGTTTGATATATAACTTAATAAAAGTACAGATATTTTTACAGCTATCAACAATTGATTTAAGATTCCACATTCTATAGTACACTAGGAACTAGAGGCGAATGCAGAATAATTTAAGTGAATGGTAAAAACCTAGATTATGTATGTATGTGGGGTCATTAAAGTAATACGATCATAAAATTTAAATATAAATTAAACAGAAATAGTAAAGTTGAATAATAAAACTATAAAATATAAATGTTAAATATGAAATATAAAAAGATAATTTAACAAATTATAAAATAGATACGAATTATAAACTAAATCAATAATGAATATAATTAGAAATAAAATTTCATTCATTTATTTTTCTTAGTAATAATTTTAGGAATTGTTATATGAATAATAAAGTATGCGATGACAATTAATTAATAACATCAATTATAGTATTAATATTATCTAAAGAAAAATTAAAAAGCCATTATTTTACCTCCCTAAGAAAAATACATTTATTTCTTAAACATCTTAAGACATTGGGAAGACAATTGAATAGCCTTGGAGCCGAAGAAGCGTAAAAGTTAAAAAAATGTTGCACGTTGTGTTGTGGAACTAACGCTAAGCTTTGATAATTTATTCTCCAGTTATAATTAGCTTGACATCTATTGACTAGGTAACCAGATTTTGCAAAAAATACTTTTAAGACTTTAAAATAATACAAGTGTTTTAAAGGCAATATGTTAAGATCTCTAAACCATGAAAAACTACTTACACAAATACTTTTTTTACATAGAATGCGTATTGCATGTTTTTGAACAGTAAGTAGAGGATTGATTTTATTTCTGTGCGTACCACCCCAACATGAGATTCCATATTCGAGTTTGGAGTGAAAAATCCCAAAGTAGATGCATTTCAGCAATTTCGTTGCACAAAATGGCCTCAAATAATATAATTGTCTTGTGGCCGCCATTAAATATTTTTTAATCACGACAGAGTGTTCAAACCAGTTCATTTTTGAGTCTAACAGCAAACCTAGATATTTAAAACTATTAACACATTCAACGGAGAAACAATTCGATGAACATTGATTATTAGTATATATTAATATAGGTGGATAAAATATTAGATGAAGTGCAGATTTCTTTACATATATAAATATTATATATATATATATATATATTTTTTTCATTCTAAATTAAAAATGGGAGAGTTTATTTCTAGCATTTTTACTTTTTGAACTGCCTTTGGCCGAATTAAAAATAAACAAATTTTATATCTTGCTTTAAAAATTAAAAATCAAAATAAACTAAATTTTAATTTCAACAATATTGTTGAGCTTAACACAAGCTTCTTTATTACCACCTGCATCAAACCACTTATTATTCATAATTCTTTCATTTATTGTCAAGTTGTTTTTTGTTTTTTTCTTTTACTCGCCATAACTTTGAGGTATACTACGTCTGTCTGCCCATGGGGCTGTCCGTCGTCCTAACAATGTTACGGATTTAACATTTGTTTGTATTTGTGGTTAGAATTTTGTTAAAACAAATTTTCGAGAAATCAGACACAGCTGCTTCCAGGCCACAACAAGCACGAGTTGTAAACGCAGTTGTCTTGTACTTATTTCTCTTGTTGTTGTTGTTGTTGTTGTTGTGTTTGATGTTGAGGCGGCAGCTTCCTCTTCCGCACAATATGACATTTTCTGTACCCGGTGACAACCACTCATACCAACAGCAGCCACAGAAACTGCAGCATAAGCAACGAATTGCAGGATCCGGATGTTTCAAGTGAAATGCTCACAACTACTGAATAACAAAAGCTGCTAGAAAAGAGATATAGAGCGATAAAAAAGAAAAGCTTGCCATAGCTTTAAGCTGCGGTTTTTATCTCTGACGCAGAATGCTAAACCAACTTTATTGTTGAAAATTGAAAAAAAAGAAAACAAGCCATACACAAAACTATGGCCTAAAGACACAAAAAGTATCTTTAGAAAAACTGCTGCAATACGTACTCAGTTTGGATATTTGGTTTTGTTCTTGTCTTATATATATTAATCTATGATTTTTCAATAACCTACACAAGTAAAAAAATATTCGCATAAAGCATGTACTTAAAATACACCTAGGATCTTAACTTTGAGAGCATATCGTATACATCAATATTTTGTCCAAAATTTTTGAACCGCTTAAATTTGTCGCCTTAGCAACAGCTACACTATTTTTTCTATTTTTTTTTTTTCAACTGCCCTTAAGCTTCTGATGTCCCTGCTCATACATGGGCACGTACTTGTTCACACACATAAGCTGTCGTGAGATTCTTATCCGCAATTACATTTCCGAAGTGGAGCTCAACACTGAACAAAAAAAAAAAAAACCAAAATACGTTCTAAGTGCAAATTTCCATTATTCTCACTTCACACACATATACACACCCCCCTTAATACACCCCCACCCCCCCCCCCCCCCCCTTTCTTCCGACGACATCATCCTCGCCTAATGGAAAATGTTCATTTTCGAGACACCACATATACTCAATGTCCAGCATATACTGAGAGATTGTTTATGATCCAGCGTACAATTCGAGTCTGAGCTTCACGTTCACAAGGCTTAAAATGAAAGCAGCAACAAAACAAAAACCTATCTCATTCAGTCGCTGATAAGAAGTGCAAAATGTTGCAGGCCTAAAATGGATGATGGCATGCATAGATGGTAGTGCAAGGAAAAGAAAGTCAACAGCAATAACAAAAATGTAAAGTGTGCTATGCAACCAACAACTGCTCGAGCAACGTTGAGGACATTGATTCGGATAACGTTGCGAAGCGCGTTAGAAATGAAGGCAATGTGCTAAATGTGTTGGCCGGTATGTTGACCAACACTACGTTGTCGTTGTCGTGGTCGTTGTTGTCGTCCTAGTCCAGTCCGTTCCAGCGTCGTTGTCCAATGATGTCACTGCTTGGCGTTGATGGCATTTTAGGCTTAACTGTAGAACTATTGGCTGCAATTTGGCGCCACAGTCAACTGGGGCGTTGATTGGGGCCAACATTGTTGGTGGTACGATTAAAGTGCGTGCCCACAGTTGCGTTGATAGTATTGTATTTGTCCTGGCCGTATTGGGAATATATATCAAAACAATGGGCTAAGTTTGGAAAGTTTCATTTCTCAGAAAACAAACAATTTAATATGTAAGTTCAAGTAAAATTTATATAAAATCAATGCACAGTAGATTGCATCGAAACAAAATGTAATCCGCATACCATCTAATCTAATGCATTTGCTTTTGGTTTTGCTTTTACTTTTGCCTTTGCTTTTACTTTTGCTTTTGATTTTGATTTTGATTTTGATTTTGATTTTGATTTTGATTTTGATTTTGATTTTGATTTTGCTTTTGCTTTTGCTTTTGCTTTTGCTTTTGATTTTGCTTTTGCTTTTGCTTTTGCTTTTGCTTTTGCTTTTGCTTTTACTTTTGATTTTGATTTTGATTTTGATTTTGATTTTGATTTTGATTTTGATTTTGATTTTGATTTTGATTTTGATTTTGATTTTGATTTTGATTTTGATTTTGATTTTGATTTTGATTTTGATTTTGATTTTGATTTTGATTTTGATTTTGATTTTGATTTTGATTTTGATTTTGATTTTGATTTTGATTTTGATTTTGATTTTGATTTTGATTTTGATTTTGATTTTGATTTTGATTTTGATTTTGAATTTGAATTTGATTTTGATTTTGATTTTGATTTTGATTTTGATTTTGATTTTGATTTTGATTTTGATTTTGATTTTGATTTTGATTTTGATTTTGATTTTGATTTTGATTTTGATTTTGATTTTGATTTTGATTTTGATTTTGATTTTGATTTTGATTTTGATTTTGATTTTGATTTTGATTTTGATTTTGATTTTGATTTTGATTTTGATTTTGATTTTGATTTTGATTTTGATTTTGATTTTGATTTTGATTTTGATTTTGATTTTGATTTTGATTTTGATTTTGATTTTGATTTTGATTTTGATTTTGCTTTTGCTTTTGCTTTTGCTTTTGCTTTTGCTTTTGCTTTTGCTTTTGCTTTTGGTTTTGCTTTTGCTTTTGCTTTTGCTTTTGCTTTTGCTTTTGCTTTTGCTTTTGCTTTTGCTTTTGCTTTTGCTTTTGCTTTTGCTTTTGCTTTTGCTTTTGCTTTTGCTTTTGCTTTTGCTTTTGCTTTTGCTTTTGCTTTTGCTTTTGCTTTTGCTTTTCTTTTGCTTTTGCTTTTGCTTTTGCTTTTGTTTTTGCTTTGACTTTGGATTTTTTAGCACATTAACTTTGTCGTTAAAAATTCTTTGTTACACTCCCACTGTATAGGGCGCTGTATTCCCCAACATTGGAGAATTCAGCACCAACAAGACAAGGCCGTGCTTGGCTACTTTTAGAGTGCACATAAAGCACACTCGTATCAAAATGCTTAACAAACATTCTCGAGATATGAACTAGGAAGTGGTGCTGCCAAGACCCAACATAACCTTGTCGCCTACCCAAAAAGAGCAAGAAACCCCAACAAAGGCCAGCAAAGGCCAACAAATGCAAGCCTTAAATTAAGCGCAAGCCAAGCCGTGCTGACTGTGACGATGACGACTATGAAAACAAACCGTTTTTTTTTTTGTTTTTACATATTTCTCCCAACAGTTATTTGGGGCTGACTAACTCGAAAGTCGAGCTGAGTTGAATAGGACCGCCATTTGTGAAAGCCGGACGCCATGACAAGCGCTCCAAACTGCAAAAACCAAGTAAGAATGCATTCAAATGCGTTTCTGATGATGACTGTAAGGCACGCAATGTTTGAAAATGAGTTGTAGTTGGTTGTTGCTGTTATGATTGTTGCTGTAGATGTTGTATAGAGTAAAACAGCAGGCGCAGCAACAAACTTAAATGAAAAAAACAACAACTGCAACAACAAAAACAAGAAGGAGCATTTGAATGGGTTTCATTTTACGTTTAAAAGTGGCGCTCAAGTCTTGATGTGAATGTTTTGTAGTTGTTGTGATTGTTGTTTTGTTGACCCCCTCCAAGAATATATGAAAAAAAAAAAACACATTATAAAACATGGCCTAATCTTAGGTTTGAAGCATATGTGCTAACTTCCTCTTCCACTTCCACTAAAAGTTTTTGAAATTTTTGTTGCTCCAAAGTTGTTGCTGATGGTTTACGCTTTTTCCATTGCAACTTGAAGCGTCACTGACTGCCATGTTTAGCTGCCATAACATGCAATGTTGGCAGCCATTTTTGGGTGACCAACATGATGGTTGTTTGTAGTGGATTTTGTTTCTTTTATTTTAGTGTTACTATTTCTAGAATGCCATCGCTTGCATTTCAAACAACGTTCTTGTGCTTGACGATGACGATAGCTACCACGACATTTGCTCCATAAACTAGATAACAGCGACATGAAATGAGTGCGCTATTGTTTACACGAGCTGAAATTCAAGGCATGATTGCGGAAAGAAAATTCATTTGTAAATAAAATTATTTAAAAACAAAAAATTTAAATCAAAAGTAACCACTAGAGTTGCAGAGCATTATTTTTTTTTTTTAATTCAACAGTACGAGGAAAATACCTGCAAAAGTTTCTTAGTCAACTTAATAACGAACTAAAATAGGTGAGGATATTATAAAAATATCAAACCAATGCTGGTTATTCGGAGAATCTTCTTCGTATTGATTGGCGTGTTCAGCAGTTCTTAGGTTTTGGCATCGATAAAGAAATTTCGGGAATCACTTTTGAATTGCACGTGGTGGCATCAAATGGAAATTTAATGACCGTCAGGTTATCCCATACTTCTTTCTTCCATCAAAGATGTGGTTGCCCTTTTTTTGCATTGTTTTTCAGGAAATACTGAATTGATTAAAATAAAAGTATTTTCTTTAGTCAATCATCATCTTTTATTCCCTCAGCATGACCTACCTAGCGAAGCCACTCGATATAATAAGCAATTATCGTTGCATTCTCAAAATTTATCGCAAGTATTTTCTATCGAAGGCGTCCAAAGAATGTAGTTTTATAAGAAATGGTCTGCGTTCAGGTTTATGTTTTGTATAACAAGACTAACATGAAGAGGGGCTTATAACACTATGTCACAAAAAAAGACTTTTGGCAAAACAACAGCATGCCACTTGCATTGGTCCAATACTATGATCAGTGATGAATAAAACCCTAGCTGGGTTTTGCGAGTTTGGCGCCCGTTTCATTTTTGTGGCCCATTTTATATTGTGGGTTTCAGTGATTTTCGCAGAAAATGGTACCATCAGTTTTTCTTCAATAGCTCCGTCAGAAATAGATATATCGGTTTATTGCCTTTGGTAAAGTTGTAGCTAACAATCCAATAAACAAACATAAAAACTAAACATACTTGTTAAATAATTTGTTGAATTTTTTTTTAATTTAAATGTAAAAACAATTTTAATTTTTTTTTCGGTTTTTTGTGCATAACATGAAGGGAATCCAAATTTTTCCTATACTATCTTCTACAAAATTGTAGCCGAAGAAAAATTTAACAACTCTGGTAAACATACTTATATGATCTGATCGTGTCTACACTACTGAAAAATCTCAAAGAGATAATTTTTAAGTGAAAAATATTAATTTTTTGGGACTTAAATTTATAATAAATAAATAATAAATATTATAAACACTTTATAATAAATAAAGTGTAGATAATAATAAAGTCTGATTGCCACAAAAGGGCTCTGGTTATGAATTGCCTCTGATCCCAAAGTAACACTTATATGGAGGAGTTAGCCTTCGTTTGACATCATTGCAGATCTGATATCATTGAGGAATTTATGCTGGATTCTATGCGGACGAAGTCCTTAACAACCTCTACGAAGATGTCATTGCCAGGGATGTTGTTTTCTTGACAATAAAACTATTTGGTTGTTCAACTTTTTCTTCAATTCCTGTTCAACCAGATCAGCTTTTTCTTCAATTCCTGTTGGACTTTCTGGAGTCCAATCTTTACCTGGAGAATGCCTTGGAGACTGTTTTACTGATTTATACCCAATTTACCTGTGTTGCAAACTATAGCATCATAAGAAATGTGGATTAATCTTGTGCAGATAATCACTCCTTCATCTTCTTCAACATTTCGTATCAAATTTAGTTTAGTATCACATGGGTGCGGGGAGGGTGGTGAGGGAGATATTCTTCCCAAATTTAACTGCCGAAGTAGGTTTATTTTGCAGGAAACACAAATTTAGACCAAATTTGGCGGCTTTGAGAGTCGAGTAGTAGTGCACTTTACTGGCACCCCAGAGGGTCAGGGATCGAATCCGCTTCTATCCTTCTTCATTTCTTTCCTTATTTCTATCCAACTATATTACAAATTTATCAATATTATGACTCAAAAGTTGTAGTCGGTGGTAGAGGGAAGTTTGTGGAGAGTATCGCTTAGTAACTTGAATTGACTGAGGTAAAGACAAAACATTTGCCTCAGATTTAACTCTCTTGTTTCTAAGACTTCCAAACATGTGCAGAACATTTAACATGTTTCACTTGATCACCTTTCACACTAATCTATCATCCCATTTTCAAACCAATGCGGACTTAACTGAAAGATTTAACACCTGAAATCCAACTAAGAACTAAACTAAACTGAACTAAACTAAAAAAAAAAAAAATCAAAATTTTGGGTTGTAGGTGTCTTCTAATTAGGCTTTTGAAAACAATTTTTTAATCTACGGAAGATGTTGCATTGTTTTTGATTGGGCGTATCTTGGACGTGACAAGATATTTATTATGGTTATGGTACATATGGTACATATGAGTTTATATTGGCTCCAAAGACCGTTCATGTGTCTATTATAGTGAAAGATTTCCTTCTGCGAATCAAAACTTGATCAATTTGGTAGCATATCTTTCGACCTTGGGCAGCTAGGTGGACGATAGTAATATTCGGAAGCTTGAATCTAATGCTACTAATGCCGTGGTTATGCTTACCAAACATGTTTGGTGTTCATTTTCGTCAATTTCTTCTCTTCTCTGAAATGTTTGTTGGGTGGTTATGCTATGTTTGTTGAACAGTTGCATTACATGTAATAATGTGTCAAAACAAAAATTTTTGTGGTTTTATACATACTATCTATTTATTATAAAATGAAAAACGAAATTAAGAATTAATTCATAATGGAATTGTTTATGCAAGGGGCATTATATTTTTTTGAAAAAAACCAACGTCGAATCATTTTGCAACATACAATAAAAGTTGCTGAAGTTATGTGGCAGTCGAAAAAATGTAAGACGAGCACATGTATTGTGAAGAAATGGAGGAAAATGAGATCAGAAAGTTTTTAAAATTAGAAAGAAATGAAATTTAAATTTATTGCACACAAATTTTTCCGTCTTACTTGCACTTTGTGTTAAGGATTGCTTGTTTCCATCAGCAATCAAAAATGTTCGGTCTGAGAGCGAGAGAATGAATTTGAGAAAAAGTTAATTTCTCAGTTTATACGTGAAATAATAACAACAAAAAATGTTCGGCAATCATGTTTGGTAGGCATAACCATGGCATAACGAAACATATTTCGTGCTTTCTCGAAGTCAGTGAACATCATTATTTTATCTTAGATTTTGACATTGATTTTTTCTTCCAAGATGTTCTTCTTGGCAACCTTATTGTAGTTGTCACCGAATATTATTTGTATTTTATGAAAGGGCAGCCCCTGTGCGTGTATTTAAGGCACTCGTAGACATTTTCCTTCTTCAGAACTTTCTGAAGGGTCGTGCCACATATAATATCAGACCTTAGCCTCGCTCACGAAAGTTCTGTAGAATATGATACTTGCCAACTTTACATTGACACGCTTGTAGACATCATTTGTCGTTGCAATACATGCCCTTCCATCTAATTTCTTCGATTGTAGGGATATCATTTTTACATTTTCCCAAAGAACTATCAATCAATTGTATTGAGGTACCATCGCAATTTCCATCTTTCAAGTGGATATCCGGCAGTTTTCCCTTTACAGAAGTCGTCAAAAGATTAGGGGATTAAACGGACGGTTGCTAGTTTGTCGTTTCCAGACATGGAGAAATGTGATAAGATTTGTAACGATATCGACATGGATAATCCTGAGCTTGTTAGATGAATGCAAACAGACACAAAGACATCTGAAAATAGGCCCACTGACTGTGATGAGTTGCATTGCGAGGATCGTTCCTATTCAAGAAATTTTAAAATAACTGAATCAATATAACAAAAAATCACTTCATGGACAATTCATTAACACAGATCATTTATACATTAGAAATAAATGATGTGCTGATACGGGAAGAATCAAATCAGATGAAAGTATTTTTTGGGCGAATACCATTAAAAATGAACGATCTTCCATATTGCGAATGTTCACTCAATTCACTCAATGACCATCATTTCAATATTTTCTCACCAAATCCATAAATCCACTAAATCCGCTAAATGCATATTTATCCCAGCTCAATTGTAGAATCAAAAACACTGAAAAAAAAGTTATAGATATTAGTTTAAGCCGGTCCAAACTGTTCAATCAATATCTTAATTGCACCATTCAAAAAATATTTAACAACTTCCATGTTGTGTCAGTTACCTTCCATCCTGCCTTATATTGCAGAAAATTTATTGAGACAAATGAAGTATTTAATGATCTTTGATCGTTTGTTGATCACTGAGGAACGACGACAACGACAACAACAGCACGTTGATGCAGCAGCAAAGTTTTGATGAGTAGTTGATGTATATGCGGTATTATATCAATTTTTATTGCCAGCATATATTTCATTTTATTGAGTCGTTTAATAAATTGCTTTAAGTTTTTTCATCTTTCTTAATTTCTTTGCTCTGCGTAAGTTGTTTGTATAGAAATCTTGGTATGTAAGAAAGACAAGTCGGCGCTTGTTTGAGCGGCATGTACAAAGTTAAAGAGCGTCCGTCCACTTGAATTACCTAGTTATATTGATAGGAAACTCATTTTCTAGTTTTGTCAAACTCAATTGTGATTCACTGTCCCAATGTGTGTATGTGTATGTGAAAGAATTTCATAGTAGTTGTTTTAATTTTTCTCAAAATAGCCCAGCAACAATCGTGACCATGTTGTTGTTAAAGAAATTAGTGCAGTTGGTAACACTTTCCTACCTACGGGTTACTTCAAGACAGCAGCTTACTACCCACCACACGCTGGCACATTTAAGCCAAGACCCAGCCAATGACTTGACTGCCTCTGACTGTCTTCCTTTATGGTCAATTGAGTTTAATTTCATTTGCCTCACGGTCAAGGCGTGCAAATTGCTGTTGAAAATCATTTCGGTTTTGGCAATTTTCTAAAAAATTCCTAGCTGTTGCTGTATCTGCTGCTGACTTTGAGCGCTGCTCAAGCTGACAGCGTTTAAAACTCGAAGAGGCTTCGCTTGACTCCTCTGGCTTGACTGGGTTGCAATGCATGGAAAATGTGTAAAATTACAAGATCAGAGAGACATTGCTGTGGTTGTTTTTGTTGTTGTTCATGTTGATGATGCGGATGATCAGCTGCAGCAGCAAGCAGCAGCAAGCAGCAGCAGCAGCACCAATAAAAACAAAGCGTGAATAACAATTCTTAAAGACTTAAGAATTCTCTGCGGCCTTAAAAGTCGATTTAATGCTTTGTCTTTAACGTCTTTTAAAGCTGCTCTGAAGCGTAGCTAAGTCGGAGGCATTCTGTTGTTTTTTTTTTTTGTTTTTTTTTTTTGTTCTAGCAACTAGCATGGTTGTTGTGGTTATTGTTGTTGTTGGCATTTTGGTAATTGAACTGACATGGCTAATAGTTGAGCACACAGGGACATTTACATCGATTCCATGAACGTTTAAGGCCTGCATCAGTTAAAGTTGCGCTAATTTGTGTTAAAGTGGCGCATGTTGCAGTGGTTCACAAATGCTGCAAATGTTCCATAAGAAGCTACTTATATTCACACTATTTGATAGTCTTTGAAACAGGTAAAATTAATAATGATTTTTGTTTGCTTTTTTTTCAGACTGCATGCTCAAATGGGGAACTTCTGGAAACTAAACACCTGATTGATATTGAAATTTTCTTCAGCAACAATCCTTGACATAATTTCTCAAGTTTTCAGAGCATTGTACATCTTAATTTCCTTATTTCTAGTTCCTCAAAGATAGGCAACTCTTTTCATCAAAAACGTTTGGAACCAGCCTGTGACCATGTCATTGAGCTCGCATTTGTCTCCACCCAAAGCAGACTCCTTAAACTTCTGTTTTCTTGAATAAAACAAAAGGAGAGTCGAAAAGTAACCAACAAAACTGAAAAACTAGATCGTTTAACTTTGAGACTCTCGCTGCGTCATAGCAAGTCTAACACCAGCCAACTAAGCCATGCTTACACCCCTGGACTGCTCCTTGCAATGAAAAAGCAATTGTAAAAATTACATCGTGATGTGTTTGCTGAGAAATTTTAAATGTTCAAAAAGTTCACAGCAATTTTTTTGACTGGCAAAAGAGGCTGTTTGATCAGACGTGCTAGTCGATGGAATGCAACTGAGTTAAACTAGTGTTTATCCAGGGACGGATCGTCTTTTAAACTTTTTTTTAATTTAGGTACAGGTTAAAGACTATGACTAAAGTAACTTTTTCAAAATGTCGGCATATGGGCACTATGACATTTTGACAATAAATGGCAGAATTAATATTTTCCTTTCGAAAATTATTGAAAATAGTATAAAAGTAAGGAAATTTATACTGGTCAGAGGATAAGATGTACAGAAAAATAGAATACAAATTCAAAAATAGAAATTAGACTTTTGCGTAACCTTTTCAACATCTCCTTATTTCTCTTGGAGATGAGTAAAAAACGCAAAAGAGTATTTTTATCTTATTTGAAGGTTGCAAATGTACCTAAAAAGGGTGATTGCACGAACCCAGAGAACTGACGGCCCATTGAAATATATTCTACGCTTTACAATCTAGAGCGCAGCTAATTGCTTAGTGGCCGTCAATATGGCACGCTCTACTGGTGACGTTATAGAGCTCCTCACTGAAATGGAACAATTGTGTCCACTTCTTCGATGAAAGAACTTAGCTGAGTATGGCATAAGCACTCATTTTAAAAATAATTGTATATATTGTTCACGGTAAATTTACTCGATCGAATCGATCCGTGTTGTGGTCGACGGCGTCCATTGAACACACCATCGGTGCTAGAGTACTTCAGGGCTTAGCCCTATAACTAACTTTGTTTCTGGTTTTTGACGTGACGAAGTTACGTTATACTGCTCTAGTTTCCAAAAAAGTTGAAAAATGAATTTTTTAAAAATTTATCTGCGTTTCATTGAATTGTTATTCGCTGGGTATAAGAGCTATGATTAAAAAAATAGTATGACCGTAAAGGTTAATTCTTTGGCTATATTAAAAAAATAAAATTTAATACGGCATAGGGACGTAGTGGGAGCTCCGTAAGCAACGCAACTGAAAATTTGTTACATGGAATTATTACTCGCTGAGTATTAGCGCTAGGATTAAAAATACGATACGCCAATAAAGGCCTACTGGAAGCCCTCACAACAAAATTAGACAGAAAATTTCTGACATCATGGGGACGCTGAGAGAGCCACTCAAAGATCGATAACGCAACATTCATGCAGCGGCGTTGCATTGAATTTTTACTCAATGAGTATATAACCTACGATAAAAGTTTAAAAAGGAAAATGAAGTTTTTATACATGGCCTTACGACAAAAATAAAAAAAAAATTCCGGCGTCGTCAGGTCGTGAATATAGCAGCTTATGTAACAGAAATGTAATATCGTTGCATGGAATTATTACTTACTCAGGAGGAGTGCAACAGTAAATTTTGTTTTACGACAGCAGGGATGTGTTATTACGCTTCACAACTAAATTACAAAAAAAATTTTGTTGTCATGATTTCAGGGATGCAATCACATAATGCAGTAAAAATGCTAAAGCCATGAAAAAACGTTGCATGGATTTTTAACTCTGTGACTACTGGTGCAACGGTAAATTTTAAGGAACGAAAACAAAGGTGAGGTCTTCGGGCATATGACAAAAATAAAAAAAAAATTTGACGGCGTGTCAAAAACCCCCAGGGAACCGCCTAATGTGACGCATATGCATCACTTTTGCTGGATTAATTGAAATTAGAGCACAACCAATGGGGAAGCAAAAAAAAGGCTAAACAAAGAGCACCAACTCCAAATCCAACAACAACTCCAACACCAATACCAACACCAACACCAACACCAACACCAACACCAACACCAACACCAACACCAACACCAACACCAACACCAACACCAACACCAACACCAAAACCAACACCAACACCAACACCAACAACAACACCAACACCAACACCAACACCAACACCTACACCAACAAAAACACCAACACCAACAGCATCACCAACACCAACACCAACACCAACACCAACAGCATCACCAACACCAACACCAACACCAACACCAACACCAACACCAACACCAACACCAACACCAACACCAACATCAACATCAACATCAACATAACCATTAACATCAACATTAATATCAACATCAACATAACCATCAACATCAACATCAACATCAACATTAACATCAACATCAACATCGACATCAACATCAACATCAATATCAATATTAACATAAACATCAATATCAACATCAACATCAACATAAACATAACCATTAACATCAACATCAACATCAACATCAACATCAACATCAACATTAACATCAACTCAACTTCAACTTCAACATCAACATCAACATTAACAGAAACATCAATATCAACATCAACATCAACATAAACATGACCATTAACATCAACATCTACATCAACATTTACATCAACATCGACATCAACATCAACATCAACATCAACATCAACATCAACATCAATATAAACATCAACATTAACATCGACATCAACATCAACATCAACATCAACATCAACATCAACATCAACATCAACATCAACATCAACATCAACATCAACATCAACATCAACATCAACATCAACATCAACATCAACATCAACATCAACATCAACATCAACATCAACATCAACATCAACATCAACATCAACATCAACATCAACATCAACATCACCATCAACATCAACATCAACATCAACATCAACATCAACATCAACATCAACATCAACAACAACAACAACAACAACAACAACAACAACAACAACAACAACAACAAAAACAACAACAACAACAAAAACAACACCAACACCAACACTAACAACAATCAAGAAACTTCGTCACGTCAAAATCTACGGGTGTGTCCACGACACAGCCAACTCTTCTTTTTACCAAGAATGATAGAAACAAGATTACGAGTTCCGCAAATGAGAGAGAGAGAGAGAGAGAGAGAGAGCATGACGTCACGTATCGCTTTCGTTTACATTAACTGCATGCATTTATGTATATAAATAACACACGCAAAGAAAAAAAAACGTTTATTGCCAGTTTGCCGCAAACGAACTTCGTTTGTCGTACATGGGATCGTTATTTTCAAACGTTTCAACAGTTGTTATAATAATAGTTCAGTTGCGAGAAACGCGTCATTTAGTTGCAGGTAATTAATTTCGTTTGTCATATACGCGAATGATTTTTAAATTGCAGCAATTGAAAAATTGTTTTTCCCAACTGAAAACTTCCTTTATTTTTCCCCTCGTTGTATACACACAATGCTTATAATTCAGAGTTACTTTATAGACAAAGTGTTTTATATAAGCAAATTGGTAATTTGCTTAATACGCGGACAAAGATAGCAACAGAGGTGCGATGAGTACAATCCATAAGAAGACGAATGGACATAGGGGGAAAGACAATTAATGTAATAAATAATAATGACCGAAATAGCTTGCGGCATAAATAAAATATATATAAGATATATTTTTGAGTTGACAACTTTTTTTCATTTTTTTTTTATTTTTGTTTCTGAAAGTGCAAGAACTTAAGAAGATTGTATTAAATTTCAAGGTCATTCGGAGCTAAACTAACGAAGCTACAGTAGGTTGAATGACCAAACCTCCAACTAAGTGTTCTTAGGGCCAGTTTTTCAGTGCGAGTTTAAACTCTAGTCAAGTTAAACCAAGGTTAACTCACCAAAATTGGACGTTTAAACTCGGTTGAACTAGATATTTTAGCATTCGTTGAAGTTAAATTGACTTTAATTATCATATTATGTGTTTCTTTTTTGCCTAAACCGAGTTTAAAGTCCAATTTTGGTGAGTTAACCTCGGTTTAACTTGACTAGAGTTTAAACTCGCACTGAAAAACTGGCCCTTAGTGTACAAAACTTTAAATCGATTTTTCCAAAGATGTAAGTATTAAAGTCGGTGACCAGCCTACAGAAAAAACTACTGAACCGATCATTTTGAAATTTTCTACACATATTTTACATGTAAGTAGCTCTCTAGTGACGTCGTTTTATAAATTTTTTAATTACTAACAATTTTACAATAACAAATAGGTAGATTTTTTCGTCAAAAATCGTAATTTTGGCTTCGAAATGGCGCCAAAAATTGAAAAATTAAAAAAGCTCGACGTCACTGGAGAGATAAAGTAGTAAACTAAAGAAAGCATTTCGAGTTTTTGGTTTCATATGATCCAGTGATGCTGCAGACTGGTAACCGCACAAAGACTTTTTTTCGAGGCACTTGCGGACATCTTCAATAAATCCGTTATTTCTCTCTATTTCTTAACAAAAATTTTTTTAAATATTCTTAAAATAATGTACTTTTATATAGTAATATGTAAATGAACCTACTGTTATAGTTTTTTCTAAAAAAATTCATGAAAAAAGGTCTTTTTTAGACGAAAAAAACCTAACCCCCCCCCCCCCCTAAGTGATCACACAGTTGCATTTATTTTATTATGCAAAAGCGCCACGTGACGTCATGCAGTCAATTGAGAAAGAGAGCATTAGATAATGGAACTGCGGAACGCGTAATCTTGTTTATATCATTCTTGGCTTTTACAAACGACCTCCAATCGTTGACTCATAACCGGGTGTGGGCACCACTACATTTAAAGCTTCTGTGTTGTTTATGTGATTGCTTTTCGTCTTTGCTTTGTTGTTGCGTTGTGTGTAACTGCATAAACCTTTGCTCTCAATTACACTCAGCTGGCTCCGAAGCTTGCTCCGTGCCCATAGCTGCTCATAACCCAATTCATTCGTATGCGGACGACAGCAGCATTTGTATTTCGACCACGGTAGTTGAGAGGCAACACGCTTTACTGCCACCCTAGAGATCCCTGGTTCGAATCCCGGTCTAACCATGGTCCTATGCTTTAACATTTCATCATTTCTTTCTCAATAGTTTATGTTGGTGGTAGAGAATTTTGTGAAGAGGATCACTATGTAACTTGAAGTGAGTGAGATAAAGGCATAACAATTGCCACAAATTCAAATACACATGTTTCTACGACTTTCCGCCACGCTGAGAACCTACACATGTTTCCTTTCACTGTCCCTACCTTTCAACTAATCTAATAACGCATTTTTAAACAAAGGCAGATTTGACTGAATACCCTTAACACCAGAGATCCTTCGTTCAAACTTAAAATAAAATATTTTTTTTAAAAAACACCCGAGTGCTTTGGAGATTGAGACAACAATTTTTAATATATGAAAAAAAAATCAAAACAAACTTCGGGTGTAGGCTTGCTAATGGAATAGTGTTTATTGCTAAGACCCATTGTTGCCTTTTAACTCCCAAACGAAAGAATTACCCCTTAACTCCTCTAAATATAAATGGTTTTGATCATTTATGAGCAGGAAAATAAATTGGTGGGCCAATGTTATTTTTTAAAAACAAACACGAAATTTTCCTCATAATAAAGACACCAATATTTTTTGAGATTTATGTTTGTCCTTATTTTTAATTCTTTTTCAGAAATACTTCTTTTTAATCTAAAATCATTATTTTCGATAAGGCACATCTATAGAGATGATAAAGCATCGGAACACAGCTCTCAGATTGAACGTATCCCTTACTATCTAGGTATAGGAAGGCCTCAGACGGACAAGGGTTTGTAGTTTTCATTTGCACTTTGTAATATGGTTTCTTATTAATTGGACAATATAATTGTCAATTCGCATTATTTGTGCTATAATATACAACATTTTTTTTTGGATATATATTTAATGTAACCATTTTCGTGGGACCTATAAAGTTTTGTGTAGGCTCGCAGGCCTTCTCTTACCCACTACCATTGCCTTAATGGCTAATAGAACCCCGAGATAATTCAGTCTTTAGTCGTACAGAAAAATTATGGAACAGTCTACCTACGTGCGTGTTCACCGGCCATTTTGATCTGTGCAAATTTATTTAATAAATTTTATAAATTCAAAGAACTGGAATGATTCGACAAAAGAGCATAAATAATAATAAGCATGTTGCTTTTAAATGGAATACCCGTCAAACATTTTCCAAAAATGTGTCCAAATATTAACCGGAAGTTTACCGTTTATAAACAATTTGGTCACAAAGTTACAAATAGTAACAATTAGGTTTTCTACCGGTTATATAGTCAAAACTACAATGATAACTGTGATAGCCGGACTTTTTTGGTAGAAATGTTAAAATAGGGCGTAGTTTTGTATAGGTTCCTAGAATTAATGTCAGATACGTTTTAAGGAGGAGGGCTTCAATGTGATCTTGATATTTTGTCTGTAGCAGTGTGAAACTTACATCATAAAGAAATCTTAGGTAATTATAGTTCTTCAAATTTTAAATGGAGGTCATGGGGTTAACGTGAGATCAAACTAGTAAGAAATGATTTTCGACTGGGCCGAAGGTAAAATACCCCCACGGCCGAACGAAATATTCAAAGTCTTAAGCAGTTAATAAAGTATTTATTAGTAAAAACATTTTCGTCATAGTTTTAACAGAAAATATTCGCTTTTGTTTTTTGATAGTCACTTTGTATGCGACGTGGGTGTGGTTTTCATTCGATTTCGTTGAATTTCATACACAGAGTACATGTTATATCAAACTTCGTATGCAAAATTGCAAGTCCATATATTAATTTTTGTAGAATTTAAAGAGATTTTTACATTTTATATAAAGTCACTTTGTATTGGAGGTAGGCGTGAATTTCATCCGATTTGACTCATTTTCGAACTTGACCTTTATTTTTTAGATAAAAGCTTAAATATCGAATTCCGTGATGATGGATTGCAAATTACGGCTGTAAGTCTGTCATGGACATGGATCGAGATCCACACTAATTCAATTCACACTGTAGCACAAAAAAATTCGAACTAAAATTAAAGATTTACTCGTATAGGACTGTAAACATTTAATTTCTTCGGCCGACTTTTTGGAACATTAACCCATGTTAAACCGGCTACGTTTTCCACATTTGAAGCAACAACAAGCAGTGTGCTTGGAGTTTGTTTTTTTTCGGAGGCGCGCGCTTGATTTGCGGTTGCATCGTGTGCAAGAAAATTAGTTTCATATCATCAAAAAAAAAAAAAAATCAACTCGAGACCAACAACAAAAGAACAGCATCAAAACTAGGTACTAATCAAGTGCGCCAGAGCGCCGATTCGCGGGCTGGTCGAACAAGCAATACAGCATAGCTTAAAGTACTCATCTTTCTGAGGGGGACCATCAGCGATGAACTTCGAACACAAGCGGACACAAACTAAGTTAAATGGACTTGCTTGCTAGCTGCGCGGAATAACTTGTGAGTAGTTCGATTCTGACGCGTCTCAATGGCATATTAAAAGATAAACTCTACGTTGCGCCGGCGCATTCAATGCAGCATGTATACGAGATTAAATGCCTTCAGGAAGACATCATCACTGTAGCTGGCACTCAGCTGCACGCGAGTTTTTGCGCGACTGCGCCATGTTGTCCAAATTCGTTGGTTTTTTTTTTCTTTTCGCTGCCTAACTTCATGCTTTTGGCCAACTGTTGATGGCTAAGGCGGTCGCACATCGTCGTCCTCGTCGAATTGTTTCCCTTTGCTCCAATTCAATTCGCGACTGTCTGTCCAACTGACGGACTGGCTGGATAACTTGCTGCACTGTACAGTGTTCAGTTGCTCACTTACTCTCTTCCTGGTCGGGTTTAACTGTAGCTTAGTTTTGATACATTTTTTGTTGTTATTGTTGTTGTTGTTGTTTCACTGCAGTCTGCAATTCGTGAAGTAATTACTATAATTACCTTCAAGGTAGATTTTCCAAAATGATGATGGTCGTCGTAGTCGTCCCTGCAAGAGTAAAATAAAAACGCTGCACCACGTTCTGCCTGCAACTTCTTTTTCTTCTTGCGCTTCGTCTACTTCGACTGCTTTAAGCCAAGTTATTGTGCTTGTTGTTAACTCTTTTTCGATATAATTTGTGTTATGTTGTTTATAGTTGTTTTTTCTTTGTTGCTTTTGTTGTAGTTATTCTTGTTGTTGTTGTTGTTGTTGGCGTTGTTGTATTATTATTATTAACATCGTTATTTTGGTAGTTGTTGTTGTGCCCTCCATTTATTGTTGCTGCTGGTTGTAGGTTGTTTCCAATTTCTTGTCTTTTAGTCCCTGGCAATTGTCTTCCTACCATAATCCTGGGACCTTCATTTTATTTTACTTGCTCTCTTTTTTTTCCTCTTGTTTTCTTATTGATATTGTTATTGTTGATGTTGATATTGTTGTTGTTGCCTCAAAAGTTTAATCGGAAATTGAACCTTTCGGGGTGTTTTCTTTTTTCATGTTTTTTTTTATTTAGTTGTTCCATTGGCTGCTTGTGTGCCTGAGTTCCGGGCGGACGTTGCGGTAAGTTCCAGTCTAAGGCTAAGTTTGAGTTTAATACTGAGTTAACTCAAGTAAGCTAAGTGTTGCCAACGCTTCGTTGTGTTCTTGTAATGCTTTGGAATATCCTGATTTGGAAATTACAAAATGATTGGATTGATGTAAGATTGCATGTTTTCTGCACAAAATTACCACGTTCTGCGCTCTCTGACACTCCTCGTCAGTCTCGCACTTTGACTTTTGTATTTTTCTAGAAGTTGCTGTTGTCGTGTTGCTTTTATTATTAGCATTATTATAGTTGTTGTTGTTGTGGTTGTTGTTGCTGCTGCTGTGATTGCAAGATCGATAAATTATTTAATGAAAACTAGCAATTTTGGCTGAAACACGAATCAGCTTCATTGTTATTATAATTAAAGTGTAGATTGTGTGAACCCAATCGTGTTTTCCTTAATCCCAATCCCAATCCAAGTCCCAATCGCAATGCAACCGAGTGATTATGGTGTTGATGTGAATTTCCTGTTGAAGTTTCAGCACATAATACTTTAAATGCTGCTGTTAACCATACAATTTATCATTGATACGACCAGCATCAATCTGCATAAAATAACAGTTTAGTTAGGTGCGGTACGAGTAATAATGATAAAACTGCTTCTTAGCCTGGGTTCGTAATGCTAAGAGATAATATTAATAATTTTGAAGCACAAGTAAAGTCGCTTTAGAAATAGAGCGTAAGCAAAAAACTAAACAACATTAATATTTTGTACAATATTTTGTTAACCGAACATAGCTTTATACTAAAATATTAATTACGTTGGTTGCTATTTATATTTCTGGCCTAGCCAATAGTATTATTATATTTATAAATTATTTTTCATAACTTTCGACGTAGACTATCAAGACAAGAATGCATCGATTGCATTATAAATTAATCAATGCCAGATATTTAAACGATTAAAAAACAATCTGTTGTACATTCATACACTTTGTCAAGAATAAAAATCATTCTTAAATCAATATTTTTTCGTTAACAAAAAAAAAAAAATCTCTTGATTTCAATTTATATCGAAATACCTTGGATCAATATTCTATTTTAATCCTTGATTATTATCGAAATTAATTATGTGATTGAATAATTGATCGAAATCAATTGATAGATTGCTGATTTGTATTCATGACGAAAAAATACCGATCAAAATAAAAAGGATCTATAAAAATGATTGAATTAAAGAGATTAATTTAAGGGAGAAATTGGTATTTCGGATACCTGATTTATATAAGTATATTTTAAAAATTAAATTAAAATAGAAATTTAGAAAATTAACTATTTTGTAGGGAATCGTCTATGCTACGTCTATGCTAAAAAGCACTTCTAGTGGAGTTCCTCAAGGCTCCATACTTGGACCGATGTTATTTACAATGTTCATAAATGATATTTTCAGCAAGTGTCACCATGTCTCTCTCCACGTATACATATGCTGACGACCTCCAATTGTACCTTTCCAGACCATTAGGTCTAGTTGAAGATCTATGTGCTAGAGTTAATGAGGACTTAGCTTCAGTATCTAAATGGGCTAGTGAAAACTTGCTTACGCTGAATCCCTTGAAATCATTTGTTTTGCCTTTTTCTAAAAACCCATATGATCATGATGACTTGCCTCCAATTCTACTAAATAGCGTTAAACTGAAACTTGTTAGCAAAGTCACTAATCTTGGTTTTCAAATAAACTCATCCCTTGCATGTAATGATCACATCAACTCATGCGTACAAAAAATTTACTTTATTATTCGTAATCTCCGAATGACATCAAGTTTTGTACTCATTGAAACTAAAAGAAAATTAGTATTGCAGCTGATTATGCCAATCATATCATACTCTGAAGTCGTGTACTGCAAGCCTGATTCAGGGTCCTTGCATAAACTTCTGGTAGCTTTTAATAATGCAGCTCGCTATGTATACGGTCTCAATAGACACGATCATATCTCTGCTTTTTGTAAAAAATTATTTGGTCGTGATTTACCAAGTTACCTTGAAGCTAGATATTGCATTTTTCTACATCGGATCATTTACACACGTAGTCCTACATATCTCTTCGAAAAACTGAAGTTTTGCAGATCAAGTAGAAGCATGAACCTCATGATTCCTACCTTCAACTACCTCAACTCCAGTAGATTGTTTTTCGTCGCTGCTATTAGGTCATGGAATTCATTACCTAATAGTATAAAAAGCGTTTCTAATAAAAGTAACTTTAAGCATTTAATCTTCAAACATTTTTCATAACTATTCTCTCTTTACTCTTTCTATTTCCTCTCTCTCTCTTTCTTTCTCTCTCTATTTCTCTTTCTTCCTCTCTTTCTAATCTATATTGTATTATTTATGGAAATATCTTTTATTGTCTAAACTTAAGTAATTTTAAGTACCATTTTTGATATCAGTCTATTATTTTAACTTGCATGTTGTTATATCCATTGTAAATTCGGCATGCAAAAGAATCATTCTTATATGCCAACAACTTTTGTTAAACAAATTGAAATTGAAATTGAATCAAAAGTGATTCTGGTTTTCAAAACAAGAAGTTATCTCAAAACAAGTACTAGGAGCTCGCTAGAATTTATTGCTTGACAACTGAATTTTTTTTATCCGATTTACACTTCTAAATAGAGAATTTTTTTAAATATACAGTGAAGAAATGCAATTTACTACAAAGATGTTCACAGTCTGTAGATAAGTACGAGTATATCACTAGTGCTTCACATCGTGAATACCCCTATCATTACATAATTTGCTTAATTTTACGATTTGAATTTCATAAGTATGATATTTTTCATGGGATGATAGAAAAGTTTGTTCTTTTTATGATTTCTTTGGTTTTTTAAACACTGTAAAAGGACTGTTCCTTTTTCTGTAAAAGGAATCTTTCTAATTTCTATGACCTTCTTATATGGAGAAAATGAAATCTAGTACTAGATTTAACAAAAAATAATTTAATACAAATGAAATTTTTCACTTAGGGGTCGTTCATAAATTAAGTTAATAATTTAGGGGAAGGGGGGGCTGGGATGGGAGAGGTTTTATACCACATTAGTAACGATGCACAGTGGGAGATTCGTGGCCATAAATAGAAAAAAGTATTAGTTTTGAAATTGTAAAAAATTTTTTTACTAATCGACAGTTTATACTTCAGATAAGAAACACCCAAAAAATCACTCCGAAATCTTTTAAGGTTTGGTCAGAAAATGGCTCGAAATTTGAACTTTTTTTTAATAACAAAAATTTGAGAATATCACTTGTTTTTACTACCTGCAGTTGTAAGTGTTCCACTTTTTTTGTTTTTAAAAGAATGGAATTGAAATGAAGACATAATAAAAAGATGATACTTATTGTTTCATAAAATATAGGTTTTTTGTTGTTATTAAAATAAGTTTATATTTTGTGATTTTTTAAAAATAAGCATTTTTAGTGCAAAAAAGCTTAAAAGTTTGAAAACTTTAGCAGTAAAAAAAAAACATATAAAAACATATTTCCAGTTTTTTCAAAATAGTATCCAGAAGTATCGAGTTGTATTTCAACCTCAAAACCGTCAAGACGTCTGTAAAATAAGCTCCGCTACAATTAATCGCGACAGTTAAAAGTGCTGTTTTAATAAAAATAAATTAATAAAATCAATTATTTGCTTCGTTGTTCTTTAAGCTTTAATTTCGACCACTTGCCACTACTTTTGTGTGCCGACCCGCTGACCCATTAAAAACAATAATTTTCATTAATCGCGGTAGTAAAAAGTGCAATAAAATAAAATAAAAAAAAAAAAAAAAAAAAAAAAAATAAAAAAAAAAAAAAAAAAAAAAAAGAAACAGCAATAAAATCAATAACTTAACGTTAAAGTAGTTGTGACTGCTAAAAGTGCTTTGTCTGCATTTATACATATTGTTCGCTTAGTTCGATTGCTTGCCCTTATTTTTGTTTGCAGACCTGCTGACTAATAAAAACTATTCTTAAACAATAAAAAAAAAAGTGAAAAAAAATGGAGAAAAATTGTGCTTCAATTTCTTGCCCCGTCGATGACCAAAAGGTACCTTTGGTGACATGCAAGGGTATTTGTGGAAATTCATACCACGTCTCATGCATAGGCCTAACTAAAAGAAGTCAAATATATTTAAACGACTATTTAAACAACTTTGTGTTCTACTGCGATGAATGCAAAGAAATTTCCCTTTCGCATGTCCTCCTCGCGGTACAGTGTCTCAGTGAAACTACGAATGCAATACGATCGGACAGCAAAATTTACATGAAAAAACATCTTGATCAAACCTCTAAGCTCGATATCGTGATAAAAACGGCTGAAGAGCTCAACAGTGTCTTCGAAACAGGGAAAATTGACATGGACTTGAAACTGGATAAAATTCTAAAAAGCATAAAAAAAGTTTCAGACTCTACTACCGGTTGCATAAACACTGTGAACTCTTTTGAATCCGCGGTATGTGGCATCAGTGATTCAATTAAAATTAATTTTGAAAAAAACAAAACATCAGAAGCGATCAAAAATATAAACGATAAAATTGCGCATCTTCAAAATGACCTCGACATCCTGATCCAATCGAACTCAAGAAAATCGCCTCCACCATCTCAGCAGCCGGATCCACTTATTGAAGTCTTATATCACAAAATTAACGAAATCAGCGGTGATATAGGAATGTTCCGTGCGACATTAGCAGAAATAACGGATGTCATTAGTTCTGCTCCCAACAGGTTTCTGAGCATACCCGAGAACACTGAACCCGTATCGCAGCAGAATACCTCGTCTATTTCTGAGGAAATTATGAATGCTACCTTGCACTCTCCTTCGCTGCGACCTTCACCCTCCCCTAAACAATACAAAAACGCTAAGGACTCACAACCAAGTTCTCATTCGGCTACTTCACCACAGCACTCACCACCGATTGCAGCCCCTCATACCAACTTAATCCATAAGTTTGGGACATCATGGACTTCAACTCAGTGGGAGAATAGAATAAAAAAGCTGCACGATTGTAACGAAAATAATAAAACAACTCTGTATATAAAGGGCCCACACGTCAAAACAAGTATATCCTGGATGTGCAACTACTTCCGTAAAAAGTTTGGTATAGCTGTTACAAACTGCTCGAAGATTGCAAATAAGCGTAAGAAATTCTGCAGTTTCAAACTAAATATCCCAACTCAATTTGCGTGGATGTTCCTGAGAAACTCTAGTGATGGCGAGCGAAATGGAAAGTGGCAAATAACAGAATGGGCAGATAAACCGGTAAAAGAAACGATGTCATCAAGTTCGGTATCCAAAATTAATCCTAGAACTAGCAACAATAAAAATCAATCTAAAAGTAATTATAGTTCCAGCACTAATTCTTTTTTAAATATCAATTCCAGATCTAACAATAAGTCTAAATCTAAGTTAAACTTTTATAATTCAAATATTAGCTCTGTTCACTCCGTTTATAAGAATCCTCTTTATAAAGAAAATGTTAACCTACCTGTTCCAGACCCCAAACCTAATCCATCAAATAAGATTTTGCAACCTAAATTCCAACCTAAGTCCCAACCTAAGTCCCAACCTAAGTCCCAGTTAGATACAAATTGGAATCTGAAAACGAACATTTTCCCCAGTTTTGCTTCTATAGTCAAGCAGAATAATGCCTTAACTAATAATGTTAACACTGAAAAAAATCTTGTATCGAATAAATCTCCTACTTATCAAAGACGTAACCGCGTTTCATTTAATCTTAACACTAATGAAACGAACAATGATAAGTATCCTAATTTCATCCATTCCCATACATTAAATCCATCACCACCAACTGTTAGTGTCCCACCAAAACCAATTCCAGTTCAAAATGTACCTTGTAATCAACCTGGGATTCCTACGTCGTTTCTAGACCCTCTTCTTCCGCCGAAAGTGAAGTTGACATTAAACTCTTGCGAAGACACTGAGAGCAGATATGCTCTTTCTCGCCTTAGAGAGAACAGCGTATACAACAACGTTCGTCTGTATCTTGCTTATATGCATAAAGCGCCGGATTCAACATGCATAGAAGGCAAGACCAAAACTAATCTAAGAGTGTTGATTCAGCAAGAAGGTCTGCCTACCGATTTTGATGACTTACGTAATTTATTTGTCCGCTTTCACGAGAATCTCGGCTTGACGATTGATCAAGTCAAGGCGGATCTTTACACCTATGGCACTCACGTGAGGACTAAACATGTCTCCCTTCTTCAAAAATCGCGTAGAGAACACCAACTATATTATCGTCCCTAACTCCATTTTTTTGAAAATATTTTACCATAATTGTGGTGGCATGAGAAGTAAATTGAATAAACTTTATGTGGACGCCAAATCATGTCACTTCAATGTTCTTGTATTCACTGAGACATGGTTAAATGATACTTTCAAAAATGAAGAAATTCTTGACAACAACTGGACTGTTTTCAGAAATGATCGAGACTACGCCTCAACAGGTCTCTCTCGAGGTGGTGGAGTTCTTATAGCATCTCACAATTCTCTCTCAAGTGAGCTAATAGACACACCAACCCATAAACTCTTTGATCACAGAATAATTAGAGTTTGTTCAGGAAATAGTCTTTCTATGTACATAGGTGTCGTTTACATTCCTCCTGGCTCAAGCGAAACAACTTACAGTGAGCTATGTGAAACACTGTCCTCCTTTACTTCCACTCTAAAAGAGGAAGATAAGGTTGTTATTCTTGGTGACTTTAATCGTCCAAACATATCTTTTGTGACCGATGAAAATGACGACTATCTTCTTCCTGTTAACCTTTCTAATGCCATAGATTTCACATTACTTAGCACCTTTTATAGCAGTGACCTGCAACAAATTTCTTCGGTACAAAATCAAAATGGCAGGATGTTGGACCTAATATTCACTAACTCGTATGATGAAGTGAAGGTTAGTCCATGCATTGAAGCAGAAAATTTGCTTACTAACACTGTTCACCATATTGCCTTATCAGTTGTTTTCTCTGCTAATGATATTACTTTTACTCAATCCTATAACAACTCCATTGCGTACGATTACCTCAACGCTGATTACGAAGGTATAAAATGTCATCTTAATGCTCTAAACTGGAATGATGTTCTATTCAACTTAGATGTAGACAGCGCCGTTTCTAGTTTTTATCAGCACATTTTTACCGCTATTGAAAGTTTTGTGCCAAAAATAAAGAAAAAGAACAAGCTTTCAGAACCATGGCTAGATAAAAATCTCAGATTTCTGAGGAATCAGAGAAATAAGCTTTACAAACTACTCAAAAACACTGATAATATAAGCGATGAACTGAAGGTACGATATGACGAGTTATCAAAAGAATTCTCCATCAAGTCTTTAGAGGCGTACGAGTTGTACACGAACCTTATCGGTGAGAAAATTGTCCTAGAGCCGAGAAAATTCTTTGACTTTGTTAACATGAAGCGAAAATCTAGTGGCTATCCCTCGTCTATGTTTAAAGGTAATGTCAATTCGTCTAATCCTCATGAAATTAGCAATTTATTTGCGGAACATTTCAAGGAGGTATTTTGTCAACCATCTAACGAATTTGAAGTCTCTTCTCCAAGCGCACCTGTTATGGTTGAAAGTTTAAATATAACGCAGGAAGAGATTTCTAATGCGATAAGAGACTTGAATTTGTTAAAGGGACCTGGACCAGACCTTATACCTACAAGCTTCTTGGTGCGATGTTTAGACCAACTGCTTTTGCCCTTGCACATAATTTTCAATGAATCACTGTCTTGTGGGACATTTCCTTCTTATTGGAAAACATCCCATCTTACACCAATTTACAAGAATGGTGATAAACGGTCAATTGAAAATTATAGAGGCATAGCAATTTTGTCAGCCATTCCAAAACTCTTTGAAAAAATTATTTGTGATAAGCTAACATGTCTCATCAACCCACTTCTAAATGAGCAGCAACACGGGTTCCGAAAAGGACGGTCCACCACCACTAACCTTATGATCATGGTATCGGATGTTTTAGTCAAAATGGAAAAAGGACACCAAATAGATGCTGTTTATACTGATTTCAGTAAAGCCTTCGATCGAGTGGATCACAGCATTCTAATATATAAATTAGAAAAACTTGGTATTGCCGGGTCCACACTAAGTTGGATAAAATCATATCTCGACTGCAGGTTCCAGTTTGTTAAATTCCAAGGAATTTTGTCTAAAAAAATTGTAGTCTCCTCAGGAGTTCCACAAGGTAGTCACCTTGGTCCTCTTCTTTTTAACATATTCATTTCCGACTTGTCAGAAGTTCTAAACGATATCCCACATCTTATGTACGCAGATGATTTAAAAATGTACTGTGCAATTAAATCGGAGGCAGATGTAAATTTTTTACAGTCAAAACTGTTTTCTCTCGAGCAATGGTGTATCCAAAATAAACTTCACCTTAATGTCAATAAATGCAATGTTATAAGCTTTTCTCGAAAGAACAACGTAACATTAAATACCTACCACCTCAATAGTACTGAGCTTAAAAGAGTCAATCATATAGTGGATCTTGGCGTTGTCTTAGATTGCAAGTTGCGCTTTAATCTGCACTATGATAAAATTTTGTCCAGGGCCAGTAAACAGCTCGGTTTTATAAAAAGACGAGCAAATGAATTCAAGAATATTTGGGTCACTACATCGTTGTACTGTGCATTAGTGCGGCCGATACTTGAATATGCCTGCATAATTTGGAATCCATCTTTCGATTCTCATTGTGAAAGAATTGAATCTGTTCAAAGGCAATTCTTACTATACGCACTGAGAGACATGTATAATCCCAGGGATTATTGTAGCCTTCCATCATATGTCTATAGACTCAGCCTCTTAAATTTGATGCCATTATCATCAAGGAGATCATTATTGGGCTCATGCTTCACATTCGATGTTATTAATGGTGCTATTGACAGCGAATTTATTTCTAGTTTGATTTCCTTCAACAACCCAATTAGACGCTCTAGGCATACTCGGCTGCTAACTGAATATCAGCATCATACTTCATACGCAAATAATGAACCCATCAGTCGATGCTGCAGGGAGTTTAACCACATCTCCTCATGCTACTCACCTTCCATGCCCAAATCCTCTTTCAAATTTACCCTATCTAAATTTCTCAATAACCAAAATTAGTCCAGGTTTGAGATAAATTATATGTATGTATGTATATATATTTGATTTGGTAAATAACTTTACAAATTAGCATAATAGTGATAATAAGTTCCTTTTCTTATTAAAATGTGTTAGTATGTAAGTTCGCTTTATTTTTACTTTTCTTCTTGCCTTTTCTTTTTGACATGTTCTTGAAATCATGTCATTCAGGTGGGCGGATTACGCCCACATTGAATTGATATCATCGAACACAAAAACAAGGAAAGGAGAGAGAGAATAAAAAAAAAAAAAATAAAAAAATTAAAAACAAAAAACCTGTTAGAATAAGTAAACTGCCTTGTTTGGCCAAATAAATAAATAAATAAATAAATATATATATTTATAGAAAAATATGGTTCTTGCTGCCCGAACTTTCCCCAAACGGGTTTAATGTGATCTTTTCTCGTTGAATGTCAATTAAAAAATATTTTACTTTATTAAAAAAAAACAAAAAAAAATAAATAACTGGCCATTTCAGCCCTTGAAAGGACTTTGACCTAGCTTCTTATGATCAATTGTGTTGTGCGTGTTATTAAGTTTGTACACAATTGACCGAGAAATGGACCTACAGGCTTAACGCCGACTCCGAACGGCGATGAACGGAATGTTCTTATTCTCAAGAAGCTTTACATGGCATTTTAATTACTCTCTGAGGTTTGCCATTGTCTGCAGAGAGGTGGCGGCCGTACAGAAAAATTATTTTAATTCAAATAATTTTCTGTCGCTGCTGGGGTTCGAACCTGGGTCTCCAGGTTCTTTGACATAGCGGCCACGCACTTTAACCAACTACGCCACGGACGCCACAATTTTACTTTATTATATACATCATATCTTCAAAATGAAAATTACATTAAAAGTAACAAATAGCAGGCCGATTTGGCTCATAATTACCAGGAAAAGGATTTTACGAAAGAAAATTTTTGGAAAACCCTCGGGAAATTGGGTTTTTCGGTCGGGAAAAGTCGGGAAATTGGAAAAATTGAAAATTGATTTATTTGTATGTATGTAATTTTGTGTGTAATTGTTTCAGAAAGGCTTTTCGAATGGAAAAATAGGAAATTCTTAGTGGAAAACTCAGAAAATTCCTGAAAAAGGCAAAAAAAATGTTCGTGCATTTTTTGTGGAGAAGTAACGAGATAAATAATGGATGGCGCTGTGTTGGGGTCAATGTCACAACCCGATAGATAGCGTTATACGTTGACTTAGACTGTGCGTAATTTGACAGTTGTCCTTTTGGCATTAACATTTTCTATTGAGCTACTTTTTGCATTTGTTAATTATAGTGATACATAACAAAAAAGTCACGCCAATTTTTCAAAGCAATTAAACAACAATAAACCGAAATTAATAAGATTTGTTAAATACACATACTAAGTGCTCTAAACTTTTTTACACTACTGTATGATTAACGCGTACCGTTACTTAAAAACAAGTGCTCAAAACATAAAGTGGGAGCGAAATAATAAAGGAGTTAGGCGTGGACGCTTATCTGAAGAAGCACAAGAGGCATCCAACAAAATATTTAAAAATGCACGTCTACACAATAGCAGAACCTGTTCCAGGACTGCCAATAATGAAGACATTTTTCACCATCTTTTAATATTTTCCGATCCTCTTGTCAGCCATTTGCGACTGAAGAAAGACAAAAAATACAAAGAGCTGTCAGTAGAAGAACTCATTGAAAATGAGCTTTATGAGCAATAAAAAATATTTTTAAAATTGTAAACTAGCTTTTTCAATTTTATGCCGACTCTGTGCGGCTTATACTTATGTTCTTAAGAAAAAAGTTAAAACCCATAGAATTTAAACTTGTATACGAAGAATTTAATAAGTGTTATATGGAAAGAAAGAAGATTAGGATAAAAGCTGGGGGTGTCTGTCGGCAAATTTCGCTCAAATTCGGAAATAAAACTTTTTTCCAATACATTATACGACAATTTATGTAAAGACTAACTTCAAGATTACAACTTTTGTTAAAAAAAGAAAGTGGGCGTGTCTGTAAGCGAATTTGATCTAAACTTATGTATATTTCATATTTAAGTATGCAAAGCATTCATACCAAATTTGAAAACTCCACGTTTATTTTTACTATTTTCTGCAAAAAAATTCGTGTGGAAGGTGGGCGTGTCTGTGGGCGGATTTGATCCAAACCTATATATATTTAATTTTTAACTATACAAATCATTCATACCAAATTTCAAAGCTCTAAGTTTATTTTTACTATGTTCTGCAAAAAAATTCGTATGGAAGGTGGGCGTGTCTGTTGGCGGAATTGATCTAAACCTATATATATTTTATATTTCGTACCAAATTTGAAAGTCCTACGTTTATTTTTACTATTTTCTGCAAAAAAATTCGTATGGAAGGTGGGCGTATCTGTGGGCGGATTTGATCCAAACTTATACATATTAATTTTTAACTGTACAAAGCATTCATACCAAATTTCAAAGCTCTAAGTTTATTTATACTATTTTTGGCCAAAACTTGTATGAAGTCCTCCCACTGTGCGATGTTTTGAAATGCACTACGAATAGTAACGGAGGGTAAAAAAAAGTTAAAAATCATTCACGTAATTTATGAACGACCCCTTATAGAGTGATTTTATAAATTTTACTTACATATAGTAGGCTTAGAATTCTTACTTGCAGAAAGCTATGAAACGGTTTTATCCGATGAGTACAAATGTATCGGATGCCAGTGGCTAGGCGCCAGCAAATAAGAATCTGGCACCTCCTTAACTCATTCTGTTGGGTTTTTCTTGTTTTGTCACTGTACTGTTGTGGTTTCTCAGTCTAACGAGTATGTATTCTTTTGTGCACATGCCTCTATGTTTGTATGTTTGTGTATGTAAATGTTTTTCACTCGTCAGATGCAAATATTTTTGTGAAAATTTCCTAAAACTCAACTTGCACTTGTGCTCCAAGCAAAAAGACACACAAACAGACACACAAACAGACACATAACACACTCACTGCACAAAGAAACGGAAAAAGGAGTATATGGCTGTGTGTTTGTGTGAGTGAGAAAACTCAAGTTGCGACAGATATCACATAATATTCCATGGCAATAAATTACATTTGTAGGCGTTGGCAGGTGTCGCCAGCGCTGTCTAAATTCGCGATAAATCTTCATACAAAATGAATTTCATAGAAATCGTTTCGGTGTGTAACGAAGCAGCAGCATTAGGAACGGAAGGTCGGGAGG
This sequence comes from Pherbina coryleti, assembly GCA_943735915.1. NCBI lineage: Eukaryota > Metazoa > Arthropoda > Insecta > Diptera > Sciomyzidae > Pherbina > Pherbina coryleti. The sequence continues at coordinate 10,014,008 of OX030949.1, forward strand.
TGAGTAGGTGGGAGATGCACTGTAGTGATGCTGAGTAGATCCCAGTAGATGTGAGCAGTGAATTATATGCACTGGAGTTGAGATGTCGAGCAAATGTTTGACATTTGAAGTTAAGAGTTGTTAATAAGAGTAAAAGTAAAGAAGCTGAAGACTATCAATGCCGAAAATGGAAGTTCGTGATGTGTAGTGTTCGAGTTGTTCTATTTGTTACACTTCTACTTATGTTCCATAAATTATTCTTAATATTTAATATTTAAGTGCAAAATAGTTGTTAAGACCAGAAGATTGATAGCAGTGGTAACCAACAATGTGAGTTGGGTCATTTTGTCTAATTTTGACACCACTTGTAGCATTTTGCTCTTATATTTACAAGACCTATTTATATGGTCTTCCATCAAACTATTTCAAACTTTCGATTTGTCTGAACGTTATGAATTAAAATTTTTTGGCAACCCATGCAAGTGTCTGAAGCCCGGTCAGCAAACGTAGCCAATGTCAGAATGTTTTTTTTTTGTTTTTTGGTGACCATTTCAAATTTCTTGTTTACTGAATTGTTGTCGTTTGTAAATGCATTTCCGTGACAAAAATGGCTTCTACTTCTACTTCAAACAGCCAGCCTGGCCCTGTCACTCAACACCATGGGGCTCCAACACTATGGTGACCACTGACAGACTGTATTTTATGGAATAATATTGCCATTTTGTAGATTGCTGCTGAGAAATTTCAGTTGGCTGCTTACTGACGACGTTGGACAGGATGTAGGCATGGAGTAAATCTTATTTTTATTGTGTTTGTTGTCTCTGAGCTACCGTATGAGTTCAACGAGCCACAACTGACTTAGTGTGGTTTTAAGTTATACTCGCTGTTGAAATGCAAGTAAAAACAAATTTTTCTGGCTTATTTACTGGAACAATTCGAAAATGTAAGACTTGAACTAAAAGGTAGTAACTAAAGACCATTTTTAAGTTTTACAGATGGGTTCAAAAGTATGTGAAAATCACATAAAAGAATCAATACACGTAGTTGGTACTTAACAAAGACCTTCGACTTTAGACCAGATGTAATAGGCCAAATTTTTCAAATTTTATTTTGAGCACATTCCTTAACAAGCATTTTCCGTAGGAATGCAACATATTATTGTGAAAAAATTAATGCAAAGCAATGAAAAAATAAGCAACATATTGCAATGAAAAGCAGATTTCAGGAATAGCTAGTTCCTCCACCATGAGCTGGAGGAAATTTGCTTCTATAGTTTACCAAATATTTTAAGATCTAAAGTAAGAGATATAAACTAAGCTCAATTCCAAGTAGACTAAAAAAGTTGCAGAAATTGAATTTGCAGAATGGATATTCTACAGTTAAAATTAATTTTCCAAAAGCAAGTTTGATACATTTTTATATTCTGATATTTTATGCCGACATTTTGGATTAAGGGTATATTTTAAGATTAAAAAGATTTTTTTATATACGGTCGTGTAAGATTCCACAAGCAATGAATTGCGACATTTCCTAAAAATACATTTTTTCAGTGTCATTTTGAAGATTTCGTCTTGCAAAAAAATCTAAGAATACAATTCTTCAGAGAGCCTTTCAGAGGGTAAACGATGCACGTGCCATGAAGTTTTTCGGGGTTTCCTAGCAAAAAAATTCCTAGCAAAAAAATGGGGTTTGAACCTGGAGACCCGGGTTCAAACCCCAGCTGCGACAGAAAATTATTTAATTAAAATGATTTTTCTGTACGGCCGCCACCTCTCTGCAGACAATGGCATCAGTCCGAACCAGCTGTGTGGCTCACACAGAAATTTTTTGCAGACAATTTCGTCAATAAGAACAATTTCGTTTTGGAATGGCCATCATTCAGTCAAGACTGAAACCCTATCGAGCTTCTGTAGGCTGACGTGAAAAGAAAAGTAAGCCATAAAGATATAACAAAAATGGCAACTCTTTTTGAGAAAGTGAAGGTGGCCTGGAAATCAACTACAATCGAGCGATGTCGGAGTCTCATAGCATCAATGCGCAATTGATGTGAGACAGTAATAAAACAAAAGGCTTTTACAACAAAATATTAAGAAAAAGTAAGAACTTTAGTTTAATACCATAGTTTTCTTCTAAAAATATATTATTGTTTCTAATAAGGTGTCGCAGTGAAATTTTAAAGAGTATAACTTATTTTTAGAGTATAGTGGCGTCCGTGGCGTAGTTGGTTAAAGTGCGTGGCCGCTATGTCAAAGAACCTGGAGACCCAGTTTCGAACCCCAGCAGCGACAGAAAATTATTTGAAATAAAATAATTTTTCTGTACGGCCGCCACCTCTCTGCAGGCAATGGTAAACCTCAGAGAGTAATAAAAATACCATGTAAAGCTCCTTGAGAATAAGAACATTCCGTTCATCGCCGTTCGAAGTCGGCGTTAAGCCTGTAGGTCTATTTCTCGGTCAATTGTGTACAAACTTAATAACACGCACAACACAATTGATCATAAGAAGCTAGGTCAAAGTCATTTCAAGGGCTGAAATGGCCAGTTATTTATTTTTTATTTTATAACTTATTTTTATAAATCTGTAAGATGGAATAATTTTGACGTGACGAAGTTACGTTGTACCGCTCAGGTTTCCAAAAAAGTTGAAATATGAATTTTTTAAAAATTCATCTGCGTTGCATTGAATTGTTACTCGCTGAGTATAGGAGCTATGATAAAAAAAATAGTATGATCGTAAAGGTTAATTCTTTGACTTTATTATAAAAACAAAACGAAAATTCAAAACATCATCGAGTCGCAGGGGGAACTGTTTAAGCAACACAACTGAAAATTTGTTACATGGAATTATTACTCGCTGAGTATTAGTGCTAGGATTAAAAATACGATACGCCAATAAAGGCCTTCTGTAAGCCCTTACAACAAAATTAGACAAAATATTTCTGACATCATGAGGACGCTGAGAGAGCCGCTCAAAGATCGATAACGCAACATTCATGCAGCGGCGTTGCATTGAATTTTTACTCAATGAGTATATAACCTACGATAAAAGTTTAAAAGGGAAAATGAAGGTTTTATACATAGCTTTACGACAAAAATAAAAAAAAACAATTACGGCGTCGTCAGGTCGTGATATAGCAGCTTATGTAACAGAAATGTAATATCGTGTCATGGAATTATTACTCACTCAGGAGAAGTGCTACGATAAATTTTGTTTTACGACAGCATGGATGTGTTATTACGCTTCACAACTTAATTAAAAAAAAATTCTTGTTGTCATGATTTCAAGGATGCAATCACATAATGCAGTAAAAATGCTACCGCCATGAAAAAACGTTGCATGGATTTTTAACTCTGTGACTACTGGTGCAACGGTAAATTTTAAGAAACGAAAACGAAGGTGAGGTCTTCGGGCATATGACAAAAATAAAAAAAAATTGACGGCGTGTCAAAGACACTCAAGGAACTGCCTAATGTGACTCATATGCATCACTTTTGCTGGATTAATTGAAATTAGAGCACAACCAATGGAGAAGCAAAAAAAAAAGCTAAAAGAAAAGCACCAACTCCAAGTCCAACCCCAACTTCAACACCAACACCAACACCAACACCAACACCAACACCAACACCAACACCAACACCAACACCAACACCAACACCAATACCAACACCAACACCAACACCAACACCAAAACCAACACCAACACAAACACCAACACCAACACCAACACCAACACCAACACCAACACCAACACCAACACCAACACCAACACCAACCTCAACACCAACACCAACTCCAACCCCAACACCAGCACCAATACCAACACCAACACCAACACCAACACCAACACCAACAATTTTTTGTTTAACAACAAAAAATAAATAACAAATTTATTTCTTTAATATATTTAAATGGAACTTGATGAAATAAATGAAAAAAATATATTAAAATTTATTAAGTTATATTATAAACACTATAATTTTATAAAACTATTATTATTTTTTTAAATTTAGTGTCATAATAATAGTCAATTGCGAGAAACGCGTTATTTATTTGCAGGAAATTAACTGTCATAAACGCAAGTGATTTTTAAATTGCAGCAATTGAAAAATTTGTTTTTCCCAATTGAAAACTTAGTTTGTTTTTCCCTTCGTTGTATTAACACAACGCTTATAGTTCAGAGTAACTTTTTGGACAAATTGTGGCTATATAAGTAAATTGGTAATTTACTTAATACGCGGACGGTGATAGCAACAGAGGTGCGGACGTATGGAGAAAGATAATTAATAAAATAAATGAGTTAATAAATAATAATGACCGAAATAACTTGCTGATATAAATAACTGAATATTCGTTTGCAGCAAATTCAACTCGTAGTAGGCACTGTCTTCACCGTCGAAAAAACCGGAAACCGTCGATAAATAGGTAGCAAACTTAAACCATGCTCACAGCAAACAAAAACATAAAATGTTGGCTTTATATTTCATGTAATTGTGTAAAATTTATATAAATTAGAGAGCTCAAACTCAAAGAATTTTTCTCCCAGTGAGGATCAAGCAGACCAACAAGTGCTAACATCATCATTGTACGATCAGTACTTTAGGCACACCAAAGGCTCAAATTATGGCATAGAAGCCGCCGCTTGATCACTGTCAACCGCCCTACTTACCTCCGAGAATGACGTATTCTACGTCAAAATATATTAAAAATTTACTTCTTAAAATATTTTCCTAAATTCAGATCCAAGACTTTTTGAAAGATACTGTTTTGAAATAAAAAATTATCATCAAGTGCTTTAAAACGAAGAATGAACAAGTAATTTTTTGTAAGGCTTTTTATTCTTAATTCGGCTCTTCTTATGATATGGGCCAGAAGAGCCATTTGGGCCACTTGGGTAGATGGTGAATTAATGCGGTTATATGCATTAATAACCACGACTGCACTGAGTGTTCATTAGTTAAAAAACGGATACTACAACTCAGCAACACTGCTATTTATTCGAGTAGACTGGTATCGAGTAGACTAAAGCAATATTTTTGATCAATAGCTAAAAAAAAAAAAAAAAAAAATCAAAACTTAGCAAAAACTGTGTGTTTCTTCTATCAAATGATGTCCCTGAATCAACTGCAAATTACGTCTACGTTGCTTAACTGAAACATATTTTCCTAATTAAATTTTTTTTTCTATTTTATATCTATATTCCTTGTATTGTTAATGAATAATAATTTAAATTCCAATTTCTTCAAAATGCAAAAAATAGCTAGAACTTCTTTCTTTAGCGGTAACTCCTAAAAGATATTCTAAGAGCAGCTCATTAATTCAGTGAAATAAACACATCAGTGCAGAAAATGACCGCACATCTTAATGACAAATGATAGGAATTAAGATATAAAAGTACGCATACAACAACACAAACACACTCACACATATGCACTAAAAACGCAATTTAATAATTAAATCGGAAAAAAAGGATTGCGAATAAAATCGCAGCAACAATTAATTGCAGCAATTTAGCGGCAACAATTCAGGCATATTCCTAACTACCGACGGCAATCGGCATGCGTTGGCAACATTTATGTCCTGGGTGACAGCAAAAGTGCGGGGAGGAAAGCAACAGCGTGCAAGCTGCGCGCTTAACTAAGGCCACATTAATAATTGGCAGTTAGTAGCAATGGCCAAAGGCAGTCACCGCAACTGACCAACCAGCCAACCAACCGACCAACGAACCAAATGACCAACTAGTTGGAGTAGCCTCAGATGGTAGCAACAATAATAGTAATAACAACAGCACAAAAAACAACAACAACAATAATAAGAAAAATTCTGCATTAAACTAAATTTCCATTTTAATATGCTCTCTCCGCCTGCCTCCTCAGTAGCCCGCATCCAAGCTACAACAAACATCAGCAGTTGATATGTTGCGATTACAATACTTTAAGTTGCTGCCTTGTTGCTCGGATTTAACCGGAAGCCTAATTACAATTACCCAAGGGGGCTCACATGGACCAACAACATAGACTAGCTATGACTGAAGTCCAGTTCCATCAATTTTATTCTTGAGGCTGCAAGGACGGTTTTCTTAAGGCAGTTTATTGTGCACCACGTAGAGCGTTTGGACGAATGCTGATTGCAACTGCAGCTGAAAGTTGGTGTTGCTTTTGTTGTTACTCTTTTTGTTATCATTGCTATTGAGCCAAGGCAGGCAGGCTGGCAGGCAGGGCAGACGACAACAACACGCTGCTTTGGTTGAAAAGCTGCTCTTTTGGGCTCAGCCCCAAAACGTTTATCTTTAAATTTATAATCGTTTATTATGTTGTTGTTGTTGCTGTATTTATATAGAGATGATTTTGCAAAACGATCTGCATTTGTTGATGTTGCATATTCGTTATAAATGACGGTATTTTATGCAACGACTATTAAAATGCTACCATTTGGAAAAGTAATCGGTTCATAAATGCCACTCATGATATGGCCTCAAGTGAAAGAAGCCACAAATTTAAAAATCTTTCAAGAACTTGGTCCATATTATCTCATTAGTGACAGATTTTGGTTTTAGATGTTGGTAGTTAAAAATATTTTCTATTCTCACTAGATTTCTATCGTGAAGGTTTTTAGACCTAAGCTTCTTGACATGTATCTAGATTTTCTCTGTCTTGAGATTTTTTAAGTTTTTAGTAAAAAATGTTTGCTTTCGTTCCAGATATTTTTGTGAAAAACCATCAGTACCGCAAAAAACGTTCAGTTCCCCAAAAATCCTTTCTTTAAAGACATCTCCCGAAACTTTGTTGAAAGAGAAAGTTTATTCACCCTATAACTTATCATTGAAGACATTTTGGAAAAATAAAATTCGGTACTTTTTTGAATTCAGACAATTTCATTTAAAAACCGAATATTTTTATATGTTAATAAAAATGAAAATTTTTCCTAGTATGAACCATGAACATTTCCACATCAATAGCTTTATGTAATTTATTGGTAGAAGAATATTTTTAATAACAGCATAAAAAAAATTGTATGCTACCGCCTTACAGCGACAAGGCATTCGTTACCCCACCACCTGTTGAAACCCTTAACAACAACAACAACAACCACACCAACAATTTACAAACAGTGAACCTAAAAGCCACTTTATAAGTAAGTGGATCGGCTTATAGTCAGAAACGTTTACAGCTGAAAATTATGCCATTAACTGAGCCAACCATTCACAAAACAGCAGAAGCAGCAGCAGCAGTTAACTCGTAAGTTAAACCTTTCAATGGCAAATGGCCAACGAGAAAATAAATAATATCCAGCAAAAAGAAAAAAAAAAAACAAAATGCAGAAAACTAAATGTAATCCAAAAAAGGTGGACACCAATTCCACCGCACAAGTTCCAACCACGTATGTATTATGTTGAGGCCAAATAACGATGGCTTGAGTTGCACGCAGTGCATAAAAATGAAAAATTTACTAAAATGGATTTGTAATTTGATGTCATAAATAATTGCCAGTGAGTTTAATGCAATTGAGGCTCCAACATCATCACCAACGCTGAATGCCGCCGCAGCATGAATAAATGACTCAACGAATGCAGTATTAAGACAACGGCAGCAGTGTGGGGGATAGTAAAATAAAATATGTAGGTATATAATACATGTGTATTAAAAAATTAACTATTAGAACAGGGTTTGTATTTAAAATCAAAATTTTAAAAAACATTAAATCAGTGTCTAATAGACACTTAAATAAACAGAAAAAAGAATTATAATAAAAATATGTAGTAAATATTGATATAAAGTGTGATTCAGGTGTTCAACCTATCCAGTCAAGTCTGCGTTGGTTCGAAATGGGGTGTTAGATCCTATGTACCCCCCTACCCCCTAAAAAACACGATGGTTGCAAATGAAGTAATTAGTGCTCTTAAATTCTGTATGAAAGACAGAGAGTTCTGTATGAAAATCCGGTTTTCGGAGAGAAATTTTAATTAAAATATATTAAAATTTTTCTAATGCATTTCAAATTTTTAAAAAAAAAAACAAACAAAATTACCTACTTCTATGTTGAACTACCTGAAGACTCTGACTCCGGACTTAGATTTGACGTACAAAGAAGTTCGGTCCCAATAAACGCATTTTAAGTCAACATTTTAAAATTTTTTCATACAATTTTGAAGCGAAGCTTTTTACGCCTCGTTCTGCGATTTGCTAAAGTGAAATCAGAAAAAACGACACTTTTTTCCGACACCTTTTTTCTTAGAATTGATATTGTTTTTTGCTTGCATCAATTGAACCAGGAAATGTTAAATTAAAAATAATTTCTTGTCCGCTGCAGGAATTGAACCCACAACTCAAAGTTCTATCGTTTGTTGGTACTTTCCTCTAACCATTACGCTAAAAGCCTTTCTTCCATATTTTTGTTGATTCAGTGATAAACATTAGTTAAAGCTATGTTTCAGCAGATCACTATAATCGATTACTTTAAGAAAGGATTAAGTGTTGGCTATTCTAGGACTGTGTATTGGCTAGCCAACCGACAAAAGTAGCAAACAAAACAAACTAGAGCAAAGATTACTAGAGCTATGGTTTGAATCTTCGGTTTGTTCATGCAAACTAAAAGACCTAACGAACTAAAAGAACGAACGAACTAAAAGAACGAACGAACTAAAAGAAATATTCACTAAGGATTGTGTATTAGATGTTGTTTCTACTTCCTACTAAAGGTCGTTATAAATATCGTTAAAAATAAACAACCTGTAAGTTGATTAAATTGTAACAAAATTAATGATTTTTGTATATTTATTCCCTACAACTGAACAGGGGGCTTTAAGGGAGGGCCGAAGAGGGTTAATATATATGATATTTATACTTTGTTATTTTAAAGTTTTGAATTTAAAAATTATTTTAATGGAAAAAACTCTATTAAATTATCAAATCTATGAATTTGCGAAAATGCTTCGCTTCTCTCGTGTGCCAGTGACGCACCTGTGGTTTTTTTATTCATGTTTGTCCTTTGCATTAATCTAGGACAGTGATGCTCAAACGCACACAACTAAACTTGATTGGATGTGTGTGTAACACTTAAAGCTTCTCACTGAAAGAAATCTAATGTTAAAGCAATTTGAAAGCTTTCCGAAAGCTTTATGTTCATAAATAGAATTAAATCGACGCAAATCGAAAAACTATGAAATTATTTGTAATAGATTATTTGCTTATAATATATTTCATATTATATTGTTTTTAGATTTTTTATTATTATATATGAATATAAATCGTATGGGTATATTTTGAATACTTTGAATATGTGCAGTGCCCTTGTTTGCTTCTTATAATGTTAATATTTCTGGAAAAAATATTAAAATTAAGACGGGGTCAAATAACATGAAAACGATATGAAAAAAACCGATTTCAAACTGATTTTGAAAAGTTTTTTCCTGAAATTTTCTGACATACTTTTGACATGATAAGAAATCAACCAATTGTTGTTGATTTTTTATATCCACGGCCGCCAAATATGTTTATTAGTGTTGTTATTATTATTGTTTTTGGTATTATTATTTTTATTATTAAAATCTTTGATTATTTCGTCAAAATCTACATCGTCATTGGAAATTTTTATGCGCATCAAATCTTGCAGATGATTGTCCGATAAGCGATTTCGGTGTTTGTTTTTTATTATTTTCATCAATGAAAAAGAGCTTTCGCAAATATATGTTGTTCAATGGTCAATAATTCGATTTTTTTTGTAGTTATGACTTTTTCAATTATAGGCGACAATATGATTCAGTTTATCAGAATTTGAATTGACTAATTATAGGTCTACAAATGCTGAAACAAGTATGTTGGTGAAGAGGCGATCTTATTCTTCGAATTGAAAAAATATTCAATTTTATTTTTAAGTCCTTTGCGGCAAGCAAGTAAACACTTTCATCTAAAAGAAAATTGGGAAAGAGGAAAAACCTTGTATTTAGGCAGACATTAAATTTATGAATTGCACTAACCTTATTTTTCATCCCAATTTTTTTTATTTTGCATTTACAAGTTCTTTTTTGCTGACAGCTATTTCTTTATTGAAAACAGCAAAAGTGTGCTGAATTATTTACATATATTAAATATACATACGTAAATAGCAACATTTTTCGGTATTAACTAAAAACAAAATAAATATAAAATTGCATACAATCATCGCTTACATTACAAAGTGTTGCGTTTCCGAAGAATCATAGTTAACTGAACTGTGCTTTGCTTCTTAATGTTTTCTTTTCGGTGTACAAAAATTGCGTAATTATAATCAAATTAAGCGAACAAAGTGACGTGACCCTTTCTGCTTGGAGTCTGCCTGCAGACTGAAAGCTTTTTAGCAGCGCAAAATTTTATATACCTATACGTTGCAGAAAAAGCTGTTAGCTCTCGAGCTAATTTTGATCGACACTGATCTAGGATTTAAATTATTTTGAAAAATTCATCATTTCAGCCCATTTTATGATATTAATAATTAAAAAAAAAACGGGACCGATCCATTTTTGGATGAGATACGATATTTTTTGTGCAGTGATTTTTAAAGGATTTCATATCAGAAAGCTCTGGCAAAGTTTTTTCAAGAACTGAAATAGCCAATATGGTTTTTTTTTCAACTGAAATTGAAAAAACCCAATTTTTCATGACGGTAAGTTTTCAATTGATAAATTCAATTTAATTTTTCAATCGTTAAAATAGACAAAAAATAGACTTTAAATATTTGGATGTGGTCTAACAGACCAACAACAGTACTAGTTATACTACTACTAGTTATATGTCGACTCCGAACGCCTAATCAAGAAGCTTTATATGGCTTATTTATTCTCGGAGATTTGTCATTGTCTGCAGAGAGGTGACAACGGATCAGAAAATAAATTTCAATTCGTAAACACACTGCTTAACGCACACGGCTACGGCCGCCATGGTGACCATACCCAGTAGGAAAAACCATCCTTCTATATTGCATTATACCCTACATACTTCCAAGGGGCATCCAAACTTCCCTTACGAATCCCCATTACTTTTCCAAAGGCTTGGCCGCCTATAGTAAGCTTCCTTTTGTAAAATGTGAAACGATCGGAATCGTTCGGGTTTCCATCCTATGCACTTTTATTGAAGAGCTGGAAATATGAAGGAAAACTTATGATACACATAATAAGCACATGTGAAAAAAAAAAAAAAATAACAAATGACAATATAAAACACTTCATGTTTCTAACTAAAAAAAAAAAAAATTAATAACTGGCCATTTCAGCCCTTGAAAGGACTTTGACCTAGCTTCTTATGATCAATTGTGTTGTGCGTGTTATTAAGTTTGTACACAATTGACCGAGAAATGGACCTACAGGCTTCTCCAGGTTCTTTGACATAGCGGCCACGCACTTCAACCAACTACGCCACGGACGCCACATGTTTCTAACTAACTAACGAAAAAAACCAAAAAGTTATTTTAATGCCATAATATTTTTATGCCACTTACAATTTGATGTCACTGCAGCGGAGTTTTTTATTTTGTTTTTCATCTACACTTCATCTATTTGAAACAGTCGTTAAAACCCGCTATATCGTCATGCCGCTTCATGTCTCTTACTTAATGAAATAATGTACTTATGGAAATGATCACACGAAGAGTCCGTTCGGCTCAAACGTCCATTCTTTTTGTATTTGAAATCATTAGTGAAGATGTAAGATACTCCAAATCTAGCAAACAACATACTTACTTTTGCATGATTCTATTTCGACCTTTATTAGCTAAAAGAAAACATTAATTATTTAGTAAGCCCCTTACGATTTTTCCCACTGGGTACTTAAGAAACACTCTTGAGTCCATCATTTCCATACAATCAAGCAGAGATACAAACCATTTTTCGGTTGTCTGAAAATGATAGAATGGAAATGTTTCTGTTTTCAATTGAAAGGCTCATTTGTAGCTGATACTGTGACGACTAAAATATCGCTGGCGATTTTTTAGCCGCACAACGGCCAAGGTGCGAGAAAGACACCTGGTGAACACCGCCAGTTGATATTTATGCTTCACTTTATTTTTTTACACACACACACATAAACACTGAACTAATATAATGAATAAAAACACATGAATACAAAAATAACACCCATACACTCTTATATTAGAAAAGAGAGAGAGAGAAAGGGAAAGCATGTAAAAAAGGTTGGAAACATGCAAAACGTGCGCAAATACATGCGCAAAGCTGGCGTGATCTTGCTCAGAGTCAAGTAGCGGGTCACATAAGAAAATAACAGAAGGCAAATTGCTGGGCAAAATGTAAACAAAATTCTGATGAAAGACAACAACAAGGCTGCACCGTACGGGACTTCGGTTACGGGAAAAAACCCACTAGGCCCACTTGTTTATCCAACGGCAAGAGCAGCGTCGGTGGCTTGTAGGCCCCCCTGCAGTAGCAGTAGACAGAGTCGGTGGCTTGTAGGCCCACCTGTCTTCACCTTTTTGTTAGCAGCGTCCGTGGCTTGTATGCCCGCCTGCTCAAACCAGAACATTGTCCGTGGCTTGTAAGCCCGCGTGTTCGCATTTTTTTCATCGAGTAACAGTGCTGCGGCTTGTAGGCCCGCCTGTTAAGCCGAGACGCAGACGTGAAGACCTGGAGGAATAAGGCCCATTAAATCAACAATACAAAAATATAAATTCAGATATTTTACAGTGTATTAAAGATAAAGGCCAAACATTTAATAAAGATCAATTGTTAAAGAAAACCAAAGTGTAATTTCTTGTAAGAACCCTGGAAACCCGCTGAGCTTACCCCAGCAAACAAAAGAACCAGCGGAGGTTCGTTACAATACTATTTACATAACAAATAAAGGGTGGTTAAATTTCAAGGCTGATGTTGATTTTGAATAAAATACAAACTATTTAGGAAATTATTGTCATTTCTTTGTATTATGATAATATTGGTAAGGTTTGATTATGTATAGAACAAAATATTGGCCAAATAGCCGCCGCGACCTCGTCGGCACACCTCCATCCGATGATCCAAATTTTCGATGACGTTGAGGCATAAGTGAGGTTCTATGCCGTTAATGTGCCGAATTATTTCATCCTTTAGCTCTTGAATTGTTGCTGGCTTATCGACGTACACCTTTTCTTTTAGATAACCCCAAAGAAAGAAGTCCAACGGTGTCAAATCACATGATCTTGGCGGCCAAGAGCCATTGTTTCTGACCGGCCTTATTTTGGAAAAAATACGGCCCGATGATGCCGCCAGCCCATAAACCGCACCAAACAGTCACTCTTTGTGGGTGTATTGGTTTTTCGACAATCACTCTTGGATTATCATTCGCCCAAATGCGGCAATTCTGCTTATTGACGAATCCACTGAGGTGAAAATGTGCCTCATCACTGAAGATGATATGCACGATATGCATTTTAATTTGAAAGCCCATTTTCATAATAAGCCTGAATAACATTAACGCGTTGCTCGATTGTGTATCTTTCCATGGTTCAAATTTAGTTAGTCTGAAATTGAGAAATGTCAAATAAAATGCAGAAAAAAACTTGACGTTTAGGTGTGGTTCACATTCAACATCGGCCCTTAAAATTTAACCACCCTTTAATTCAAAATAATCAACTTTAAAGTTTTGCAAAAAACTAGTTTTTGTATGAAGAAAAGAATTGAATAAAGAAACTTTTACGATTGGATCCATTATTCATTGGAACATAGCCGCTATTTATTCAGTGTGTTGATTCGGTTATTAATAAACTGTTTATTAAGGTTATAAACTGAGTCTTTAAAATATGATTTTTAAATCAGGTGGTTAATCATGATATTGCAATAGTAAGATTTTAAAAATTACATGAAAATCTATATAAAAGAGAATTACATAGAAATGGTGGATCGTTTCACTGAAGGAGTGAGTCTTCTTATTAACTGCGGCATATTACTTCATTCGAACACCTGCCATTTATTGCTATCAATACAAAAATTTTTTGTGAGTTCTGTAGCTCAGTGCGTACAACGTTTACTATATAATCGTGACGTTGTGAGTTCGAGCCTCACAAATGTTAGTAAACAGTTTTTTTTTTTTTTTTTGTTAATTTTTAATATTTATGAAATTATTTTGTATTCACAATATTATTGCAATTATACTGATAAAAACATAATTTCATTAAAATCGATTGTAAGATTTACAAAAGGCTATAAAAAGCAGAATATAATTATTGAAATTGAAAATACATTTTTTAAATACTTTTTTATATACCACGTCTTAAAAGCGACCTAAAAAGTATAAAAAAGTATTTCTCCTAGAGAGTATAGAGAAAGAGTGTAGAATACCTTGAGTAAGAAAGCCAACATATTAAATTTCTCAATTCCTAACAAATAATTTCTTAATAATTTATCATAGATAGTCTTATATAGGAATTAAGAACAAAAACTTAAATTTAATGAAATGTTAACACTAGATAATGGCTGAACTTTCTCGGATAAAGATAAACTTTGAAGACTTTAAAATTTCAAGCTTTATCTAATAGAGCAATTGCGTTTAAGATCAGAAAGAGAAGACTTTTTTCTTAAAACAATGTATAGTATATAAATCGAGCATTTGTTAAAGAGTACACGCTAAAGATATAAGTAGAACTGTCGGGCTGGCACTTTGAAGTATTATTGTGCAAACTTATCATTGATTTTAGATGCAGTAATTAAGAGCACTAATGTTCAGATTTCAAAAAGAAAACCATAACAACAAATATCACTAACAAACGCAACGCTACCATTTCTGACTCCTGTGATCCTTATCAAAAAGCAACTAATGATCTAATAATGCCGCATCGGAAGACGCGAAACAGTTAAGAGAACTAACTTCAAGCACAGTCCACACAGTCAATGCCACAAACATACAATCACGCAATCTTATTCACAGCCACCAAAAGTACTGTGGCAGCAAAACTCTAACAAATGCCCAGAAAGAAGCAGAATCGAAATGGGTACCTTGGTAAACATTGGCGGTTACAATTCTGCGCAACCGCAGTCACAGTAGTGCTGAAAAAGTATAACATTTATCTTAGATCTTATATCATGTATTTTCGACATTACAATTGCGGTAAATGCTTCTAGTTTTTAGTTTCAACGCGTACCAGCCAGACACAGTCGGGTTGCTAGAGTAAACAGCGGTTGGCTGCTATTGGTAGCGGTAGCATCCATCGCAAAAGATAGCACGTCTTCCAGCGCAGACGCGCTATCAACGCCAAGCGATCAACTTCATCGTCAGTCACAACTACGGCGATTCGTTGTGGCAGTAGCCAGAAGATGGCAGTGGCATTGCCGTCTTTGGGTCTGGTGCTGGCTCTGCTGCACTTGCCTGCCTAAACTGCCGCGCTTAAGGATTCTGCATATTGGTTTGTTATTCGTCCAGCAGATAAGCTGCCATTGATTGCGCGAATATGGCTTAAATGCGATCAGCAAACAAATGCAAAGTGATCGTAAGAAAGTTTTTTAAGATGCAAGCAGCGTGTTCTACGCAAATGCGATCAAAGACAGACTTTATTCAAATCTGTTAGCTTAAATCAAGCAATGTTGGCTACGTAACTTTATACAGCAGAAGCGGAAAAACAAGTAGAAGAATGCTAACGCAGTTTTATGGCAGTTAAGCAATTTTGTGAAAATAAGAAATGAAAAAATTTAAAGCGAAAACCTGTTTGTTATGATTTCCATCTGTATTTGTAAGCAATGCAACAGTGGCTGTTGGAAATGTTACTGTTGGAAAAAATTGCTTGTGAAAGTATTTTTACTGATTTATTTATAAAGTCATTTCGAATCAAAAATATATTATTAATGATTTATTTAGAACTCAGTTTTAAAGAATAAAAAACCATCATATACATATGATTCTCTTCCAAAATAAACTTACGTAGGTTGACTTTTATGTCTTGAGATATGGCAACACTTATGTGAAAATGTCAAATTCGACATTGTCATCTTAAAGTTTAACATTTTTAATGGTGAACGTACTTAAAACGATTTGTCATACGTTTGCTATTTGTGTTGCTTACAGATACATGGAACATTCAGCTTGGTAAACGATTGCAATTAAATCGTGAACATTTTCGTGCGATGAGTTTGAACGACTTTCGATATGGATTAAACCAACAGCAGTGTGCCCATAAATTCGCTTCGACTTTTAGTGATGAAGCACCATCTCGAGCCCCTGTGTTTCGCTGGTTTACCGAATTCAATCATAGTCAGACTTCGCTACAGAAAACATCCGGTTGTGTTTAACGTAGACACCTGCCTTGACGGCGCAATTCTACGGTGCCCCTTGGCACAAGGAGACTTTGGGTTCAAGAAGAAGAGATCTAGTGGATTAATCTTCAGGAACGCCAATATAGCAACGTACGGTAATTAACGTCCATCCAATCAGATGATCTTCCGGACGCTAACCCAGCTACGTTTCATTAGCGTCCTTCCGACAATCCACCGAACCCAACTCCTTGAACCTGGACGCGACCAACGCCCTATTTTATAGTCTCAATAACGGTTCCACTACCACACTTAAGCATATTTAATTTAATAAATATTCTGTATGGATTGCATACCGATAGAGAGACATAGTACCAATCATAGAAGGCTAGTGTTATCACTTTCCACATTTATTGGTAGAAATCGAGACCGATCTAAAATCTCTGACAATTTGAGGGCATTGTCACCCGGTTGTAAACAAGTGCAACTCCACACCGATCATCACAGACCTGCACGCGACATTGTGCTACCACAGCCAGCACGAAACTCCCCGAAGGGCAAGCCCACGATAGTCTCCTGGGCTAAAGGACTTGCCCCGACATAGCAATCACACACACTGACATAAAGCGTATCACGCATGACTGTGAAGAATAATAATATTCAACACTTATTACACCCAATCATCCTTGAGTCACCAAAAGACGTCCGACAACCTGTCCAGCAGCACCAATTCTGCATCACTGCGTTGGCAACCACAGTGATACAAAATACCTTGAGCATCCCGACAACCTGGGGTCAAGATTATCTTTGTGCCCAAATTCACCTTGAACGCTCTGAGACCACTTTTGGCAGAAGTGGCCTCATCACGCCCGTAAATTCTCCTAACAATCCGAGACCACCCTAGGGTGAGATAGTCCTAGGTGAGTCTCTTCATGTCGTTAATCTTCAGATTATACATCAAGCAACCGCCTTCAGTTTCTTCCGATTTTATTCGCTCTGATTTTTACTCACGCTTACGCACTTTTAAAAACTTCGCATTTTGCTCCGTGTTATACAGCTCTACCATATACACACATCATCGCCTACTTTTTCTAGGCTGTCAGACACTTCTGGTGGCTCACCGTGTACTGTACAAGCAATCCCACAGTTTTGCAGTAATTTTACTTCCACCCATTTTTAAAACAACCTTTTTACGCTCTCTAAAAACATGCTTTTTATCAATGTATTTGTGTTCACTTTTCTGCCAGGACAAGGACTATCCCCGTGCTAACAAATTATTTTTGGGATCATTGCTACTCCTTCATAGGCATTAACGCTACCGCTGATCGTGTCAGACGGTCCAGCCTATTGCCATTGATTTAGCCAAACACGCAAGGCTCAAGGCGGGCCTGAGCACTTCGCTACAGGACGAATTTCGTGAAGGTCGTCCAAAATCTGTAGTTGTGCCACAAGACAATGCTGTACGCGAATTGATTGAGCTTGATAGCCATGTGACCTACCGTGAGATAGAGACATATTTGTGGATTAGTGGGACCAGCATACATTCAATATTGCATAAATATTTGGCTGCCAAAAAGATCGCGTTGTTCGCGTTGGATTCCGCATAATTTGATAACAACTCGATCGAATGGTCAGTTGACCAATTGACCAATGATTGTGGCGATTGGTCAAAACAAATGATAAAAAAATACAATCGCGGTGCTTCAAAACATTCCTATGGCATCATAACAGGTGACGAATCATGGGTTTATGCATATGAACATGAAACTAAACAACAATCGACTGTATGGGTCTTTCAAGATGAGCCAAATGCAACAAAAGTTATTCGCGCACGAGGCACTTCGAAGCAAATGATCGCCTTTTTTTGGAATAACTGGATATGTCGCCAGAGTTTCATTAGAGCAACGTTGAATGATCCATTCTGATGGGTACATCACCATTTTTTTTTTTGTCACAAGTTCGGAAATATCAAGGAAACCAACCGCAAAAGACGAATCATTCTACACCACGACAATGCAAGATCTCACACATCAGCTCAAATAAAAGCGTTTTTGAACATTCAAAACATCGAATTGATGGGTCATCCGCTGTACAGTCCTGACTTGGCACCCAATGATTTCTTCTTAACCCCGCAGATCAAAATTAAATTGCGAGGTCAACGATTTTCTACGCCTGAAGAACTACTTCTTCAAACCACGTGTTTTGGATTTTAGGGGGTTTTTGAGCCCCCAAAGTGTGAATGTTAGGGGGCAATAATGTTTCCCAATTTTAAAAGACATTAAATTTGAATTTTACTGAAGGTCTAAAATCAAAATCTTACTTAGATTAGAAGTTAAAGGAAATTACCGACGGCCTCATAGTATAAAAATTAACCTAGAAAAAAATTTTAATTTTACTGAAGATCTCAAATTCAAAATTTTACTTAGGTAAGACGTTAAAGGAAATTACCTATGGCCTCATAGTATAAAATTTAGCCTTGAAAAATCGGTTATTAAAGCTAACCCAGAAAAATCCCTTAGACGTTATGTTCTACTGACCAATTACTGTCAGAAACCATTGGAATGTTTTCAGTTATTTTACCCTTTAATTGTATCACAGTCTTATTCATAATATTTGTTTTAAAAAAGAAATTTTTCATGTTTCCTAAATTTGAAAAAACAAAATTTATGAAAGAAAAATATGAACTCGAAACCGCTCGCCAAATTCTCACTTTTCGCCGAACCTGTGCGAATTTAAAGTGTCTCGTGAAATAATGCTATACGGCACATTTTTTTTCATTATTTTCATCCAGCCATGTTTTAATTCCCGCCAAAACTGCAAACTTGGAACTGTGGAATATCCCGCTTAACCGTACAAAGTAGTGCAGCCACCTCATTCCACTCTCGAAACGCCATTCTTCACAGCAATCATCAAGCAAGCCGCTGAAAACAACAAAGACAAAAACAACAACTACAACAGCAGCAGCGATCCAGCAAAGACAAAAAGCCAAATGATCGCATTTCTTTTACAAAATGCCGCTTCTGTTTGTTTATTACCAATATTAAGCGTTCGATGGATCGATCGATCGATTTCCTTAGATATGAACGTAACATGTTGTTGAGGTTAATCCCCCTCCCCCCCACACCGGCCTTCTCCGTATTGTTGTTAGATTGCAGCGGCATTGGTTGCCATCATTGCCATTGTAATGGTTAACAGCTTCGCAGTGCAAAATCATGATCGTACTTTGTGAGTAGGTAAATCTTTTTTGTTCACTCAAGACGTGATACGTTCGTACTAGTACGTTGTTGTGGTTCTTTGATGCACCAGCAAACATAGCCAGCTAACAATAGCAGCAACAGCATTTTTTGCCATGTCGGTACATAAATAAAACCCCGATACCCTGTGTCGCGTGGGAAAGCTGCAGCAAGAGCGAGAGAGAGCGAAAGAGAGAGGTAGCTTAGAAGAGAGAGAGAGAGATAGTTGCAGAATTGACTGCAAAGTTCACATGCTGAGGAGCTAGTTGTATTGGCAGGCAGATTGATGACTCCACTGATTGACCTTTATGGGAATTCGGGATTTGCTGTAGTTGTTGTCTACGATGGACAAGATTGATGAGACTATGATGTGATTTAACGGATCATTTAGTAGGTACAGTGTACAGTGAGATCATTGAACGTCCAGTTCTTCAATTTAGGATCAGATGAGATGCAAACGTGACAGTAGATTGTCTATTAAGGGGAATAAGATGTGTACACGCATGAGCACGATAACTACACGCGAATAAAGACCATACGAAGCTACTTTGAGGTGTCTGATCTTTGGTGTATTATATGCACCCACTTCAGTGCAACTTAATTCCAATCATAGAGAATCAAAGATAAAACAAAAGTAATCCTTAATTCTTTTTCTCAGCGATGAATGTTAGTTTTGATCATTCTCTCTTGTTTTCTTTTTATTTGTCTTGATAAATTCTTGGAAAAGTTAAAAATAAGTTGGCTGTATCGTGGATACGTCTGTAAATTTTGACGTGGCAGTTTATCTTTATCCATGTCCTTATTATTGTTCCTATCCTTTCATTTGTTCCCAAACTTGTCTTCATTGTTATGCTTATTCTTATATTTGTTCTAAGAATTGTCTTTCTTCGTGGCCAAACTCTGGTTCTAATCCATGTCCATTTTCCTGACTTTGTCCTTGTTCCTTTCCTTATCCTGCTCCTACTTCCTTTCTAAATCTTTATCCTAAGTTTTTCTTAGTGTGTTCAAAACCTTGTTCTATTCCTTGTCCCATTACTTATCCTTTTACTTTACCCAATCTTATCCCAAATATTGTTTTAGGTACCTATGTCTCAATCTTTGTTCTTACCCATGTCTCAGTCCTTGAAGTCATCTTTCCAATTCTTGTTCTAATCCTTGTCCAATTCTATACTGTAATCTTTGTTCAAATTGTTGTCCTACTCCTGCTTTTATTACTGGTCGTAATCTTTATCCAAATCGTTGTTTTCATTCCTTGTCTAATCATTGACCTAATGCTTAACCAAATCCTTGTCCTAATACTTGTCTTTACATTTATTTAGATTTTTTTTTATTATTTTTGGTTTTGCTACTGCATTTATAGCATTCAGGGTACCTTTCATTCAGGGTACTTTATGATGCCATTTATTTTTATTTTTTTATATTAATCATGCGACGGAAAATCTCAGCTTTACTGTTGTTCTATAAAATTCACCGTAGCATAAATAGTCATGGAGTTATAGTTCCATGCAACGCTTTTTTTTTTTTTTTCTTTTTGCATCATTACTGATTAAGGCGGAGTGCCTTCGTGGTGTCATGGCTCCAAAACACTTTATTTTTTAATGCGGTCAAAGAACCATTTAAAGATTAAATTTTTCATAGCAGTTCTACTCAGCGTGTAAAAACTTCATGCAACAATATTGCATTTTTACGCTACCTGACGACGTCACATTTTTTCGACGTCAAACTAAGTGAAAATTCTTCATGTTTTTACCACATTTATCGTGCGGCATATACACTCCAAGTAATAATTCGTTGCAACTCCATTGCATTTTGTCTTGAATGATTTTTTTGCTTTTTTTTTTGTCATGAGGCTATCGAAGAGAGAGAAATTAAGAAAAAACAATAACACTAACAATGCCAACAAAACAGCTTCAATTTTATTTGTCAAAATAATGTGGAATACGATAAACAAAAGGAGAGAGACAGAGAGTGCAACAACTGTTTGCAAAACTTGAAAGGGAGAGAGATTCAAGCTACAGCCATGGGTATTCGAATGCATTCTTTTAATTTTAAATGCAATAATCACTAATCTACATAATTTTTTGTTTTTTATTTTTATTATTTGGCACATCTATGATACTGTTCCTTTCGAATGACATAAGTTTAATTCCCTTTTTTTATTATAAATATTGAAAAAATATCCGACAACATTCGAAGTTTGCGTACCCTGCAAACGTTTTCTGAGTGCCTGTTTTATGAGTACGCAATAAAAATAATCCTAAAAGAGTCTTTGATATGATTCTAAATTGATTGCTCAGAAGTAAGGCTCCAAAAAGAGTATTTTTTATGCGTGTTTTATGAGTACGCAATAAAAAGAATCCTAAAGGAGTCTTTGATATGATTCTTTAATGATTGCTCAGAAATTAAACTCTGAAAAGAGTATTCTTTATGCTATTTTATGAGTACGCTCAGAAATAAGACTCTAAAAAGAGTATTTTTAATGCGTGTTTTATGAGTGCGATAAATTTCAAAATATAGAAATATTTTTATTTTTATTATTAATATTATTAAATAAATGGAAAAAATGGCACATACGAAAATTTCCAATTATATGAGTTCTAAAAGTGTCTTTATTATGAGTCTTTAAAGAGTCTTTATTATGAGTCCTAAAAGAGTCTTATTTTGAGTCCTAAATGAGGCCTGCTTTATGCATTATTATGAATGAAGCCCACAACCTACAAAAATGTACTCATAAAAGAATCTTTTTTTGAGCGCATTATGACGATAAAAACTCATCTATATGAGTCTTAAAAGAGTCATAATGTTTGCTGGGATATAAGATATGCCAAAAAATAGAAACCAATAAGCCCGAAGTTTAACTTCTTCACTGATTGAGTTCATCTAGGCTCATTTCCAAAACTGGTTAAACACAATATTCATTGAATCTCAATTGCATTGCATTCCCAAATGCATTTCCAAATATCAACCCTCTTTAAGCCCTATTTTCATCACTCCTGGTGTATTATATGGTTCTAGGAACCCCAGAAATTATCTCAGTGACCTCGAAATCCTCACACATGGAGGATTATGTTTATGGATGAGATTGTCTTATAATTAGAATTGAATGAGGTAAAGGCATAACCCTTGCCTCAGATTCTAATTCACAAGTTTTTACGACTTCCTACCACCTCAAAAACATCCTACACATGTTTCACTTGGTTAAAAACTAAAACATGAGAAATATTAGTACAAGGATCCAAATTCAAACGAGGCTGAGGATGAAGACAGGAATTTATACAACGATTAAGACCTGGAAAAATATAACAGTTTAGACGTTGTCGAAAACAAGAATTTAGGCAAGGATCAGGATAAAGAGTTAGACAAGTATAAGTTGAAACATACGAATAAAGATAAGGATGGGCACAAGCTTAAAGACAAGGGAAAGGCCACGGATAAGAACAAAGGCGAGATACGTTGACACGTTAAAACTTACGGGTGTGCCCATGAAACTGCCTCTTTCTTTTGACAGCTGATTTCCTGATTCAAATCTGTAACAAGAAAAGAGAAAAGGATGTTTCATATATTTTTTAAGGAATATTGTGTTTACTGTTTTATAGTTCGATGCATACATTCCCAGTTACTACATCTAAATCGACCCAGTTACTATATCTAAATCGAATGGCTTTCGATCTATTTGTATTTCAAAAGTTAAGTGTTTAATTTGAAGCCTTTAGAATAAAGTTTTTCCTAGACTCAAGACTCAATCGAATTTTTTCTTTACCAACTTCTCCAATTCACCCGACTTCATTTTTCTTTTACAAAACCTGACGTCAGTCTCAAGCCAAATCATAAAATTAAAAAAAAGCTTGCCAGTCAGTCAGTCAGCCAGTCAGCCAGTCAGTCAGAACCCATCAACCAAACTACCTATCAGTGTAAAGATCCCGCTGTGCGTTTCTGTAGAATTTTCGTGCGTCAGGAAAAGCCGAAAATTCAAATTCGAAAATGTGGGCAACCTTGCTGGGTACTGATTGCATTTTGATAGCGTTGCCATTGTGTGCACTTTTGGTTCCTTAATGCTTGCTCATTAAATTGCTTGGCTGTATTGCTGTGGGGGAAAGTGGGGGAGGAGTGCTTGTCGATGCGTGCGTGTTATGGACACTCCTCCAGCTGTGCTGAATTTTGTGGTCAACACTGGCAATTTTCGTAGAAGCAACCTTCAGCCATGCATGGTTAAATCGGTGATACTCAACCAAACAAACAAGTGCAACACGCAAACACACATACACACACGCACTTAGAAGCCTTTCAGTGCAACATGACGTTTAACAAAGCACACCCATCTATCAATCAAACAAAATTTTGAATATTTTCTGCACCAAGTTAATTCAACGTCACATGCATTGTTAGACTACTGGTGTGTGTGAGAGAGTGTGTGTGTGTGTGAGTGTTTTTGTTATTGTTTAATAGCATTAATGCATGTGTTAGTATTGATATTGGTGGTGGTGTTTGCGTGGGTGTGGTTGATTTGCATGTACTCGCCATTAGGCTTATATCTTAGTTTACAATAGCTTAAAAGCTCAAATTGAGCTTTAGCTGCTGTAGATATTGGTAGTTTTGACAGTTTTGAAATAATTTGATTACTAGCTAATTCTCCATTATTGAATTTAGTACCTCAGAATAATATTTTATGTATATTTTTCCGAACACAAAAATGTCCTCAAGTTGTTTGAACGAGTTTCAGTTTTTCACTAAACTATTGGAATTTCCGAAAAAATATCTGACACATCAATAAAATCTCTATCCATAACTTTGGAATAATTTGTCAGATTTGGAGTAATGCCATTAAAACCACTAAATCAGCAAAATTTTGTCCGTTGCTGCTCCAGGCATTATTGAATGATGACCTAAAGTACTGCAAAAGATGGACAACCATGCCTAGATACCAACGCATACTTGAAAAAACACACACACTTACACACAGCAGCTAGACCAAATCATTATTAGATTTTCGTCGCCACCCATTCCATTAAGGATTTGAAGAACCTTTCGAAGTACATAAATCGACAAAAGCGTAGGCAAACAACAGTTCCAACACCTAGTTACTATCCAAGCATAGCGAACGTTTACTACTTGCCTAACCATGTTTCCAACACACACACGTACACGCTACTTGTATAATGGTGCTTAAACACACGCACACAAGTGATTCCATAATCAAGCCAACACACAGCCTCGAAGCCATCGTCGTTGTTGTCGTCATCATCATCATCATCACCCTAGCCTTTGGCAAAATTTTGCATTTTACCTCAATGCAATGTCACTGGCATTTGGAGTTGCCACAAGTCTACCGCCATACCTTGTAGTCTACGTGAGCCTCAAGTCCATGCAAGTCGTTGGTCGGCGTCGTCAACGTCGGTAACTGCGTCACGTCTAAAATCTCCTTCGAGTACTTTTCATGTCGTTGTTGTACGTACACACATAGAACATTTTCACCTCTATGTGGTCGGTTCCTTACTTCCTATGCTCTACTCCATCAACTACCTGCTACCTGCTTCGTTTGGTCTTTGGTGCGGTGCCATTCGGTTCAGTTCGGTTGGATGGCTGGTTTATGTCCCGTTGAGTGCTCTTTACCGACACTTTGGAACGCATGTCAATGCAATCGGTGCGTTTTTCATTTGCGTTTGTGACTTCGTGCGAAATTAGCATGTCGTGACATAAATGGCATAAAGCGGGAGAATAAACATTGGACTAGAGGGAGGAGAAGGTGGAAAACAAGAATTAGGCAGTTGCTAGACCGTACACATTGTATTGTTAGCACAATCCGCTAGTTACAGAGAATCTTTAAGTATCTTCGATGCAGTTGTGAAGCGAAGAATTGGAAATTGTCGTATTGAAACAACGGAAAATGATAGAGAATGTTAAATTGGCTATGAATTTTGCAAGGTTCCGATTATAATATAACTAGCCTTTTCCCGGCGCGCGTTGCTGCACCCTGCAACTATATGGGAACATAATAGGTGTATTCAAAACTTTTCTTAGACTCATAGTTTGACACCACTGTCATTTTCCACTGCCCGTAACAGTTTCCCAGTAGCAGGAGATCACCAAATAGTAACTCCATTTTGAGTTTGTATGTATGTACTGCTACTTTTACTTCCAAAGCTATTCGATAATACAAATTTTAATTGTATGGGCGGAGCCACACCCACTTATATAATGCCCATCCCAGTTTTCTAGTAGATGGACATTACCCAGTTTTAGTACAGTTGCCGACAGTGAGCATACAAACTAAATTATCAAAATGTAGCCAAATCGACAAAAACCGTAGGAAATATAGCATTTTTATTGATTTGTGGGCGGTAAAAGGGGGTGTGACAGAAATTTAAGCCATCTCGTACTTGAAAAAAATGTACTGCCAATATTTCAGGTCTATCGGCTCAGTAATTTTGAAGTTTCCAGCCATATTGGCTATAACTTTTGATTGGTAAGAGATACTAAAATAATTTTTTCTAAAAAATTAATTTTTTCTAAAAAACAGATACTAAGATAATTTTTTCTAAAAAATTAATTTTTTATCTTGTTTATTTTTTCAAAAATATAAAAACACAATATTGGAAAAACATTTTGTTCGAAAAAATCAGGGGGTAGGTCTTGTTTTTTTAATCACAAAAATGGTTTTTAATTTTTGCGTAAAATTGAAATAACTTTTGCTTATAAATATTATAGCTTTTAAACAGAGTTGAAAATTTGCGAATTTGAATTTAAATTACTTTTACAACAAAAACAAATTTTGAGCCTTTTTTAGAGGATAATATAACTCCATAATTTCAGACCTTTTTCGAAAAAAATATTTAAAATAATATACTCAACTAACGGTATTTTTGCAATAAGGTTTTTATAGTAATTTTTTTTTTTTTTTTGAGCACGATGTTGGATTAAATATATCGTTGTAGTAAAATTTTTCATAGTTTTCAAGATATGTTCATGTTTTTGATGTCAAAATAACGGAAATTTTTTAATTTTACTAAATTTAAGAAATATTTTATATTTTGTAAATATTTGCATATGTAACAACTAAAAATATGCGATTTTGTAAAAAATTTGTACTACAGCACCATCATCGTACCTGAGAACTACTATAGACCAATTTTTATTCTAATCGCATGAGTGGTTTGGGAGTTTTAGGTGGTTTTGCGAAAAATTTGTACTACAGCGCCCTCTGGTGTTCAAGATAGGTCCAACAAGCAGCAAAACACTCAACTTACATGAAAACCACTGCATACCACTTTTCATTCTAATCGCATAAGCGGGTTGCAAGTTTTAGGCAGTTTTGTAAAAAATTTGTACTACGAAATTTCTGGTGTTCAAGGTGGATAAAAATTGATAGCCCACAAACACACACCGTACCAAAAAACTTCTATACACAAATTTTCATGCTAATCGGATGAGTAGTTTAGGAGTCTATTGCATAATTACATACTACATTTAGTTCCAAAGCAATTCGATATCATAAATTTGGCCTGTGTGGCAAAATTCGCCCTTGTCTAATGTTCGCTCAAATATATAATAACTACCTCTTGGGCCCATAACGTCTACATATCAAGTTCCACTATCAAAACATGTACAATTCAGGAATAATAATGATTTATAAAAAGTGGGCGTATATATAGTTAGACCACGCTCAGTTTTAGTATAGTTGCCGACAGTAGCCATACGAACTTATTTACCAAATTTTAGTCTAATACGACCAAAAAAGCCTTAAATATAGCAATTTTATTGATTTGTAGGCGGTAAAGGGGGTATGAAAAAAACGGGGTATGGAAAATTTTTAATATGCCTATATTTTTCGCGCAAATGCAAACTAAAGTGAGACTTGCCAAATTATTCCAATATTGAATAGAGACATGAAAAAAAATTGTTTGTGATTGGAGATAGAGTAAGTCATACAAGTATGAGTGATTCTACTCGTACATAGAAGTAGCACCACTTTTTTTTGCAATTTCTTGTCATTCATGTCGCTATCATTAGATTCTTCATCCTTCTCAGACGAGTATTCACCAAAGAAGCTACATTTGCTAAGTCTAAGGGATTCAAGAATGTCTTCTGCCGATCTTGTTGTCATTATAAATCTAGCGTTAGTAAGTAGTAAATATATATTATTTAGTAGTTCGTAAATATAAGCATTGAAAATTATAATTTTGATGATAAAAAAATAAATAAAAATTTTTGTATTTACTTTTTACTTACTTGCCGTCACACATGGGTTCTTTCGTGTCCTGAAAAATTTCAGTTGATCCGTGTTACAACATAGTTAAAAGCAGATTGTTGAACTCTTGTCAGCAAGTCACTGCAGTCCTTTTTTTCGCGTGAGTCCCAGCCTCACCAATACACCCGTAAAAACTGCAGTCAAAATGAAAAATCGTTTGGACACGAAAGACCCCAAGTGTCACGCAAAGGGTTAATGGTATCTTCCGTAAACTTTCTCAAACAAACTCAAATCGTAAAGGAAACAATGAAGTCGCCATAACCGAAATAGAGCACCAGTTATACGAAAGAATGATCAAAAAGATAAAGGGTCTTCTAGTTAAGCCCAGGCAGATATAGGAAAGAAATTGTAATAAGTTCATAATCTCCTTAGGTTTGCTTTATAATTAAAAAAAAAAAACAAAAACAAGGAGGACAATTTTTATTTAAAAAACAAATCTGATACCTTTTGTTTATATACTACACGTTAATTCTTAATCAACTCAGATCTTCCCGTACCCTTACCTTTTTTCCTTTCTTCCCATCCTATTGCTACTATTTTTTAACAAATTAAAGGAAGTTGTAAAGATGCTTTCCATTCAATCAGATTTGCTTGAAAGCTGATCCTTAACTGCCAACTGTACTTATAGTGATCAAAAATATTGTTTTAAAAACTTTTTGAGCTTTTAACCATAAAAAGGAAATTACTTTCGTTGGATAACATTGACAAAATTCTTAGACATAAAGCTAAATACAAGGATTTACATGCTCTGCCAAATTATCACCACTCAGAAAATATTTTTTTTTTTAATTGAAATTTTTTGCTGTAGTCACAGTTTGGCCGATATATTACATATTGCGTCTCTGGCTAAGTGCATCAGTTAGCATTCTGATGTTGTGTCGATCTTATCAGCTAATGTCATTCGAAGGACTCTGCAGCAAGTTTTTCTTAACAATATAATAAACAATATAAAATTATTGTATGTTCAAACCAGCTTATCATTAATTATGTAAATTTACACATACAACAAAAAAAAAAAAAAAAACAAAAAAAACACACGCACTGCAGCCTGTGGGCACGTTGTCAGTGCACCAAAACGTACAGCGATTCTCAATTAATGCAAATGTTATCAACGCGCACCCAGATAGTTGAAGTTGGTCAACACGGCGAGCACTCAAAACGCACTCAAAACTAGGTCCCAACAGGAACAGTGCAGCAAACACCGCCACATAAAACACAAAAGTAAACAACATTAATAAAGAAAATTAAAAGCCAGGAGGCAGCAAAAAGTGAAAAAAAAAAACGAAACCAAAACTAAATAAAAGCCAACCAAGGTATGATGATAAACTTGCAAATGCGCAGCATATGTTGAAACATGACGTGCTCGGAGGAGCATACAGCAAGAAAAGGACTCCGCATTCTGCTGGAACAACAGCAACACGAAAACCAAAGAAGTTATTAAGCAATGACAGTTGATAATTTGTCAAAACCGCAGTGTGCCAAGAGAGGACAACGCCGAAAACACGAGCTTGGTTAGCAGAGACCGGATAAGGATAAAAGGTAGGCAGTGCATTGCATTAATTGGCTGCGCATGCGTGCAAGACGTTTGTGGTGGTTTGGCCTCATATTTGCATGACAGCACAAGGAGGTTTGAGCAAAAGTTTGTGAAAAGGACAAAAATAAAAAGAAATGAAAGCTGACTGCACTGGCCCACTTAAGGACAACACGCATGCGTAAATTGTTGCCAGTGTAAATGTCATTCGATTGAACATTAAGGATAACAAGCTGTAGGGTAGAGGAATTAAAAGAATACCATAACTGCAGCATTTCAAACAAGTGTTCAGATCTCATTGCAATGAAGGGCAATGAAAGAATTACGGGTATGCACACACAAACCCACATTCCCACACACAGATAGAGTCAGCGAAACAAACAAGTTGCTGTTGATTCAATAAATTATTCAAACTCAAGTGGTTACATAAATATTTGTTTGAGTGTATTTGAGATATTTGCACAAACATCAAAAACACTGACAGCCAAAATTACTGAGCCGCACCCGAAGAAACGCCAGCTCAAAACAAACAGACGCACTGACAGTTTAACCGAGCGCAAATATTCTACAATAAAGTCTCTAGATAAACAACATATAGAGAGCAAGACAGGCAAACAGACCGACAGCCAGCTCAATATGAACATTTAATGAAATTATATGTTAAATGAATTTATAGTAAAGAGTGATTTTTTAAGTGCCTGATAACTTTTTTTTTAAAAAAAACGCATAAAATTTGCAAAATCTCATCGGTTCTTTATTTGAAACGTTAGATTGGTCCATGACATTTACTTTTTGAAGATAATTTCATTTAAATGTTGACCGCGGCTGCGTCTTAGGTGGTCCATTCGGAAAGTCCAATTTTGGGCAACTTGTTCGAGCATTTCGGCCGGAATAGCCCGAATTTCTTCGGAAATGTTGTCTTCCAAAGCTGGAATAGTTGCTGGCTTATTTCTGTAGACTTTAGACTTGACGTAGCCCCACAAAAAATAGTCTAAAGGCGTCAAATCGCATGATCTTGGTGGCCAACTTACCGGTCCATTTCTTGAGATTAATTGTTCTCCGAAGTTTTCCCTCAAAATGGCCATAGAATCGCGAGATGTGTGGCATGTAGCGCCATCTTGTTGAAACCACATGTCAACCAAGTTCAGTTCTTCCATTTTTGGCAACAAAAATCGAACGATAGCGATCACCATTCACCGTAACGTTGCGTCCAACAGCATCTTTGAAAAAATACGGTCCAATGATTCCACCAGCGTACAAACCACACCAAACAGTGCATTTTTCGGGATGCATGGCCAGTTCTTGAACGGCTTCTGGTTGCTCTTCACTCCAAATGCGGCAATTTTGCTTATTTACGTAGCCATTCAACCAGAAATGAGCCTCATCGCTGAACAAAATTTGTCGATAAAACACATTTCGAACCGAACACTGATTTTGGTAATAAAATTCAATGATTTGCAAGCGTTGCTCGTTAGTAAGTCTATTCATGATGAAATGTCAAAGCATACTGAGCATCTTTCTCTTTGACACCATGTCTGAAATCCCACGTGATCTGTCAAATACTAATGCATGAAAATCATAACCTCAAAAAAATCACCCTTTATTAATAGATAGATAAGTGAGTGTGTGTGTGTGTATGTGTGTGTGCGTTAAAATGTAAGCCTGTGTATTTAACTCTCATAGATATGCATGCAACGCACACCACTGAACACCAAAACAAATTTCTACTTGATGAATAATTTTGTTAATCACTTCCTGATTGCACAATTACAACAATGAGCTGCAACAACAACATCAACAACAACACAACCAACAACTAGTGCAACAACATTACCATATTTAATCCAATTTGCCGCCAAACCTCAAAAACCAATGAAATAATATTATCGAGCCAAAGCGCACCAAAATCAACTTCACTGGCACTGCATTATCGACAGACAACACTTCACTACAAAATAGCATATAGCATATAGAACGAAATGCAAACGTGTGTTTGAGATTGTGTTTGTGTGCTTAACACATACATCTCTTCTGTACCGTCAGTCGCCACGTTCATAAAAACATAACTAATCAGAGGAATAGATTATTTATATTTTACCTCGGTGGTATCTCCCATAGAATTACAACTTAAAAAAACGATGTCTTGGGACTTATTGAGTGTATAGTCTGAATATAAGAAATGTGATGATATATCATATATTTCAGATATAATTACTAAAACAAATATTGAGTCACCAAGAAGCAACTCCATATACTTTTTATAACACTGCGTTACAAACATTCTGTCCTATGAACCAAATATACCTTTCGGAAATGGGGGGAAAAATAAAAATACACGTGTATCGTCTTTTTTCATGTACAAGTCAGAATTTTTTTTTAAGTTCTGTGGTACCACACAGTGAGATGGCTTCATATATTTGTTGAAAAAAAAAATAAAAGAAGTTGTTGGAATTTGATGAAACTTCATTTCATACACGTGTATTTTTATTTTTTCCTCCCTTTCCGAAAAGGTATATTTGGTTCATGGGACAGAACAAAAGCTCATCTTTGTAACGCGGTGTGTTAAAACGAAATATCGAAAAACTAATGAAAGTACTGAGGTAATTATTACTCAAAATTATCACAGAAAAAGAAATGCATACTGCGTTCTTGGTACATTAACTTTGTCACTCCGTTTGTAACTACCATAAAAAGTCATAGCAGGTATAGAAAAGTATATACCGTATTCTTGATCAACACCTGTGTCGATTTAGCTATTTAAGCTATCATAATAATTTGATATAAATGAAAACCCACACCCCGTATAAAATTAATATATCGTTAAAATCTGTTCCACCAAAAACAAAAAAAAAAAAAATTTTAGAACATGAAATTTTTCGCATAAGCCTCGACACCAAATAAACACAGAACTTGTCATCTTAATTTCCACAAAAAAATTGTATTTACTGGATATTTAAGAAAATATGAATAAAAATTTAGTAAAATTTGTCATTTAAAAGACATAAAAATAAACTTAAAAAAAGTATCAAGTTTTTATATAATAAAAAAAAAAATTAATCCTATCCTCCATACAAACTGACGTCATCAAAACAATAAAATGTTATAAACTTCGGATATTTTATATTAACCACAATCGTGGTCCGAAAATAATAAGTCGCTCACAATAATTTACACCAGTGGTCATCAAACTCTATACAAGCATACTTTGTTTATGTATAAAAGCTCATTGAAAGCCTTGCACTGAAAAAAAATACTACTTGAGTCTCAGTGCAGCTTTCATGCAAGACGATGCATTCATAATAACATAATTAATATCGAAGAAACATATCAACATTCACTATTTTATGCACTGTTACAAAAAAGGAGAAAACTTTAAAATAGTAAAGGTTAATTTCATAATTTAATTTCAATTTTTAAAATTCAATTTTTATTTAGAAGTGTCAATACTTACTATACGAAACTGTGTATTTTTTTTTTGTTTTTTTTTTAATTATTTAGGATTTTTTTTCCTTTTTGATTTAATTAAACCCTACATTGAGGTTCAGAAAAAATATTTTCTGCAAAAAAGAATTGCAACTCCCATTCAAGTAGAGACATTTTGCATAGAAATAGCAAAAACTAATATTTTTATGAGTGTAGCATAAGTTGCGTATGCGCAGCAAAAAAAAACAATCTAACAAGCATGTATGTGCCGCGGGTCTGTTCTGCATGAAATTTCAATAGATGCTGACGCAGTTCAGTGCTCGTCCATGAGTTAATATGTATACAGAAAGCTTTTAAGCACAAAAGCTCAAATGCCCGCGGGCATAGTCTTTTATGATCACTGATTTACACCAATATATCTCCAGATATTACGGTGATTTCATGCAAATTCTGCACAAATCTGAAAAAAGGGAATTTTTCAGGATGACAATAAAGATTTACTTGTTTCTGAAAAGCAATATTTTAAAATCTAAAAACGATATTTAAAATTAAATTAGATAGTAATCAATCAATCAATCCATTAATGATTTTTATAGTATAATTTCGCTTTAAGATATGAACTGTATAGAATTGTCTTTTCCGAACATAAAAATTTTTAATTGTGACATTCTGCACGAAATGACCTTTATCGTTTTATATACTAATCCACATGCCGCTTAGCAATCAAATGATAGAACAGGGTCGCTTATTTTATTGTCGTTGCATAAAATCAATAGGAAAACAGCAATTGTCTATTTGTTTATCGCCTTACATAGACCAAAAACGATGGTTTTAATTATCAACTATTCCACCCTTGGCAATGTTTCAAGGTGCTCTTAGCAGTGATTTAAGTATAATATGCTCCAGTTGTTGGCTATTGCATACATAAATTGTAAATTGATACCGATTGGTTTTTTTCAATTGAATTCGCTGTAAGTCCAAAAACAAACTTTTACTGTCGTATATCATCATTTACTGCATCACTGTATCACAATTGAAACTTGTGATATTTTCGTGTAAATAGAGTGAATTTTCGATGCATTTTTTGTTGCAAGGCCTTTTTAAGAAACATGTCAGATCAAATAAAGCTTTATTGAAGACTTTATGGATTCCGTTTTTAGGTTATTGAAGGTTTCGTTCATGATTGCCGAAGCTTTCTTCCTATAGTAGATATTCCTTAACTCCAAACTAAAAAACTCCGAGTGCAGCTCTCCTCAATAAATTAACATACAAGTCAATACTTATATTTAAATATTTCTAATGCTTTTAGTAAAATTTAAGACCTTATTCTTGATACTTTGTCCTTAAAGACCTTCATCATAACAGAAATCTGAAAATTTTAACAAAGTTTTTGACATTATGCGGTTAATCTCTCTCGAAGTCGAATTTTAAACTCATATATCAAGGGAAATAGTGGCGTCCGTGGTGTAGTTGGTTAAAGTGCGTGGCCGCTATGTCAAAGAACTTTGGAAACCCAGGTTCGAACCCCAGCAGCGACAGAAAATTTTTTGAATTAAAATAATTTTTCTGTACGGTCGCCACCTCTCTGCAGACAATGGCAAACCTCAGAGAGTAATCAAAATGCCATGTAAAGCTTCTTGAGAACGAGAACTTTCCGTTCATCGCCGTTCGGAGTCGGCGTTAAGCATGTAGGTCCGGTTCTCGGTCAATTGTGTACAAACTTAATAACACGCACAACACAATTGATCATAAGAAGCTAGGTCAAAGTCCTTTCAAGGGCTGAAATGGCCAGTTATTTATTTTTTTTTTTTTTTTTATATCAAGGGAAATTAATCTATTCTCCTATGAATATTCTAAAATTTTCAAAAATTCTGCATCAAAGAAGTACATATGTATATCATCATATTTGAGATAGTTACCGCAGAAATGGCACCCATTTAGCTACTGACACAAACATACACACAAAGTCATGGTTTCGTATTTTATCTAAATACGAAAAATTATCGATGTCTTAAATTGATTACCCAACTTCACTGCACGATCGATGACCCGCAGGGTTTATGCAACAGATCAAACAGCAGGTTTTACAGCAGCCTGACATCCACCTTCCTTTCGAACCACAATGCATTCATTGGGGTTAAGCACACACTCTCAGACGCTCACACAAAGTTAATGTAATAATTTGACCGGAATTTGTGGTTAAATCGACTAATTGAACAGGTGGCAGGCAATCAAAGAAGACGACAAACCATGTTGACCGGCTTGCAAAGAAGTGCATGAATTTGCGTGTCATCAAACTAGGTAGTGGTCATTGGGTCTCAGGGCGACAGCTTGCTAATTTGTGAGAATGTGACTGTGACTGCTTTTGTCGGTTTCCACAGTCAGTGTTTCGTAATTATTTCTGTTTTGTTTCGTTTTATCGAGTAATTATTTTACTGCGGTTTTGCATAAACTAGAAATCAGCCAGTGCCACGTAGTAAATGGGTCGTACATCAGGGGGTCAAAACAGACACATGTCGCCAATTATCGAAATTATTTAGGGAAGCACGTCAGCATTGTCGTCATCATCATCACAATGAGTGAGCCTTTTTCTACGAATATGTTGCTTGCTTGCATGATGAACTTTTTTTTTTTTGTTGTATTCTTGTGTTTCTTATTTTGACATTTAGCTGACAGCTAATGTGAGCGCGCATTTAAACGATGACAGGTATTTTGTCATTGCATGAGAGCACATTTGAATTTTCAAATTGTGACAGATGAATAAAATTGCTCGAAAAGAGGCTTTGGAAAATTGTGGCTCTTGTGGTTGTTAGCTTAAATACGATATCTACCATAATTTTGTTGCTTTTAAATATTTTCATTTGATAAGACAGGAAGATCACGCAATGCTAACGAAAATGGTTGGATACAAAAGGTTTCAAGTGTTCACTTGATTTGATTGTCTAAATAATAATGAAACAATTAAAATAGTTGTTGTTATGCATACAACTAAGGTAGTCAAAGCTAATTAAAATTTAAACTGACTCAAAACGAACGAAAATGTAATGCATTACATTGACTGGAAAACATTTCTGACATGTTGACAGCTGATTTTTCTGACAATTAAACTTCATACAATGTAAATCACTGGAACTTAACTTTATTTTATGGAACTGTCAGTGTAACAGTAATAAATGCTATGTGGTTGAAAAGTGCAACGCTTGTGAAGGGTAAAAGTTTGTTTTTCTAATTAAAATAATATGCTATACAGAACTATCAAAAAGAGCAGTCATTTTGTTTAAATAATATTCATATTCAATACATATCAAACATAATATTGCTTAGAATCTTTTAGAGCCAAGCCAATCTATTCACTTGCTCCAAATGGTAAATTTTAAACATGCTTAATTTTTACTAATATGCTAAATATGCTAAATTTTTGAATATGCTATAACAACGGAAAGGACATCTATAAAAATTTACTATTTTTTGGTTGAAAATATGGTCGATGGTGGTTAAATCTCATGTTCCAGAGTATAAAAATTTTTATTTTGGATTTTTAAATTTGTTTTTAAATTCCGTTATAATTCGCCTAACTGGATGATTATCTGAAACCATGGGAAATTTTTGGGCAATATTGCTAGTGAAGTAGTACTACAATGACATAAAACAATCTATTTATATCCAAAGATAAGAAAAAATGGCGGATATTAAAAAAAACCATTTAGAGATAACTGCGTACAACGATAGAAATTCATATTTTGATCTTTTTGTCTTTTAAATTTTTATGGCTACAAAATCTTGTCACAATACAGTAAAAAAGAAAAAACCAAAACCTGAAAGATCTAAAAATTGATCTACAAAGTCTCAAAATGATTTTCTTTTCTCTATGAAAAAAAAATTATAATATAATCCCAATATAACGAATGTTCTCGGTATATTCAACGGCAATTTTGAAAATTCGCGAGCTATGTTGGTCCGATTACCCGATTTTTTTTTATTATAGTTGTGTCGGCAAGCATGCCTAGAAAGTATTTACATATAATTTTCAGTCATATTGGTGGCTTACTTTTTTGTCAGCTGCTGAAAGAATAACACATGTTTCGCTACTGTAGTTGATTTTTATTTTCTATAAATAATTATAAAACTGTTGCATCTTAGTTTCGAAATCATAATCACTCGTTATGAAACATTTTTTTAGTACTGTATAGCTCAGCGACTCCTGATCAACTTTAATTCACCAATATCTTTGATAGAATTTTAAGACTTTTGGAATGAATTTTGCTGTAACACGTTTGATACCCAAAACATCCGAAAAAATGTCATGGCATGAGCGAATGGATATGCCAACATCATCAGCAACTTCTCTAATTGTGATTCGGTGATCATTCATAATAATTTTTTTCACGTTTTAAACGCTTATCGATGTGCTAGGATGACCAGAGCACTCGTCATCTTCAATGTCTTCACAGCCATTTTGAAAAAGCTTATAACACTCGTTAACTCTTGTTCTACTCATAGCAGATTCACCGAAAGCAATATTTAAGATTTCTGATTCTTTGCACTTTACTTAATGCAAATTCTCTGATCCCATATTTATATAAAATTAAAAATCGTCAAGAGTACCAAAACATTTGTTATTTCTTCAACAGCTTATAAACACAACAACAAAAAAATCCTGATAATCTGACCAACACAGCCCGCACAATTTCAAAATTCCCGTTACTTTTTGAACACATCCCGCATATTGCTGATTTTAAAAATTTGTATTTTATTTTGATTTGAAATTTTCTCAATAAGCTACAAAAAGATTTTGGATAAAAATTTCAAAAATATTTGTTGTATAAATTTTAAACGAAACTATAAGCCTTTTTTTATGAAAAATGTCAGTATCAGAGACATCACCTTATGTTGAAAATTTCAAGTCCATTGCTCCATTCTTATACCCACACATTTAAAAACGTGAAAAGGGTATAGTAAAGTATATACAGTGTGGGCTATCTAGTGGTTTATTTTTAAATCATAGGTTATTTTGACACTGACAGCTGTTTCCAACTCAAAATCTTGACATAAGGTCAGTACCTCCGCGGAAAGGAATGAGTCGCTTTACGCTTGAACAACCTTGGGAAGTATTGGAAACTTATTTCCAAAGTAAGTGCTGTGTAGTCCAAACAGTGCTTAATTTGAAAAGCAGTTTTGGCCGAAATGAAGCATCCACCGCGCCTGCTGTAAGCAAGTTTGTGCAAAAATTTCGTGAGACTGGAATGCTAGTGGACAACACTCATGGTCCCCGTCGTCGTACGGTGCGCACAAACAAGAATGTGGCTGCTGAAGCAGTGTTGCCAGAGAGACGAACTGAAATTTACCACTATGTATTTGGGAAAAAATTTACCACTTTCGGAGAAAATTTACCTTTTCCCAAAATAAAAAATTAAAAAATTTTAAATGATTAACAACCGTTTTAATTTTTTTGTAAGTATACATGAAAAAATAACATTTCTACCATTCATACACCGAAAAACAACGCTTATCCGACAACCGCTCCTATTCTGGACGTGTTCTCAGCAGATTTTTTCGAGAAAGGATCGCCAACCGACAGCCGCTTTGGTTCTGTTGGGGATCTTAACCCTTTGACGACCGCTCCTGAACCGCTGGAAAATTCGTTAATCCGACAACGGATTCGTGTTAAGCGACTCCATATTACTAAACAGAAGTGTCGCAAAAAACAATTTTTTTGCTTGCAAAAAGTGTGACAAATCATGGGACCTTTATGTCCCAATGGTCGTCAACGGTACAAATGTATACCACTATTTTCTCTCGTTGACAGTATGCGAACGAAAAGTTTAAGGTTGAATTTTGATTTACTTCATGAGAAACTAGTTGTATTTAATCTGTTTTGAAAGTTTGCCAATGAAAGTTTAAAAAATAACCTTTGCAATGATGGTACTTTGACCTTTTATATGACTATTGGTTTTGGAGATATTCCCAAAATATCTAAACAGATTGTTAAAAAACCCCAAAAATTCTATCATAATATCTGGCCTTCTATATTTGCTACGACGTAATGTTTGATATCCAATGAAATGTTGAAAAATAACCTTTCCAATGGTGGTACTTTGACCTCTCTACGACTATTCAAAAAATCACAAAATAGGTTAAATTTTCCAAAAAATCTTTCATTTGATCCAAAACAAAACTCCGTAACAAAAAAATTGTTGGGATTTTTAAACGATTTTTTTAATTTTTTTTCCCACACTCAAATGGCTACTCAAATGATCAATACGGTCACCAACCGCGAAGTTGTAAGAGATTTAAACTTGCGGATATCACTTCCCTGTCCGATAATTCTGCAAAAGTGAAACGGCATGTAAGGATGTATTTTCTACTCAAAACAACACAAAGGCCATCGAAAAAATACTTTTTGTGCATTTTGCAAAAAACCATTTTGCTTCACCAATGATCGAAATAACTTAAAATTTCATCATAGGAAAATGAAAATTCAATGCATTGATCAAAAATACAAACAAATTTAGTGTCAAATAATTCATGAAGCAACAGGTTGCTACAACAAAAAGTTCTTTGCAGAACTAAACGAAGCTGACTAGACCATGGTTTCGTCGGACGCTACTCCGACTCATCAGTAGTCTCAGTGGTTCTAGCAGTCCACTAACTTTGACAAGCTAATAAGCGCAAGAGCAATAAAACCAAAGCGGAATTATAGAAGCGCTATTCTTTATCAAAGCAATGTTTTTCTACTCTTTTGCTAGTCGCAAAATTTCAAAAAGCATTGATTCTGCAAACCTGCATTTTGTTGTAGCAACCTGTTGCTTCAGGAATTATTTGGCATTAAGCTCACAATATAATTCTTAAAAAACATATTAAAAACATAATAAAAACATATAAACAAATTTAGTTTTATTTCAAATAAATTAACTTTTCAACCAAAGTAAATATGTCTTGGATTTTTACCGTTGACGTACAATGGGACATATAGATCCCATCAGATTTGGTGGTCGCGTGGATAGCCCAAGTGGACTATTTTT
Organism: Pherbina coryleti; assembly: GCA_943735915.1. Classification (NCBI taxonomy): domain Eukaryota; kingdom Metazoa; phylum Arthropoda; class Insecta; order Diptera; family Sciomyzidae; genus Pherbina; species Pherbina coryleti. The sequence continues at coordinate 10,053,640 of OX030949.1, forward strand.
TTTTGCTATGCTTTGTTAAAAAGTGGAAGGTTGCCCGCAACTTCCCCAAACATTTTTTGCCTATATCTCATCTTACCCCTAAAATATTGCAGCAAGAAGGGGGAGAAAAAGTAAAGATTTTTCGACTTTGGGGTGGTCTGGTAGGCAAAGGGATGAATCTACCCTTGAAAATTAAATACTTTCTGGAAGCCACATTCATTCCCTGTTGAATGATACCTTGGAAAGAAAAATCATTTGCATAGTTTTTCCAGGAAAAATTCGAAAGTAAAAGCGTCACCGGTATCCCAATGGTCGTTAAAGGGTTAAACTGCTTGTGAGTATGTTCAGAGAGATAACAGTGCTGTCAATAACTCAAAAATTAACAAGTCTAAAAAAATTGTTATTTTCCCAAAAATTACCACTTTTGGTCAAAAATTACCTTTTTTACCTATGCCCAAAAAATGAGTCAAAAATTACCTCAATTAGGGAAATTTACCTCAATCTGGTAACACTGCGCTGAAGTCCAGAGTGTGCGACTCAATTCACGAACATCAACTCACCATCGATCTTAACAGCTTAACATTTCACGCACTTCCCTGAGAAGAATTCTGCACAAAAAACTCGGATTATTCGCTTACAAGGTTCAATTGACGACGTTTGGTATGGCGTTTGGGCCATAGAGCAGCTTGAATTGGACAACGATTATAGGCGAAAAATCATCTTTTCTGAAACATTTTCACACTAAGGGAAAAGTCATGTAATCAGTTCAGAGACATCTATGTAAAATCTATGTACTGCATCTTATATGAGAACGCAAAGAGAGCTGCATGTACTGGGAAAAATGAGCGTGTAGAAAACTTCTAGATAAGACTTAAAAATAACTAAAATCTTCCGAGAAAATCTCTGAATACCTTATCAAACTACACAGAGGGAAAAATCTATGGACTGACTACATAAATTTATGTACTCATGACAGAAATTTCTGCACACAGAAATTTTGTGATTTTCATGTATAGAGCACATGTTGAAATCTGTATTGACTACATAATGCTTTTAAGTAGTGCTGTTTTTAATAAAAAATTTTATGTACTCATCACAAAACATAATTTTATGTAATGAGTCAATAATCTATGTACTACGTACATCGGAACTGCAAAATTCAGGGACCGTGCCGGTTCTGGTTTTTTTCAAAAAAGTCGGATATTAAAAGTTGTCATTTAACTTTTATTTTCCCAACAAAAATACAACTTATTATGTGCCTTTTATTTTTCAGGCAAAAATAATGTTTACTTTTTCCTTTTATTTTATCGGTCATTAACAAAGCTTATTTTTATGGAGTAAATATGTTTCCCTGGCTTCGAAAATTGCACAGTACATGCTGTTCCTGCAACTCAAGTACGCGTAGAAATATCATTTTCTGAAAAGAGAAGTTAGCTGCAATAATGATGTTAAGCCAGTTCAAAGATTAATCCCAGATCAACTAAATAAAAATAAAAATAAATTTATATGTATAGTTGTAATAATTTCTGATTTATAACCATTACAATGATTATTTGTGCACAGTTTAAAACCACCTTATTTACCTTATTTAGAAAGTGTTATGAGTGTCAAACGATTTCCCAAAAAGGTGAAGGTGATATGGCGACGATGAGACGACAATAATGGTATCAATAGTTTTTTAGTCGGTCCAGCAGGCTTTAAAAAAATACAATTTGCCTGATATTATTGACTGACAAAGTAAAAGCCACAAAATAACTGTTATTTTTGACCGATTAAATAAAAGTCTAAAGTAACAATAATTTTTTCCCGAAAAAATAAAAGGCACAGAATAACAGTTGATTTAAACTTTTAAAGTAACAGTTGAAAATTAGCTAGTAGCTGCTAACTAGTAGCTGCCATTACGATCATAATGGTATATTTCCAAATTTTTTGTTGTCTTTTTCATTTAAAAATTGTTATTTTCAATCCCTGGTATTACGAGCATAAATGCTACATAATAAATATAGTAACAAAACTATAAATAAAGTATTAAAGTTTAAGGTGTTCCGGTGATTTTAAAAGTTTGACAAGTACTTCCAAATATTTTTATTGAGAAAAACTAAAATAAAAGTTTTCGTGTTTCGGAAAATCTAATCTAATACTTCTAGGAGCACTCTTGTAAAAGATTAACAAAGGCAAGGAAATTATCTTAAAGAGAGTTACAAGGTACAATGCAACAGGTCTGACGAAATAACAGCAACAAATTCACTGAAATGCAAATTAAAAAAATTAAAATTCAGAGCAATAAAGTGGGATCCTTTCATGCACTGACGTTTTGAGCAAAACATTTGAGAAGCACTGGAGTAGCATATCATATATGAAGCTTATTTGAATAAAACTTTCAAACTTAGGAGTAGTAATCTGCTTATTTTCTTAAGTACACAAAATTACTGAAGTGTTCCTTTTCAAACGTGTAGACATCCTCTCATAACCGACTCAATAATCAACACGCGCAATTTTTTTACTTTGATAATGAATGCATTTACACCCATTCATGTTCTAAAGGTGTCAAAAATTAAGAAAATATTTTCAAGAACCTTTTTCCCACCCAATCACCACAACACAACACGGGAATTTAATCATATTTCATTATATTTTTTTTTTTTTTTGTTTTTCTTGTTTTCCTTAAATTAAGCTCATCAAGCAGAAAAACATTTTAGGCAAATGCAAAATGGGAAAACAACAAAATTCATCATTAATCTTGCTAACAGTTTTAAGCAAGCGCACCAAACTGTAAACGGTAAATGGTAAACAACAATAGAAAAAATAACGAAACGGAAAGATAAGACACAGAGATAGTAAGAATTAGAAATGAAAAGAAGAAAAAATGCAACGTGAGCACGAAAATAATTAAAATGTCTTCAATCATTACAAGGACATGAACATTTTAAATGCAAAGCAAGCAAGGACAAGAGGACAACGAAAAAATCGAATTAACGAGCAAAGAATTGAAAAAGAATGAAATCAAGCGAAAATTAAATGATACTAAGGTATGTCTGTGTATGTGTGGAGGTGAAGAGGGGTGGGCAAAAGATACGCAACGCACTTCCTGCAAGCCAGGAAATTAAAGGCACAAAAAAGGACATTCAGTCATTTGCAATTATAAACAAACTAACATTAAATTTTAAACAAATCAATGTTAAGCAGAAGTTTTGACTTCCAACTCACGAAGCGAAAAAAAGGACACTCAAACTTAGCACAAGATGATGATGATGATGCCATGGCAACGATAAAGTTGGGCTAACAAAAACAAAGAATGGCTGTTGAGAAAAAAAAAAACAAAAAAAAACTTAACGAAGGAATAAAATTAGAAAACAACAAGAATAATTAATGATTTTTGTGCGCGCTTATCTACCCCCAGAAGCTTTCGTTTTCATTTTCATTTTCTAAACAATTTTGCTATTTTAGTATTTATGTGACAGAGAGGGGAAAACAGAATAAAAAAACAAAGAACAAAAAAACAAAAACAAAGGCATGAGGTGCGCGCTGGCAGGATCCTCGGAGAAAGCAATACAAGGACGACATGCATGCAAGGCACGAACGAATAGCACAAACAACAAAAACCGGAAACAATCTTCAAATTCAAATCTCGTTACAGGAAGCGAAAAACATACACACGCACACACATATACATACGCAGACAGCAGCAACGGGCAGAATCACATACAAATGAACAATTTCATTTCATTTAAGTTGTGCACAAAATTCAGGATTCGATTGCAGGATATAATTTTTTTCTGCTGCTTATACATCTTGTTGTTGTTGTTTGTTGGTAGGTGTTCGATTGTGTTTTTGGTGCTGGTTGTTGTTTGATTACATTTTGACTTTTTTTTTTATAACTTTTGCATTTGTTGTTGCTGGTATCCTTTTTGATACTTAAGTGTCCATGTTCGTGTGTGTGTGAGCTTGTTATTATTTGTGCGTTTTTTGTTTTGTTTTTTTTTTCTGTTTTTTGTTTGGTATTCGTTCGTTTTGTTTGTTTGAGTGAAAGATCTATTTGCAGGATAATCTGTGCAATCAGAACAAAATGGCAATAAATCAGGATTATGCCAGCAGAAAACGAAGAAGCTGTATTATATGAAGGTAGTAGGCAGTGTGGCTAGAAAAGTAGAAAGGACAGGCAGGCAGGCAGGCGTTGCATGCGGTAAAGCTACAAAAAAACCTCAAAAGCCAAATGCGTGCGATTTTCGAAGGACATTGCGTGTGAGTTTTGCATATTTTATATACATTTCCGAGTGTTAGGAATTAGGCAGCAGCTTCGAAAAAAAAAAAACAAAACACAAAAAAAGCAACCAACTTCATTGCTTATCAGCAAAGCAACAAACCGAACGAAACCATTTCGAAAAAAAAATATAAAGGATATCTTAGGCAGGCGCGTGCTGCGACTTTAAATGATTAATTGCTGTTAATTTAAATAAGTTGTGTCTTTTTTTCCTCTTCTCTTCTCTTTTTTCTGTTTTGCGGCAAAATAAAAAAAAACCCCGCTTCATTTTTAAGCATCGACTTAAACGGTAAACCTCACTTTTTGCCTTCTCTGTTGTTTTAATTTCCTGCCTCTCGTTTTTTGTTTTTTTTTTTTGCTCTCTCTCTCTCTTCTTACAGATATGCTTTTAATTTCTTTGTTTTCATTTTCTTCTACCTTGTGTTTTTATCAACTTTAATTTCCTGTCTACAAAATGCTGACCACCAACCACCCACCCTCACCCCCCTTCACTCTCTAGCAATTTATCATTGCTGTCTTTCAGCGGCTTATCGTTTTTCTTTTAGAAAATATCCTTTTTGCCATTTTTTTCTTTATCGGTTTCTTTGTTGAATACTTAGATCTTGCAAAGTTTTTTCCATTTTTGTTTTTTTTATCTGCTCTAGCCACAACTAGGCATTCGTGTCGCTTAACGTTGGAAGCCACTGCACACGAAGTATTTGTTGTGTCACATGCATTTGCTTTGTTTCCGTTTCCTCTGCCCCATTCTCAGCATGGTCACCATTAAAATGTCTTTGTTTGCTTGGTCTTTCGCCGCGGTGTTGATTACAATTTCTCAAGATAATTAAAATAAAGAAGCTTTTTAAGCACAAACAGTGATGTTACCATTGCAAAAGGTATTGCCTCGGGAATAATAATACTTTTTATATTCACATAAAGATTAAAAACAATCGCCAGAAGTTCATCTCTATAAAAAATAGTTCGTACGGACTTAACACTTACAATACTCAGTGTGTTTACGAGGGTTACTACATATGTTTCGGGAATAAAAGAATTTTCAAAAAGAAAATTGTTTTAATTTTTGCCAAAGTACTTTCTCAGACTCGTAGAAAAATAGGAAATATTCCGTGAAATGAGGAAAACAAACAAGCTTCGAAGAATTATTCTTCATCAAGTCAATGCAAGCTTGAGGCGTTTTTAAGCATTCAATACGCCGTACAATCCCGAATTGGCATCCAATAACTTCTTTTTGTTCATGCACATCAAAGACAAACTACGTGAAGGACGATTTTTGACGCCAGAAAAAGAAACTATGTTTTGAAGGTGTCTCTAGTAGAATGGGATAAATGTTCTGCTATGAGATAATAAATGATATACCAATGGTTCGAACGCATTCAAACAAGTATTTCTCATAAAGAACAATATTTCGAAAAACAATAAAAAAATATATTCTGTCATTATATTTATTCCCGAAATATATGTAGTAACCAACGTATTTAAATAGACAAGCATGGCTTCTTTTTGAAGTGAAACTTCTTTAGCCGTGATGGAGAGTAAAACCGATGAATCAATTCGCCGACGAAACACTTCGCGTTATTTTTAACATAGCATTAAGCAAAATTAAATAATTATAATATAGTATGGACACAGTAGCTCTTCAACTGCTGGATTTCTTACATCGAGTAATTATAATATTGCCATAAAGATTCGAAACATATGGAGCATGTCTTTGATATTCATATTGAAAACATTATCCTTAAACAAAAAGACAAACACTGACTTCTGCTAAGTAACAGAGTTCTAATGTACAAAATTTTAAAGTATATTTCAAACTTTAACTTAACAAAAGAGTACACAAAGCACATTTCTGTATTTATTTTCCTTATATCTTTATGTTTTTGATAAAACATTTACACATCACATAGTTTTATGATACATACTAACCTTCTCCAGCCCACCCTTTAAAATCCCCCTGTTCAGGTGTAGGGAATAAATATACAAAAATCGTAAAATTTGCATGGAAGCCCCCCTAAGGAATGTTCGGAGGGAAAAAGTCTCCAAGGGAAAAATTTTACTTTTGCAAAAGTAATGGGGGTCGGTCATACATATTAACTTTCTCCGGCCATCCCTTAAAGCCCTCCTGTTCAGGTGTAGGGAATAAATACACAAAAATCATAAAATTTGTATGAAAGCCCCCCTAAGGAGTGGTCGGAGGGAAAACGTACTAAGGGAAAAATTTTCCTTTTGCAAAAGTAATGTGGGTCGGTGATACATATCCACAACCCTCTCCGGCCCTCCCTTAAAGCCCCCCTGTTCAGGTGTAGGGAATAAAAATTGACATGTGCCAGCAACAATGCTGTGTGGTATTTTGAGTTTTATGTTTGAGGAAAAACAATAAAACTGGACAAATGATTTTTGTTTTTGAGCGTAAAATAAAAATTGAGAAAAACTTTATTTCTGAGCGAAAAAATAAAAATTGAGAAACAATTTTTATTCTTGAGCATGATACAATTACAAGGTAAGCTCATATTAAGACGACTGCTCAATTCAGAAATTTTGTAACAACAAAGCTGTAGGAGCTACAAACGTCAAACGGCACAAGCTACAACAACAATTAGAAAAACTCAGAACTACCAGCTGATTTTGACAACTAGCGCACCCTGTTCTCCAAAATGAGCCTACCTTATAATTGTATCATGTTCTTGAGCAAAATAATAAAACTCAAAAATAATTCTTATTCTTGAACAGAGAAATAAAAAAAAATAAGTTTTATTTCTGATCAAAACAATAAAAATCGTAAGATAATTTTTTTTGATGACTTATTGTTGGCCAATAAAATAAAAATATAAAAATAATAATTAAACTTTTAGTTTTTTTTTTTAAGCGATATCGCTTATAATAATTTCGATCCCTGATTAAAACAGATTTAATTTACTCTTGCCATTATATGAAATGGGAATTTTTTGGTAAGACTATATTAAAGAGTAAGTCAATGAACCACTCAAGAATCAACTTTTTTGGGTTAGATTTCACTTCTGCCGTGCATGGCGGCCACACTCGTATTTTTTTAAGTTCAGTTATCACTAAACTCCAAAAGAGTACAGAAGAAGATAAAAATTAATAAAAATTTATACGAAAATTAAAAGTAAATATATTTATTAAATTAAAGAAAGCGACATACTGACGGAAAAAACTTTTATGTTTTTTTTAAAATAAAACTTATATTTGCTGTAAGAAGCAATATTAAAAAGAATTTTATTTACAAACATAATTCTTTTAAAAATTAAAAAGTGTTAAAAATTGAACAAAAACTTGTTTTTCTATATTGAATGCCTAGTCGAAAATTTTGAAATCTTATCAAATATAAAGGATGCATTCAATGTGAACTTAAAAGAAAAAAATATATACGAGATGTGTTCAAAAAGTAACGGAAATTTTGAAATTTCGAGGGCTGTGTTGGTCCGAGTAGCATGGTTTTTTTGCTGTTGTGTTGGCAAGTAAATCAGACAGTAGTATACTTTATCAGCCATATTGACTGTTTACTTTTTTGTCAGCTGTTGAAAGATTAACGCGTATTTTGGTTCAGTTGGCTATTTTTCATTTTAATTTGCATTAATTTTTTTTATACAAACGATAACAAAATGTAACAAAGTCTTAGAAATGTTAAATATTTCTTTTGGTGAATCTGCTACGAGTAAAACAAGAGTTTGCGAGTGCTTGAGCGTTTTAAAGATTCTGTTTAATTCTTTGACGACGAAGAGTTAACCCTCAGAAAATTTTAAAATTTTATTGCGGATTCGTACTCAGAATACCGACACTTCTAACTAAATTGTAGTCAAAATTCAAAATTTTTTAGCCCTTCTATGATAAGAATCCTGGGACATACATACATATGTGTCGCATTCGGTTCAACGGTCAAAATTTGTTAACAAGTGGATTGAACAAGGAAGCATTTTGTAGTTACAAAAAGTAAACAAAAGCGTGCGCGATCATGTCTCACAGTTAATAGGCTCCTTCTCTAAACTAACAAACGATCAAGACCCACCAGTCTGACCCATGACCATTTTCGAGATTTGGAAAATTAAAATAGTAAAAAAAAAAAAAAATTACAAATTTTTGACTTTGAAGTGACCATAAACTCAATAGAGACTAGACTCTGCATGAATACATTCGCTTTGCCTGCTGCAAAGTATACACAACTGCTATGAACAACATTTCGAATCATATTTTAAGCTAGAGTGCAGTACTTTCATAACAAATAGAAACTGAAGCGAGCACTGTACAACATTCGGCAGGCTCTCAACAGAATGAGTACAGAACTTGCTTATCGTTTGTTCTCTTTGTACAGTTGCTTTTTTGCAGACTACAATGCTATGTATTCGAGATACACATTTACATACCGAGTACAACTGAAATACACCAAGAAATTTTCGAATTTATCTTGTGCTGTGCAGCATTTGTCGCTATTGTTGTCGTTCATTCTTTTTGTGCACACATATAGACTTATTTTTTGCTAACTCAAACAAAACGAATAAGAAAATCTTTTTCTAGTCAGAAATTGTACACTCTGAAGCAAACAAGTGTCCTGAAAAGTGATAGTTTTTTGATTTTTAAATTTTAGTGATATTTAAGTTGTGTTTAATATTTTTCTAATATTTTCCAAACGTGCGGCGTCGAGCACTGTAAACGGCCAAAAATAGGTTAAGGCATAAAACAACTTAATTTAACATATAAATAATTTTCAATAACATTAAAATTTGTTTTTATTTATGACTAAAAAACAAAGTTTCAAAACCTTTCCTTAAAACTTTGCATAAACATGCAAGCAAGAGCATACATGCCGCCAACAGCGCAAATTCGTTTGCTTAAACGAGTACATTTCTTTATACTTGGTATGTATTTGTCTAACTCGCTGTATAACAAGAGATATTTGAATATATTTCATATCGAATACACATCTGCTTTGAGTAAAGTACTCGAATGTTTTCATTTCATTTTTTCTTTTACTCACTTGTTCTTGGTTGCTTAGAATGATAGAGTGTAAGTATACGTTTATCAAGCAAATGTTTTGAAGAGGCATTTGAATGTATTCATGCAGATGTCTAATAGAGACAACAACACTTACAACATACTTTTATGCTTTTTAAAATGGATATGTTTGTTTAGTATCTAGAAGTACTAATTTGTTTAAAATCCGTTGAAAACTGTGGCTTTGATAAGGAAAAAAGCAAATGGGACATATATGTCCCAATCGTCGTCAAGGGGTTAAGGCACTGAAGTTGACGGGTCGTCCTAGCATATTGTTTTGGCTTGACAAGCTTTTTTGCCAAATATGAAGAATAAATTCCAACTTATTAAGTAAAAAGACGATGCCTTTTATTTTGTGATATAAAAGTTAATTTTATTGAAATTTGCAAGTTTCTTCTAACTCTTGCTTTGATGCTTGCCTTTTTAGGAATGAACAATGATTTGAATTAAAGTTGAAGTTAGAGTAGAGCGAAAGCAATAAGAAAAAGAACAAAAAGTATAATCAGCGATATCTGCATACAAGAAGAACGGTGGATGGTAAGAATAACGATATCTGCATTAGCAGGGTTGTTGATTGAATTTTAGGATTGTTTATGCTTGTTGTTTATCGCACGTCTGGCGTTGGACATACTCCCCCCGTTGGAAGACTCACGCTTTCAACAGCTTCAATTGGAAGTTCACAAAGTTTACGTACTGCACGAGTTGTCAAACCATTACCGGTCCTTATAGTAGCAATCCTAGCCACGCCATCGTCACCAAGAGTGGTCTCAACAATTCTGCCCATTTTCCATTTTAGTGGTGGAAGGTTGTCGTCCTTGATGAGCACCATGGATCCAATTTTCAAAGTGGGTGCGTTTGAACGCCATTTGGACCGTTCTTGTAGCAGAGTTAAGTATTCGGTGCTCCACTTTTTCCAGAATATTTGTTGAATATAGCAAACGCGCTGCCAGCGGCTTATTCTATTGAGATTTAGGTCGGTGACATCAGGTTCTACAAACGAAGAGAAAGATGTGCCAATTAAGAAATGTGCAGGAGTTATTACTTCTAAATCTTCTGGGTTCTCTGAAAGTGGACAAAGAGGACGTGAATTTATAATGGCAGAGATTTGACAAACCAAAGTTCTCAGCTCATCGTAGGTGAGTATAGAAGAGCCAACCGCGCGATAGAAATGATATTTGGCGGTCTTAACAGCGGCCTCCCATAAACCACCAAAGTGGGGTGACCTTGGTGGTATGAACTTCCAGTTTATGCCATCGGCTAAACACTGATCTTCGATGGCCTTTATGTGTGAGTCATTGCAAAAGAGTCTTCTTAGTTCAGCCAGCTCGTTCTTTGCTCCGATAAAATTTGTAGCGTTATCCGACCAGATTGTTTTAGGGCTTCCTCTGGTACATATGAAGCGATGAAGTAAAGCAAGAAATGACGGCGTTGTTAGGTCTTTCACCAATTCCATATGCACGGCCTTTGTTGCAAAGCAGATGAACAAACATATGTATGACTTTATCGGCGAGCGTCCTCGAACATCAGACTTGTGAAGAAAGGGTCCACAAAAGTCGACACCTGTGGTCATAAACGCCCTGCTTGCTTGAACTCTGTCTTCGGGAAGACTGCCCATGATATGGTGGAGTATCCGTGGTTTGACATGGAAGCATCTTACGCATTTATTGACGATGCTGTTAACGTATTTGCGGCCTCCAATTGGCCAATACTGCAGGCGAATCGATGCTAGCAGCGCTTGCGAACCAGCGTGCAGCAATCTTTGATGATGGTAAATGATGACTGAGTCCGATATTGGGTGTCCTTTGGGTAAAATAATTGGATGCCGTGATGCGAACTCCAGAAATGAATGTTGAAGACGACCACCAACGCGAATTAGTCCAAAGTTGTCCAAGAATGGGTTTAGTGAGTAGAGCGAAGAAGACGATTTTACAGGTTGATTCGATTCGAGCAGTTTGTATTCCACTGGAAGAGCCACACGTTGCACCATGCGAAGCAGAAGGCGAGTACCTGCCTGAATGTCTTGGGTTGTGAGTGGACCAACAACTCTTTGACCCTTTGAACCGAAGCGGTTTATGTAAGCAAATACTCTTTGCATCTTGAAAAATGAGTTCGTGAATTTGCAATTTTGAGAAAAATCTATTAATTTAGATGAGGAAATACAAACAATCTTGCGTCTTTCTGGAAGTTGAAGCATTGTGTCAGGAAGAGATGGCCAATGAAGAGGGTCCTTTTTGAGGAATGAAGGTCCATGAAACCATAAGTCGAAGTCTTTGAGAGCATTAGGAGTAGCCCCCTTGGAAAGTATGTCGGCGGGATTCATTTTTGATGGCACATAATGCCATTCCATGTCTTTAGTTAGCGTTTGAATATTACTTATGCGATTCGAGACAAAAATATTGTATCTAGATGGTTCATCACGCAACCAAGAAAGCACAATAGAAGAATCACACCAGCAATGAAGTTCAGCTTCGAATAATTTTAGATTAACGACTGAAGTTAAAAATGTCGCAAGCAAATGAGCAGCTTGAAGCTCCAATCTTGGAATTGTAAGAGTTTGAAGAGGAGAAACTCGTGATTTTGAGCAAAGCAAAGATGTGGTGATGTTGCCTTGATCGTTAGAACGCACATATATGCATGCGCCGTATGCGCATAAACTTGCATCACAAAATGCATGTATTTGCAGCTTAGCATGTGGAACCAAGACAACTCTAGCAAATTTTATTGTGTCGACAAATTTAAACTCCCTGCAGAAATCAGCCCATTCTGAATGCAATGATTGAGGCAGGCTTTCATCCCAATCATACTTCATTTTCCATAACAATTGATGAAATATTTTTGCCTTTGTTATAATCGGACCGATCAGACCTAGTGGATCATAGAATCTTGCTATTATTGATAGAATGCTACGTTTAGTTACCTTTGTTTGATTCTGAAGCTCGGAAAATGCGAATAAAAATACGTCGGTCTTTGGACTCCAAGCCAAACCAAGTGTTTTTGTAACATTTGTTCCATCGTGGAATACTAGATATTCCTCCTTGTGAGCGTCATCGATTACGTCCAGTATGTCTTGATTACTCGAACACCATTTTCTCAGCCTGAAATGGCCCTTATTTAGAAGTTCCTTGGTTTCATGCATAATCCGTAGTACTTCATTAACTGAATTGCCTCCTGAGATCATATCGTCGACGTAAAAGTCTCTTCGAGTGATTTTGCTCCCCACTGGGAAGGTGTGCTCCTCGTCAAGGGCAAGTTGATGCATGGCTCGAACAGCAAGAAATGCAGCAGACTTAGTCCCATAAGTTACAGTGTCGAGCTTGAAGATTTTGATGGGATCTTGAGAGTTCTCACGCCATAATATGCACTGAAGAAGGTTGTCTGGTGAAGAGACCTTGACACAGCGATACATTTTGCATATGTCCGCTGTTAGTGCAATTTTGAATGTGCGAAAACGAAGAAGAATGTCGCAAAGCTTCGGCTGAATCGTTGGCCCGGCCATGAGTACGTCGTTTAGCGATATTCCATTTGAAGAAGCTGCAGACCCATCGAATACCACACGCAATTTCGTTGTGGTACTATCCGCTTTGTATACACAGTGATGCGGTAGAAAGTAGATTGGAACTTTAGGCAGCGGTTCCTGTACCAAAGACATGTGTCCGAGCTGAAGATATTCATTCATGAATGCAGAATACTGTGTCCAGAGTTTGTCATTGACATGAAATCGTCTCTCAAGTGTCATAAAACGATTAAGCGCTGATTTGTATGAAGCTCCAAGTTGAGTGGGATCCAATTTGGTAGGAAGGCGCACTGAGTATGCCCCGTTAGCCAAACGAGTATGATGCTTAACAAAATGATTTTCGCAAAGTTGCTCCTCTTTTGTGAACCTATTGGTTGGCTCAGAGCGAGTATCAACCTCCCAGAATTTTCTTACCAAATTTTCAAGCTCATAGTCAGGATCATGAAGTTGAATTTTTAATGATGTGGATAGGCAAGTGGATGAGCTGGTTATAGCGCGTACACTTCCACAAACAATCCAACCAAGTTTTGTTTTCTGCAAAAGCGGCAAGTTGGGACCAAGTCGAATTTGACCAACACACATTAAATCGAAAAATAGCTCAGCACCTATTAAGAGGTCTATGCGCTGTGACTTGAAGAAAGTAGGATCAGCAAGGTTGACATTTTTAGGGATATTCCAATCTTTAGTGTTTAGTTGGAAATTCGGCTGTTGATCAGTGATAATTGGAGTGACAATGGCTGAAATTGTACAGGAAAAATTACCAGTTAGAGATTGCATGAATAAATTTACAGAAGCGTCAGCTACAAAATCTGACTCTCCAATTCCAGAAACAAGTGTTGTCGATTTCCTTTTTTTGAGTTGGAGCTGGTTGGCCAACTTTACAGAAATAAAGTTTAGCTGTGAGGCTGAATCTAGAATTGCTCTGCAAGGTACGAGAGAGCCACACCGGCTTTTAACGTAAACAATGGCAGAAGCTAGTAAAACGTTGGTGTTTAAAGGAGTAGATACACATGGTTGAAAATCTGATGGAGATATTGAACATAAAGCCGAATGAGTGCTAGGAGCGCCTTTAAGATGATCTTTGTTCACTAGCGAGTGTATGTAAGATGAGCTTGGAATTGCTGTATCTTCTACGTTTGAAGACACAGCCGTAGAATTAGATGCGAACGATTGAGATGCTCTATCATTAGCAACAGAAGTAATGTGTAGCATGGTGTGATGCTTCGCTGAACATGTGCGACAATGAATTGACCTGCATGTTTTTGGACCATGACCAGGCTTAAGGCAGTTTATACAGAGATGTAACCTTTTTGCTTCCTTGAATCGAATTTCGGGAGTAAAATTGTTGAATTGTGAGCAGTGATAGATCAGATGATCACTCGACTCACAAAATGTGCAAAGCCTTGCCACTGCAGCAGAGGCGACGAACGCTTTCTTACGATTATTTGAGTGGTGATTTGATTTGCCCACCTGTTTACTAGGCGTCTGATTTGCCATAGCATTTTCCACGTTTTCAAGCATCTGACATCGTCGTTCCAAAAAATCTTCCATTGCATTCCACGGTGGGACTATATCAATAGGAGTCTCTTCTTCCCACTTGGTCTGTGCAGTGATGTCCATTTTTTTACCAATGAGATGCACAAGTAGACCGTCTGCCAACTGCTCTCGGGTAGCCATTGATTCTAAAGCCCGAAGATGAGATTTGGCCTTGTCACTCAGCTGACGAAGGGATGAATCATTTCCAACAGCCTGCAATGCGAAGAGTTCTTTGATGTGGCCCTGAAAATTAAGACGTTTGTTATCAAATCTCCTTTTTAATAAATTTAAAGCCTTGGAGTAATTGTCCTCGGAAATGTCTAATGATTTGATGGTGTCTAACGCGGCACCCTTCAGGCTTGAGCGCAGGTGCTGAAACTTCTCGACGTTTGTTAGGTCTACATTTTTATCTACGAAAGACTGAAATGTTTGATAGAAGTCTGGCCAATCAATGTGCTTTCCAGAAAAAGTAGGTATTTGTAATGTAGGCAAACGTGTCTTTGATTGTTGAAACACAAGAGAATGCAGCATATTGTCGGGAAATAAACCACGTGTTGTAGAAGAATGTGGACTGTTGCTATCACGTCTAGAATTCAGTTCTCTTGTAAAGGCTGCCTTCACTGTCATGTAAATCGACATGAAGTTACTGCGAGCATCACCTTCGATTTCGTGAGGATTCTCATCTTCGATAACAGATTGGAATTTATCGAAATCTCGTTCTAGTTTCTCAATAAGATCGAGGCGAACCGAAATATCGCTCATATCAAATGTTTGAAGTGCTTCCGCGGATGAAGTGGATTGCAACTCCCCTAACTGCTTAAAAACCGCAGTGACTCTTAACCTTGAAACTGAAAGATAGTTATTTTCATTGGTATCATGCTTACCCTTGAGACTGCGTTTAGGTTTAACCATTATTGGTGTTTTTGGATGACTCAACAGCGTAGCGCTATAAGAGCGTTGGACCGTTGCGCAGATTGGGACGTAGCAGAGTGTCGTAATTCAAGGCTTAAAGTGTAGCGTTATTGAAACGCAATAATCCAAAACAGAGCGCTAGTAAAGTGGTGCAGCGTGGGTTAGGTTGAATTGGGGTAGCTTATTGATGTCGGCACGTTGGCAGCGCAGCATAAGTTAGAGCATGGTAGGTTTCGACGCGCAGGAGTAACAGGAACGACAGCAAGCAATGCAGCACAGCAAAGGTAGAATAATTGCAGGTATTGTCCAAGAATCCACAACGGAGCGCTAGTAGAGCGGTGCAGCGTAGGTTAGGTTGATTCGCAGCGGCTAGATGAAGTCAGGTTGGCAGCGCAGCATAAGCGCAGGAGTAGCAGGAACAACAGCAAGCAATGCAGCAAACGTTCGCAATAAGAATATGCAAAACCGCGTGGCGATTGAAAAAATATGATTTGTTGCAAGTTGAGACTTTGAGCTAATTTTTTTTATATTCCATGCAAGTATTTTCAATAACTTTAACTTTTTATATCACGTCGGGGTCACCAATGTTTTGGCTTGACAAGCTTTTTTGCCAAATATGAAGAATAAATTCCAACTTATTAAGTAAAAAGACGATGCCTTTTATTTTGTGATATAAAAGTTAATTTTATTGAAATTTGCAAGTTTCTTCTAACTCTTGCTTTGATGCTTGCCTTTTTAGGAATAAACAATGATTTGAATTAAAGTTGAAGTTAGAGTAGAGCGAAAGCAATAAGAAAAAGAACAAAAAGTATAATCAGCGATATCTGCATACAAGAAGAACGGTGGATGGTAAGAATAACGATATCTGCATTAGCAGGGTTGTTGATTGAATTTTAGGATTGTTTATGCTTGTTGTTTATCGCACGTCTGGCGTTGGACACATATCAAAAACCAATCTAAACGTGAAAAAGTCGATCATTTTTTTTCGCCAAGAAAAAACAAAATGGCGGCCGATTTTGTAACCTCGAAAATCGACCTTTTTTCAAATGGCCGCCATTTTGTTTTTTATCGGCGGAAAAAAATAATCCTAGTTCAGGCGATAGAAATTAAACGAGGATTCATTTGATTTTTTGAAGCGAAGCTTTTTACGCCTCGTTCTGCGATTTGCTAGAGTGAAATCAGAAAAAACGACACTTTTTTCCGACACCTTTTTTCTTAGAATTGATATTGGTTTTTGCTTGCATCAATTAAACCAGAAAATGTTAAATTAAAAAAAATTTCTTGCCCGCTGCAGGAATTGCACCCACAACTCACAGTTCTTTCGTTTGTTGGTACTTTCCTCTTACCATTACGCTAAAACCCTTTCTTTCAAAACTTTGTTGATTAAGTGATAAACATTAGCTACAGCTATGTTTCAGCAGATCACTATAATCTATTACAATACTTTAAGAAAGGATTGTGTGTTGGCTATTCTAGGACTGTGTATTGGCTAGCCAACCGACAAAAGTAGCAAACAAAACGAACTAGAGGAAAGATAACTAAATTTACCGAGCTATGGTTTGAATCTTCGGTTTGTAAATGCGAACTAAAAGACCTAACGAACTAAAAGAACGAATGAACTAAAAGAACGAACGAACTAAAAGAAATATTCACTAAGGATTGTGTATTAGATGTTGTTTCTACTTCCTACTAAAGGTCGTTATAAATATCGTTAAAAATAAACAACCTGAAAATTGATTAAATTGTAACAAAATTAATGATTTTTGTATATTTATTCCCTACAACTGAACAGGGGGATTTAAGGGAGGGCCGAAGAGGGTTAATATATATGATATATATACTTTGTTATTTTAAAATTTTGAATTTTAAAATTATTTTAATCGAAAAACGCTATTAAATTATTAAATCTATGAATTTGCGAAAATGCTTCGCTTCTCTCGTGTGTCCAGTGACGCACCTGTGTTTTTTTTTCTTCTTCAGATGTTCCAGACTTGAGATATCCTGCACACAATCAATTTATCGTCATTTTTTTTTTAAATCAAATAACGTCAAAATCCGTTTTAAAAATTCTGAAATAAATTTTTGTATTCTTTAAATGTTGATAAATATGTATATGTGCAAAATTTGACAATGATATCTTTTTCCTTCTATGAAAAAAAATTCCTGAAAAAGATAATTTTTTTTTTAAATTTGTACTTATATGCCCCCTTAAAAGATATTTTGATTTTTTTCAGTGAGTATATTTTTAAAAAAAAAAGTTCGTAGATATAGTACTTTTCAGGAGAACAATCCACCCAGAGAGTTTCAAAATTTTCGAAAAAAATGGAGTCAGAAAGGTTCGCTTTGACATGGAATACACTTCTTTTGACAACAATAGTTTTTTAAATTTCCTAAAAAAAATTTTTTTTTTCCAACATTTGCCCTTTTCGAAAATGCATATAGAATTAACCTAACGGTTTGAGAGAATTATCTTAATCTGGAATTCGAGTAAGTAAAAGTAATCTTGATTTCAAGGCAATTGTCCCTCAAGTGAGGAAAATGTATGAGTTCTTAGAAGAGTCTTCGATACTCATCCTTAGGCTCAAAGCTATAATCTAGAGCTTAACTGGAACTATAATCTCTAGTCAATAGCTTTAGAATACAAAACTCTAATCTAGATCTACAACAGAAGAGTATTACATAGTTTGTGGGAGAAACTTGTATGGGGAGTAAATAAGGCTTGCCTACGGAATTACATGAAACTAGTACAAATTTTACATCATTCTCTTTTCCAATTGTTATTGTCCCTTTTTTTTTTATTAGAATAAAATTCAGCTTTTAATTTAAGTTTTTTTCAAAATATAATATTCAAAAAACTCGGTTTTTAAAAGTTTTAATTTTTAAACTATTTAAAACATTTGATAGTTAAAATCACAATTGAATCAGTTGAAGTTTAATTTTTACCATCGATAGTCTCGATATTTGTAAACCATGGATAGTGACAATAGTTTTCAACAGTTTTTGAAAGAAAGTCGACACTTTTCCACTAAGTACTACTCGTAGTAGAAGTTAAAAAAGGCACCCATATATTAACTAATAAATTTCTTTTTTAAGCAGAAATTTATGTGTGGGGCACATCATTCATTATATTCTTATACAATGCTGAAATTTCGTAACTGTTACCCACAAAACCCAAAACAACTTTTTCTTTGCAATGTGTCTTCTTTTGAGTTAAGAAGACGCATTTTTCTAAACACTAATTTCGGCCAAAGTTAAGAGTTAATTCCATTATATTCTTTCTGTATCCAATAAAATAAAATTTCGTTTTTAAATTTTTTAATCTAAGAGCTTCCAAAAGCTTAGTATACCATAAGCTTAAGCTTAGTATACCATCTTTATAAGAAGTCGGATAAGGTATACAATAGCAAAGATTGCAAATGTTTGATCAAGGGATGTAGTAATTTATTGTTCTATGGCGCTTGATAACATATCACTTACTTAAACTTACGTTAAATTAACTCGAGTTAAACTCAATTAAATCTCAATTTTCATTTTCTTTTTTTTATTTTAAAATAATAATTGGCATGCATTCATTTCGAGCAGCCAAGTAGTTCCAATAGCCAAGTACCGAAAGTGCAAAATAAAGCAGAACCCTGTCGGCTGAATGCAATGCAGACTAACTAACACACTTAAACAAACCGCAGACGGCAGCCACGTTCAAGTAACTAATTAATTATGCATTTTAGTAATTTATTAATATCAAAAGTTGACAAGGTGGAAATTTATGGATTTTCACTGGTTGCGCTTTTGGCCAGAGGGTCGAGCTGGCATAGAAATATCATTCAGCGAAGTAGAGATTGAGTAAATGAGAATTGTGTTCAGAGTGTTCATTGAAGTGGAGAAGCGCAACCCTACTCGTCTAGGGTTGCCAGCTTAAGATTCTCAACTCGATGATGACAAGATCAGTTTTTGTTGAATGCATTATAAATACATTTATTTTAAACTGGCTACCCTTTAAGTGCTCTATGCATGCAACGCGTTTTTCCCACAACTTCTATGGAGATGCACCGCGCAACGGGTGTAGCGCCAAGATGTCGCTGCTCACAAGTTGCAACTGGAGAATGAAAATACGGATTGGCGTTTGAGTTAGCCACAAAAATAAGTAGCTGCAGACATTTTAATTATACACACCAGCAACATGCGCCGCAGCAGCAGCAGCTGCTGTTGTTATTCTTGCTGCTGCCAAGGTGATAAAATACGCGATAATTGCAGCTGAATGCATTGTGTTCCACTGTCAGCTATGCTCAATCCAAAGCATTTCACTTCCTTCTTTGGTTCTCAACTCAATAATTTAATTGACAGGGATTTATAGCTAGAGCAATTAAAGCATTAAAGAACGTTGCCACATATCTAAAAAAAAAGCAAATAAAAAACATTTGTCTATATTTATTTTTTCCGCAACAGTTGCAGTCTGCGTAATTAAGTAGCTTAAGTTATAGCTCTAAGTTGCAGCTATAGACAACAATTTGTTACATCTTTGCATAAATAGCAGCAGCAGCATCTTGAGGTGATCCATTTGCAGTCGTTGCAATATTCGATGCATTCGATGATGCATTCTTGCTGCTCTCGATTATGTAAATAAAATTTATTAAATTGTTCATTTATTATGGCAGCTGCATTGCATAATATTTTGTTAGTAATTTGCTGCTTGGCAAAGCTGTGCATCTAAATTAAAACATTTGACTGGATGTGACAGAAAAATGTCTTTAGAGATTTAATGGTTTTTCTCTACAAAATTGTCGGTGCAAATGCTATGCAATATTTTTAATTTAAACAATTTTTATATGAATTATGATTATTTTGGTATCATTTATCGTTCCATTCTGAGCAGTCAAAAAAAAAATTTTTTTTTTCATTTTTTGCTTAACACAATCAAAGACCAAAACCAAACACAAAAACCATAAGTTCGTACAATTAAAAAAGAAAAAAACACATATGGGCTGTCTACGATAGGGTGCAAATAGTTTTGCAACATAGCAAATCTAAATTACATTTGCACCGTTTGCAAATTATATTGTACCGAATACCTATAGGATATATTTACGATATGCTCTCAGTTGTGTTTGTTTGTAAGTTATTTTCATTATTGCAAAGTAAATCTCAGTTGTAATTGCATAATTTTGCTGGCTTATTTGCAACGAAGCGTGAATAGTCCTATTAAGTTTAAACCATTCTCAAAGATGTATTTCTAACAGAATTTTTATGCATTCGGAACATTCCACGGTGACGGGTGTTACATTTGCACGCCTTAAAATATCAATATCTTAGTATACATAAAAGTATTTAAATTTTTTGCAGTCATAAAAAATTGTTTTTATGCTTGTCTATCCATACGTGGAAAAAATCTTTCAAAATTATGGTCAATGTTTGTGTAATTTTTATAAAGGTAAAGGGTGTTTTTTTACTGGTTTGTTTTTCGAATAGAGATAAAACTGGCATTTTGTGGTCAAATCTGGCAACTCTAATGTCATTTATGTTCAGTTTGGTTTGCCATTTCATCGTGAACAGGTTGACAAAAGAACAACGCTTGCAAATGGGCCGAAAATGAGATTGATCTCGATGCTGATTTTCATCGCAAAATTTTGTTCAGTGATGAGGCTCATTTTTGGTTGAATGGCTACGTCAACAAGCAAAATTGCCGCATTTGGAGTGAAGAGAATCCACATGAGATCCTTGAGACGCCATTACATCCACAAAAACTGACTGTTTGGTGTGCTCTATGGGCTGGTGGAGTCATTGGGCCAAACTTCTTCCGAAATAATACTGGAGAGTCAGTTACCGTTAATGGAGACCGGTATAGAGCCATGATAACCGACTATTTTGTTCCCAAATTGGATGGCATGAATGTGGATGAGTTGTGGTTCCAACAAGACGACGCTACATGCCACACAGCGCACGTCACAATCGATTTATTGAAGGAAACATTCGATGAGCGCATAATTTCGCGGAATGGACCTGTCAATTGGCCACCACGATCGTGTGATTTGACACCATTGGATTATTTTCTTTGGGGATATGTGAAGTCGCTCGTCTACGCCAAAAACCAGAAACGTTAGGGGACTTGGAGGCCAACATTCGTGGCGTTATTGCCGACATACGGCCCCATATGCTCGAAAAAGTGGTTGAAAATTGGACCTGTAGAATTGGCTTTATTCGAGCCAGTCGCGGCGGCCACATGCCCGAAATCATATTTAAACATTAATGGCATAAAAGTATCCTTCCAATAAAGCCAAATTGATGGACATTAAAACGATTTTCTTGTGTTTTATCTCTATTTGAAAAACAAACCCCTAAAAAAAACACCCTATACCTGCGACGGGTGTTAGGAGCCCTCATTGAAAAATATGACTTCACTTTGAATGTTTGTGAAATTCAGCCAAACTGGAATTGTTAAAAAATTCTTTTAATTACTGTCAATTAAATAATCTTTGACGATTAAACCTGTATTAAAAAAAAATGGAGGTTTTTATTACAATTGTAATGTGTGACGAGTGTTACACAGATTGTGACAGGTGGGTGTTACACTAAAAAAATAAAGACAAATGTATGACTGATCAAATTAAGGGAGACAATGGTAGGATATGGTATCTTCAAATATTGCAATATTATGTTGTTTGGAATATGCTGTTGTTCCGTATGCAATGTTATTTACACACAAGTGCATAAACTAATGACTTTTTTGTATTTGCAGAATAGGTTTTAAAGTTTCCCACCTCTTTAGAAGAACTTCCTTTATTATATTGACGTCTGCGTTGTCTACGTCTTTAATGCCTTTTGGTATTTTGCAACGTAATCGAAGCAGTCGAATACATTATTGAAATTCACTTTTCGAGCTTTCGTGACACCCCATAATCTACGCTTCCCGTCACATCATAATCTAGTGCCCGTTGCGAAGAATGCCTACTCAGTATCGACGCTCCAATCTTCTTTACTGAAACTATGTTGCTATGTTAGATAAAGTGAATTTATTTTTGAATTGAGCTGCGCATCCATTACTAAATATTGATATCTTAGTCATATCGAGATAAACAACTTTTAAATCTCCAATCATGGTTTTAAGGAAGAGCCTGACGGAAAACTTTTCATGAGACCGGAGCTTATTATAACATATAATATACATTTAGTGCCATATTGCAATCAACCAATAGAGTAGTTATAGAGTAGTGTCTGTAGTTGATTCTTTTTTGTGTTGCAAAAACTGTACTTGTTGAGACTTAACGAAGCAGTGAAACTTTTTGTAGTACAACAGCCAAAAATTGATGCGATTTTATCGGCACAATGTTGTTGGTTTAATCCACATTGAAAGTCGTAGAAAATCATCGCACGAAAATGTTCACGGTTTAATTCCATTTTTTACCAAGATGAATGTTCCAAGTATCTGTTAACAACACAAATAGCACTCGTATGACAAACCGTGGCGTCCGTGGCGTAGTTGGTTAAAGTGCGTGGCCGCTATGTCAACGAACTTTGGAGACCCAGGTTCGAACCCCAGCAGCGACAGAAAATTATTTGAATTAAAATAATTTTTCTGTACGGCCGCCACCTCTCTGCAGACAATGGCAAACCTCAGAGAGTAATCAAAATGCCATGTAAAGCTTCTTGAGAACGAGAACATTGCGTTCATCGCCGTTCGGAGTCGGCGTTAAGCATGTAGGTCCGGTTCTCGGTCAATTGTGTACAAACTTAATAACGCGCACAACACAATTGATCACAAGAAGCTAGGTCAAAATCCTTTCAAGGGCTGAAATGGCCAGTTATTTATTTATTTTTTTTTTTTATGACAAACCGTTCTGAGCACGTTCACCATTAAAAATGTTTAACTTTAAGATGACAATGTCAAATTTGACATATTCTTATGAGTGTTAGCATACCTGAACACTTAAAAGTCAACCTATGTAACATTAATATGTGTAGGGTATGAAAGAACAACAAAAGTATTCAAATAAACACAAATCTTACCTAACTATCGAGGTGTAATAGTTAAGAAAAAAAAAATTGTGACGGATGTTACACAATTTTATCGAGTTAAATTGGCGATCTGCAAAAACAACGAGAAAAAATAACATTGGATATTAATAAGCTGCAAGCATAACATTACTTTTGTAAAGTTACACCTAAATTGGATTGGAACTTTTGTACTGACACTACTATTTGTTGTTTTTTTGTGACGGGTGTTACAAATAACGTAACAAGTTTAAAAATCTAAAATATCGCTTCCGCCTATTTACTTAATTTGAATAACAACAACTAGCTGTTACCTTCATAAATTTTTTTTCATATTCCACTTTACTATTTTTACTGACAATTAATTGACGCATAGAACGGTGCTTACAGTGCTGCTCTATTTAAAAAATGAAAATATTTTTCGTAGTATACTTAACTTTAAAGTGAAAAATATCTTAGATTACCGTTTATTTTGAATTTTTTAAAATATGACACTTAACTAAGACTAAATCTTTGCCATAAATAATAGTATTTAATCCGATATGTTTAAATATAAAATTTTTGCCTTGGTAACGATTATCTTGGAATGCTCCATTCGGTTTTTTTGAAAAGGTTTTTTTGTTTTTGTGAAAAATTGCAAAACTACCACAAAAAATATTCTATAGGGGTATTCACACCGAGCTCGTTAGTTTGTTAGTTGTTGCTTGTTACGTTTTTACATGCATTTTGTTTTTGTAAAAGTATCGAACTATCGAACTACCGAGTAACAAAGTAACAACTTAGCAACCCTGATAATTTTTTCGTTAGTTGGCAAAATACGAACAACTGTTCCATATTTTTAATTGCATAAAATTTAAATGCATTAAAAATAAAATCCAACGCATATTAAATTGAAGTTTTTGTTGAAAAAGAAGTATTAAATAAATAAATTAATTTTTTACTCTATTCTCTCCACTTTTTACTTATAAATTTTCAGCAATTGTTATTTACGAAAAGCAAAATCAGCTGTTATTCAACTATAATTACCAGGCTAACGAGATTAAACAAAAGGGTGTGTTTGCAGTTAACTAATTTAACGAAGTAACAACTAACCAAATAACAAACTAACGAGTTCGGTGTGCATACCCCTTATATTTCGATATCTTTTGGAACAATTGGGTATTTGTGATCAAAAAGCCTTCATAGTTACATATGTAGGTTACTTCATATATTTCGGGAACCACATTTACCACGGCTACCACATATATTTCGCTTGTTTACTTTCCTTATTTCACGAAATATTTCTTATTTTTCTATGTGTCAAAAAAAAATTTTATTATTCTCCGTTTTTATATTTATTCTCGAAATATATGAAGTCACCCTCGTATAAGTTTACTATTTAAATAAAAGGCACGCCAATACAATCGTATAAGTTTACTATTTAAATAAAAGTCACGCCAATACAAAATCCATGAAAATCCTACAAAAAATGCACTGGTTAGAATAGCTTGAACAAATATGTTTTAAAAAATATCACAAATTTGGAGTTTTTAAAGTCAATATTAGTAATTAAAAGAAACCTTGCAAAATAACTACATTTATTTTAAACAATTACGTTGTTTTTTTTTTTTTTGTTTTTGTGGTTCGATGAATGTATTTCAGGTGTTCTACCTTTTCAATCAAGTCTGCCTTGGTTCAGACACCTCATTAGATTAGTGGAAAAAAGAAGCAATCAAGTGAAATATGTGTGGAATGTTCTTAGCTTGGCGGAAAGCCGAAGAAAGATGTGAACTATCTTCGGCTTGTGAAGAAAGAAGAAATAAAAAAGCAAAATGTGACGAAAATGTTCGTTTTGATTTTCCATTTTTCAACAGACGCCAAACAAAAACTACACAACCGATCAAAAAAATTTTTTTACTGATTGACAGTTGAAGTACCAACTATCAAATAACAAAATGTTTGACAATTCGATTTCGTCAGCAAATCTAAAAATTCAACTAAAGCCATCTATGAGTGAAATCCGCAATTACTTAGATTCCAACCCAATAGAATCTGAGGCAAGTGTTATGCTCAGTCGATTCTAGTTATAAGGCAATCCAGTCCAAAAACTTCTTTACAGCTTTTAAGATTTAAATATTGAAGCTTTATCAATTTAAGTTCATTAGAAATGATGAAAGAAATGAAGAAAGGTTAAAGCGTAAGACCATGGTCTGATTGGGACTCGAACCTAGGACCCCTGGGGTCCCAGTCAAGCACGATATCTACTCGACTACTAAGACCGCAACTTCAGCGATCTTTCAACAGTACGATATCTCTTGTACATCAGGATTTATACAACTTTTCCTCTCGGTCCCAAAATACCTCTAGATTGCAATTCAAAGTCTTTATTTGAAGTCAACCTTATTCCCGTTAGTCATCTTTGCCGATTGGGAAAGATATAATAGTCATTGGGGGCCGTAACTGGCGAAAGCGTTGCTTTTGATGGCTTGTGAGATGGATCATGTCTGCAAAAAATTTATCTTCTTTACGTGAGATCGTTTTGCATTAAAATGGTGTATGCCATTAAAAAGGTTAATCGTAGGGCATATTGGTTTAGTGTCTTAAGCAAAATTGTAGATATTAAATTAGAGAAAAAAAATGCAAACTTACCCGAAAAAACTGCATATTGTGCCTCAAAATCGTAAAAATGTAATTTTTACCATTGATGGTAAATGTTTGTTTTGTCATATTTTTCAATTCATTTTGTAGCTATTAAGGCAAAGAAAATATGAGTTTATGGTTGTTATATATATGTATGGAAAAGAGATAAAAATATGTTAATTGTTGACATATTTTGAACTGAACGCCTGTGCTTCAGCTTCAAGTGCCTTTCAGTTGTGAAAAAAATTACGTTAATACTGAAGTTGGTCTGTGGGACCACGAGCATTTGGTTGTTTAATAAAACTTAGTATAGTTATTTATATAGTATATATCATCCATAAATTTAATGTTTTCAAAAGTTTATACTAGTCAGCTAGCTTTATAAGTCCACAGACCACAGACCAACAACAGTTCTTGAGTGGTTAGGCCCCTCTAGATGCTGGAAAAATATGCTCTCTTTGGATTGTTTTTTTTTTTCAGAAATACTACACAATAAATCGAGATTCCAAAAAAGACAGTTTATTATACATATCAGTGACTGAATACAATAATTTTTTTGAAGCAATTAATTTCAAATTGCAGCTGTGCAGCGTTTTTGCGATGCCGTCTCCATTTTTGCAGGGTTCACGGCCGGAATCTTTATGGAAGTAAGTAGGATATTTTTGATATATTGATTTTTGGCTAAAGTGGAAAGTAAAAAATTTGCCTAAAAAATCATCAGATTGTCGTTAATAACAAATCAACACTTCAATATAAAAAAAAATCCTACATCCACAATATATTGTTCGAGAAAATTCAAAGATTCAAGTAAATCGATTGAAAATTGCCTGAGTTCTGTTTCTGTTCAACCTAAAAAATTTAGTTCTGAGATTAAAGGCGTTTCAGTTTTGAGTAGTAGTTGTAGTAGAACCAGGCGGCTTAAGCTAAAATTAAAAAACCAAGCACTTGGAAATTTCATTTCATCATTTTTGAGATCATAAGGGACCATTTAAAAAAAAAACACATTATTGATTTTTGGAAAATTCTAGTGTGGCCTAACCACTTAAGGGTTAAATGGTTTTTTGTTTAAAATATTTAAGGTAATGCGAGTTGCAGAAGGAAGTGAAGTGAAAAATGTTTCAAAAGTAGTATCATATAGTACAGAAACAATTTATGCACTGACCTTCTTTGATGTTTCGATCTAGTTCTATTAAGTTCCATGTGCGGGGAGAAAAATCTAAAACTAAACCGAAGAATGAATTAAATCTCCAATTCAAAGATCTTTTCGCATGTTAATTTTAAAAGAGTGGTTTTAAGGCTATCTTAAGGGCCTTTCCAATAACTCGAACTTTTGTGATCAGGTATTTTACTCTTCTGAGATCGACTCTTAGTCTGGGTCTACACGATACAACGGCTATACCAATATTGGTTGCTATTTGATGGTTGTGTGCAATTATTGTATTGTTTGGATGCAAGCATGCGACGAGTTAGTTGCAATATTGCAAGGTCGAATGATTGAAACTGCCAACTGCTGTACGATTAGCGATTGTACAGCCGTTGTATCGTGTAGAGCCCCTTTTAGATCATGATCGTAGTTCTTAAGCAAGTGGTTTTAAAAGTTAGTACGGAACATATTTGCTTGAACTTATGTTGAATTTGGTACAGAAGCTTCAACAACTACACACTTGAAAATTTTTGTGTAATTTTTGATGGAAGACTTGCATCTAAGCATATGCGATGGAATAATTATCCAAATAGGATAAAAGTCTTGCATCGGATTTTTTTTTATGAAATTGTTTTGAAAATTATAACCATCTTTGCATCGAAAGTGTAGTAAACACAGCAAGTAACTGAAACCGTCGCAAGCTGAGATGAAAATATAAATATGGAATATAAAAAAAAGATGTTGTCAAATGATTCGCATATAACAGCAACAAAAGCATGTTCCCGAAAGTGAAGCATGCTTCGTCGTTTTTTTCAATTCTTTTTTTAGTCGTATTTTGTGCGTTCCGCGAAACAGTTGTCATAGCTTAAAGTGCGTAAATTAAAAACATGCATATATATTTTCTATGACCGAGTTGCTGCTGTAGTGCTTTTAACTATATTTATTGAGGTTTTAATTGATGATAAAGTCAATTCCTATATATAAATTTTGTTGGCTTATATTTGCAGTAAGCAATATATAAAATCAGCTCGGTCATAGAAAATATATATGCATGTACATATTGCACGGCTAACGGAATGTAAAAAAAAATACAGCAACAAAGGCATGAGCCTGAAAGTGAAGCCACTCTTCGTCGTTATTTTCAATATGCCTTTTTAGTTGTTTTTGTGCATTCATCGATAGATCACATTTGCATTTTTCAGTATAGAAAAGCAATCGTCGCTATTACATCTTTACATTTTTTGGCGTTGGAAGTCTAATTTCACATGTTTCTCAGTGGTTAAGGTGCGTAAATCAAAATGCATATATTTTTTTCTATGTCTGAGTTGGTGTAGTGCTGTTTTTTATATATATTGATGTCATTAAACAGTAATTTTGTTGGATTCTGCTTGAAACAAATAATATAAAAACAAATTTAACAATAGCATTGCACAAGCTCGGTCACAGATATGTTCTTTGCAAAAAACTTAAAGATAATGCAGATTTAATGTGCTTGTCAGATGTTGAAAGAAGAGCAATAACAAGAGAAAGTGTTGATTTACTCGTAGAAAAATGTTCATACCATCCTGAACCACGATTCATCACATCTCTTGCACTCGCCGTTGTTGGTTTGTTTCCGCAGCTTAAAACTTGAAGCCTAGAAAATGGTGGCATTGTAAGTTTATAACAATTTCAAATCAATGTTATCATAATGTTTCACACGCGTGAGTGTGTAAATATGTAATAAGTCTTATTAAATATTTGCAATTTCAGGATGCCCTATACGATCGCCTCAAAAATCTAGGATACATAATCTCAAGGCTGAATAGGTACTTCAGAAAATAGCAAAAAACGTAAAGCAGAAACGTGTACAATTAGACCTCCAACTCCAAAAGATGTCATTGATTTCAATAGCGACGACCGCTTTTCTATATTGAAAAATGCAAATGTAAAATCCTAGAAAGACATTATTAAACGCCAACTAGAGGAAACACTGCAACTAAGAATTGAAGCCTTTAGGAAAGGAAAGGAAGAAATTTAACATTTTTTACAATGCGTTCCTTTTTTTTACCTCACCTGATTTGGTAAGTTAACATTCATTGAAATCACATTTAAAATTTCAAATACACATTCTCTCACATAAATAGATTGATTACGATTTTCAACTAAGATATCCTGGACAATGGCTAAATTTTAAAGCAAACTGGAAAACTTACTCTCCTCACATCCATAACATTGTTAAGAAAACTACCAAATTTTCAAGGACTGCCAGAAGTTGAAGGTGAGTAAATATGTACATGTTTAAAGTAAGATTTAAACTTTGTTTATCTTTTATATAAAGATATCCTATCCACTTAACAAAAAGTTAAATACAATTTTAATTTATTTCAGATATACTACCAACTAGAAAACCAATTATGTGTCAAAGACAAATCTTGTGAAAAAAGTTTTTACGTTTTTCTATGGAAAAAAAAAGTTATCTCGAATTGATTACAAATGTCTTTAAAATATAGAATTAATAACACCTATTTATAAAATATCATATATTATCATAAGTAATTGCCATTACAAAAAAAATTTCCCTTTATTAAAACAAGAGTCTTTATGCTCCCGTTTGAATACCTTTTATAAAATATTACAAATTTTGCATTTTAATGAGAACATTAACTTTATTTTGACTGAGTACATTGGAGTGTACGATAAGTTTTATTGTAGTTATAATTTATTTGAAAAAAAATGATCCAATTTGTACAAGCTTAAAAAATCTTATATTTAAAAAAAGCTATGAACAACATTTTTGTCAAAATACTAAAAACGTTTATATCATCAGCTCTTACATTGAATAAGCTTAATAAAAAAAATACTTTTATACTATACTGTAACTAATGAATATATTTTTTTGAAATAAAAACATTTATAAAAACATTTTTATGGGTTTTTTTTAATAATGACTTTTAGTTGCAAGTTAAACTATTTTCGATATAACTTGCATTATATGCGTATTCGATTCGAAATGTATAATCTATTCGATGCTACGTAAAACTAACTTTTAAAATACAGTTGTCACTTTCTATGATGGATCTTGCATTGATTTGTTTCGATTTAAAATGCGCTTGCTTTTTGATTTTGAACGCATCAAAATTTTTAAATGCAAGGTGCTTGAAAAATCGGTGCGTTTTACTATTCATATGACTTAGTAACAAATACATCGGAATTGAAAAGCAACAATCTTCTTTTCTTATTGAATGCAATGCTTACTTCGAAATACGATAAAAACTTGTGCAGGAGTCATATACGGAACAAAATGCATCGCATATCACAAAAATTTCTAAGTGTGTATATTGAATTGAAGAAAAAATTTAAAATTTTCCAATTACTAAATGTATTGCAAATTTAAGCTGATTTGCAATTACGTTAAAGCTTTTGCAAAAAAAAAAACATTTAAATTATTTGCAGTTGTTGGGGGAAGAAAGAAAAATTACAATCTGCAAAAAAATACTCTTCAGCTCGGCTCGAGCGTTGAATTTAGCACATCCTAGAGGGTTAACCGCAGAGAGACTCATCGAATTTTTAGCACATGGTAGGCACTTCAAGCACAGACACACACACACACACACACACACTCACAAACACTGTTACACATTTAGGTGCGCATGCATACACAAACACATACCATCGACTGACAACGAATACAGATGAAAATTGAAAATCAACGAGTTTTCGTTATTCTCACGTGCTCAGGTTTTCCAACAACAGCAGCCATAACCCAAACAATTACAACAACAACAACAACATACTCACACAACCTACATGAACAAATTTCACAACCAACACTTCATGCATACAGAATAGAAAAGAACCAAGAAGATATAATTTTGAAGCCTCACCTGACACTTGCCTAGAGCAGCGCACACATATCCTTGAAGCGAAACCTCTTGAAATTTTGAGTGCCACCCAGGCAAAGCATGGCAAGGATATGCCAACAAGCACCATTATGATGCTACCTGTGAGCTTGAGTGTGAATGGGGATGGAGATGGGCTTGTGGGTGTGTGTGAATGTATGTGCAGCACCCTCAGCTGTTGTTTATCTATTTTCATTTTTAAATCCAACAGATTAAAGCGCACGCCTTTAGTTGAAGGAGCTCATGTTGAGGTTCTGGCTGCGACTCAAAACATTTTGTTTCGCCAAATTGAAAACGAAGCTGTGCGCTGGCTGCATAAACAGCCACCGACTAGGCAGGCATCAATTTGAGTAAAATTATGCGCATTTGCGGTTAGCGTGCGGTGGGCGGATAAAGTGTTGGATGCCACAGGATAAAGCCAGGCCAACTCAAAATTCGTGGCAGCAGCAGCACGTCGACGACGACGACAAAGTGATGGAATTTATTTGTATCATATAAGCAGCAAAAAAAAAAAAAAATTAAGACAGCACAAAAAGCCTCAACGCACGTGACAAGCACAACCAATCGGCTAAAAAGTAGCAGAAGAGCGTAAAAACAATTTGTTCTTTACGCGGGCCCAACTTAGTGAATTGTGTTGTGGGTTTTATTTTAAGACTACAAATGTTAAGCGATCGCTTTGAGTTCTGATGGCTTAAAAAGTTTCTAATTATAATCGGTTGTTAAGCCAACTTCAAGTTCAACCCTCCATTTGTCTTCACCTCAACTGATTTTGAAAAATTATGTCCATTTAACAGAACGATTACCACGATCCTTTTCTGTTTACCAGACTTTCCACAATTGGCATTTCAGCCAATTGCCTTACCACCACTACAATCGCAGCCAATAACATAGTCTCCACTTTGAGAACGTGCTGCCCGAAACCGCTTAGTTCCCAAAAGAAATCCCACAAATTATTTTTATATATATTTTATCATACATCAACGATCACTTCGCTCTGGCGACATGTTTGTTTGCCGCCTTATCGTATATCAGGACATTATGCCACAAGCTATAACAACAGCAACAATTAAGGCCGATCACTTGAAGGCGCCTAGGTTTTTTTTCGTCTCTCTGCATTTCGAGTAACGACGACATTAATTAACACTTGCTTGGCTTTTTTTTTTTTTTTTGGTAACCAAATTTGGTGTGCTGTGGCCAAAAGCCAAAAGAAATCTTTGATTGATCAGTTAAAACTTTTGCTGATCAACTCAAGTCCAGTCCGGTCGGTGAGTTTGAGTGAGTCAGTTAGCTGCAATTGCACCATAATTAGTCGTGCATGTCTTTGTGTGTCTGGCTTGCAAGTGTCAATGTATGGGTGACACTTTGATCGCTTAAGTCGTTCATCACAAATTGCTGTAACTTATCGTAGATTTCCAATTTGAGCTAAAGCAACACTTATAGCTTTTAGCCAACGCAATCGGAGCAACAAAAACAACCACAACAACATTTCGAATTGAGTCCCAACACGTACTTCATATCATTTCAGACAGATCTTTTTGGTTTGGAGTCGCAATTAAGTTAGCTTCAAGCGAATTGCATTTGGCATAATAATCAGTTGAATGATTGGGCAAATTAAAGAAAAAAATATCAGTTTATTTACAATATCCTTTATGTCAGGAAGCATATTAAAAAGAAAAAATCTATGCCGGGTAAATTGAATTTTAGAATTGAATGCTACCAGAGTGGATTGTGGAATCAACTTAACAGAAATAGATCAATAAGTTCAGAAGTCAGAACCTTTTTTTATTCTAGATCAATAGGATCAAAGTTATGACCCGTCAAATTGGAGACTGAATTACTGGATTTTAACATAAGATCATTTCTGCGAAGCCCCGTACATACATCGAAATATCTTCGGTAACGGATCTTCAAGCTTTATTTTTTTATCTTTGGATCATTAAATTTTTTTAAACTTAATGACCTCAACTTATCAACGACTGGTAAGGTGGGAAAAATTATTTTATAACAATGTAATAGCCTTAATTTTCCGACCTATCTTGTATCAAAAAAAAAAAAAAACACCGTAAGAGAAATTTTAAGGAACCACCATGTCGTTGAAAACAGCATGATACAATAACAAGGTAGGCTTATATTAGAGATAAAAGTGAGCTAAATATCAAAATCAACCGTTAATTTTGATTTTTGCCAATTGTTGTTGTTGCTTTTGTCGTTTGACGTTTCCGGCAATTACAGCTTTGTTGTTGTAAAATTTCACATTTAAGCAGCTATTTTAAAATGAGCTATTATCCATATTATATCATGGATAATAGAAGGGACTAATCGAGAAAAAATTCTCTTCGTCATATAATGCCTGTTATGAACTGTATGATATTGAGGTCCTTTTCTGAAACTAGTCCATTTTCTAACTGCTTTTGATTTTGCTTTTGCTTTTGCTATTCTACACAAAATATGATACACAAATAAAGGTATGTTCCAAGTCCTCACAGCAAAATTAAACGAAAAATTTCTGACGTCATGAGGACACAGAGAGAGCTTCTGAAAGATCGACAAGTAACATTTGCAATGAATGCGTTGCAATGAATTTTTACTCGGTGAGTATATAAGCAACGATAAATATTTAAAAAGGAAAATGAAGGCAAAATAAAAACCAAATAAAAAAAAAAATTGACATCGTCAGGTCGTGCAGATAGCAGCTTAGGTAACAGAAATGTAATATCGTTGCATGGAATTATTACTCACTTAGGAGACGTGCTACGGTAAATTTTGTTTTACGACAGCATAGATATATTATTACGCCTCACAACTAAAATACAAAAAAATTCTTATCGTCATGATTTCAGGGTGGAAAACACATAATACAGTAAAATGCTACAACCATGAAAAAACGTAAAATGGACTACTGGCGTAAAGGTAAATTTTAAGGAACAGAAATGATGTGAGGTCTACGAGCACATAATAAAAATAAAAAAAAAGCTCAACGAATGGAGAAGCAAATAAAAAAAAATCAAATACAAAAGCAACAACACCAACAACAACTAGATCAACAAAAATAAGGTTATGGATTAAAACAAGAGTCTGGTTTATATTTTTTGTTATATATTTTTTTTGTTCTTTGTTGAGTATTAAGTTATTCTTTCCAAAATATTATCTTCCCCTTTTTGTAACCAAGAAAGTTATGAAGGCTTAAAAAAGTGAGTTTTTGCGAAAATCAAATTTATGTCTTTTTTTTAAGGATGTATTAATGTATTAAGAAAAACAAAATTCGTAAATTACACTGAACAACAAAATCAATTTTTTTCCAAAATAACAATATACGTGTATCGGCGTTTTGAAGGTTTAAGTCTGAGTCTTATTTTAGGGGGGATTTAATTTTTCTCCTTTTAAAACATTCTTATAGTGAGTCGGCATAGGAAATCATGTTATCCTTACATTTTGAGTATAGAATGTGTTCTGAGTATTTATGTAAAATACTACGAGAAATATTTTTGTGGAACATTTTAACCCTCTAACTTCTCAATTTATGGGTCTATTTTGACCTTGTTGTGATAAAAGGCAAAAAAGACCCATAAAACAAGGATATAAAGGGTTAAAATGGTCCACAAAAAAATTTATCGTAAAACTCTACTATTCAATACACTAAAGCTGAAAGTTCAACTTAAATGCCAGAAATAATTCAAAACTTAAAATGTGTTAAAGGGTTAATTTCGTACTTATTCAGAATTGATGATAAAATGTTGCACAAAACTTGGTTTTAGGGGGTTACTATATATGAAAAAATTGTTTTACTCATTTGGCACATTATACTTTGCAATATCAACGGACCTTATAAAATGCACTTTGGCTGATAAGATCCATTCGGTTCAAACAAAAAACTATGAAAAGCAAAATTAAAACAAAAGTTTATTTTAATCCCCTCCTTCGGTTCCCATTATTTTATTGTACCAAAACTTGTTACCATATACGCCATATATATTGTTGTTGTGTTCACAATTTTTGGTGTTTTTAAAAAGAATCACATCTTTTTAAACTATTGAAAATCAACCTTATTTATAGAATCATCCTTTTATTTGTTCAAATGTAAATCTGGTAAAAAGACAAAT
Organism: Pherbina coryleti; assembly: GCA_943735915.1. Taxonomy (NCBI): domain Eukaryota; kingdom Metazoa; phylum Arthropoda; class Insecta; order Diptera; family Sciomyzidae; genus Pherbina; species Pherbina coryleti. Next base: position 10,088,576 of record OX030949.1, read on the forward strand.
TTTTTTGCCACCACTGCATATAAACTTGGTGTAGTAAACAACTTTATTAAATTTTTGGACAGAAATGGATCGGCATTCAATTTTCTGAAAACATTGCTTCCAAAACTTAACGAAGTAAAGATAAAAGATGTTATGATTCAAACTTTGCTTTTTGTCATTGCTTTAAAACCAATTAAATATAAAAATTTCTATTTTTTCACTATAATAGGTGTTTTTGTTAGCCCTGATTAAAAAAAAATTTATGTACGACGGTGAATTTGACCAAATCCTCACACCAATTGAGTTTGCCGCATGAAAAATCATTAAAGAAGTCATTAGCAATTTCCTAGGCAAAAATCGTTCCCCTACTGCTCGAATACACGTCGACACCATGTTAAGTGCTTCCTTTGGTTGATTTTCGATAGTTTCAAAAATTGTGAACACAACAACAAGTATATGGCGTATATGGTAACAAGTTTTGGTATAATAAAATAATGGGAACCGGAGGAAGGGATTAAAATGAACTTTTGTTTTAATATTGTTTTTCATAGTTTTTTGTTTGAACCTAATGGATCTTGTCAGCCAAAGTGCATCCTATAAGGTTCGTTGATATTGCAAAGTATGATGTGCCAATTGAGTAAAACAATTTTTTCATAGAAAGTAACCCTCTAAAATCAAGTTTTGTGCAACATTTTATCATCAATTCTGAATAACTACGAAATTAACCCTTTAACACATTTTAAGTTTCGACTTATTTCTGGCATTTAAGTTGAACTTTCAGCCTTGGCGTATTCAGAGGCTTATAGTAGAATTTGAAGATAAATTTTCTTGTGGAACATTTTAACCCATTATATCCTTGTTTTATGGGTCTTTTTTGCCTTTTATCACAATAAGGTCAAAAAGACCCATAAATTGAGAAGTTAGGGGGTTAAAATGTCCCACAAAACTATTTCTCGTAGTATTTTACATAAATACTCAGAACACATTCTATACTCAAAATGTAAGGATAACATGATTTCCTATGCCGATTCACTATAAGAATGTATAAAAAGGGGAAAAATTAAATCCCCCCTAAAATAAGACTCAGACGTACATTTTCAAAACGCCGATACACGTATATTGTTTTTTTTCCCCCTCTAGCAGAATCCATTGTCAGAACCTTGTTATTTTTTTTCGTGTTGAACAGTGTTATTTAAATATCTCAGAAAATAAAATATTGCAAAAGTGCATTTCTTTTCCCTTATAAAGTGTACCAGTAGCTTAAAAATTAAAACACTGGCCGAATCTGCCATCGATGCCATACCAAGTTAATTAAACCATGCATAATTCTTAGGCAACGCAACTCAAAAACTATCCAAAAACATATTCAAAGTCATAACCAAAATCAAAATACATCGCTGTCTTGCTAACTCTTATCTAACTCTATTCAACTCTGCTCTGCACTACGTCCAAGACCAACATTATGTTCGACTTAATGAAGCTGTCTTTAACTGTCTGTCAACTGCTGCTATGCGAATGCTTTGAAAATAACTAATTGGCCAATATTATTGCATTAACTTTGGCCAATATCAAATCTAGAGGGCAGCTGCTGCATCAGTTGGTAGCAATACACACACACACACACACATACATGAACAATGCTTATTCATTGAACATACCCGAATACAGTCTAATTACTAATACATGCATGTCGCTTCATTATCCACAATAATAATGTCTACACAACAATCATTAAATAATTTCAACTATTTATTTGGCTTCATTTTGCAACATTTTGCATAGCATTGCATAGAAATGCATGCAACCAACCAAAAATCTATCCCGAAGGAATAAAATGTCAAAGTGTTTGCATTATTATGTGAAATGCAATTATTAACGCTGTCTTGCTCACTCTTGCTCACTTCTGCCAGCTGGCATTTGTATTATATTCTCCTCCGATCTGAGCTGCTTAAGTTGCATCGAGTGCCTCCTCGAATCATTCAATACTTATTATTAGTTGCTCATACGTACCGACCAGCAAGTTCGTCTGTCCGACTGCCTGTCTTGACAATGTTATCGCTTTTGTGGCGAACTGATTTTGGCTTAATTACTTTTACAAACACCACGCCCTCTTCTCCACTTGCAGCTCATATGCTTTCGTATGCTATCATTTGAAGTTGGTTATATTATGTAGTTTTTTTTTTGTTTTTTTTTGGCATTTGTGCAATAATAATTCTAGCTGCTGTTGTTGTTTCTGCTGCACTGTTAATGTTATTATCAATGCATTTACATTGCAATGTCATAAATGTTATTATACGTGCATATGTATCTCTATCTACCCTGCCCACAATTTGAAAATCCTGCCAACCTTTTTATGAAAGCAATTATGAGTTCGTGTCATTTTCGCCAATGTTGCCAAATACGAAATACGAACATTTTGACGTTGGCATTTTAGATTATTTTGAATTATCATGACGCACGTTTTTGCAACAGCAGCAACAATTACAAAAACAATTGAATGCCTTGGAGGCTACAAGCCATGATTTGAATGCGGCTGCTGCTGCCGTTCCTTCATTTATTTTATTGCTGCAGTAATAGTAGCAATATTTAAGCTTGAACGTGGCTGATATATTATTTAGCAGCTTGAGCAAGAAGTAATATTTAATAGAAATAATTTTAATTGGCGACTCAGCTCTTTTTGTGGGTTTTCGAGAGAGATTCAATTTATATTTCTTGTACTGATAAATGTAAAAATTTATTATTTTTTCACGTTTTGATGTGACAATGATTTGACGCGCAGGATTCCAAAAAAGTTTAAAGAGGCATTTTTTCAAAATACATCGGTGTTGCATGGAATTGTTACTCGCTGAGTATAGGTGCTACGATAAAAATAATGGTAAATAATAAAACGAAAATTTGTTATATAGAATTATAACACGCTATATATGGGTCCTAAGGCAAAAATTATTAGGCCTTAGTAAAGGCTGGTTTGAAGTCCTTACGAGCAAAATAGACAAAAAAATGTATGACGCCATAAAGTCACGAAGAGAGCCGCTCCAAGATTGAAAATGCATCAATCATGACACGGCGTTGCATGAAATTATTACTCGTCGAGTATATGCGCTACGGTAAATTTTATAAAAAGCAATTGAAGAATTTGTACTTAGCCCTACGATAAAAATATAAGAACATTTTTGCGTCGAAAATTATGCTTTTAACTTTGATTGGGTATGTAACTAAAATGCAACATTGTTGCATGGAATTATTACTCGCTAACTAGAAGAGCTACGAAAAATGTTATTTGCTTAAAAAAAAACGCCACTTCACCACTTTGAAGAGAGAGAGATTTAAATGCCACGGCAATTTTTATGAAACGAGAGCTCAGCTGAGGTTTTGAGCCACATGATAAAAATAAAACAAAAATTAATGTCGTCATAAGAACTTTAAGTAACATAAGAGCACCATCGTTGCATGGATACATTGCTTGACGTGAAGGTTACTGCAAATGTACCGCACAAAAGCAAAAACAAAACAAAATTAGATATATTATATAAAATAAAATTAAAATTAGGACAAATATTAGAACAATAATTTGGATATGGAAAAAAATTAGAAAAAGGATGAGGGTAAGGATTTGAACAAAGATTAGGACCAAGAATAATTGGATTAGGACAAAGATTTTGACAAAGATTAGAGCATGGAATTATTGGACTAGGATAAGAACATGGATTCAGACAAGGATTGGTAACAGGACTAAGGCAATGACAAGGGCAAAGACCAAGGCACACTTAAAGCACACTTAAAGATAGAAAAAAGGATTAGAACAAGGATTTGTATAAGGAATAGAACAAGGATTTGGACAGGCTAAGGAAAAATTTAGGACAGAGATTAGGTAATATTTTGGACAAGGATAAGGAAAGGGATTCGAACAAGGAATGGGTCAGGAATTTAGAACTATGTTAAAAAATCAATTTAGACAAAGACAAGAACAATTATTAGGATAATTATTAGAACAAGAATAAGTATGAGGACAAGTATGGAAACAAATAAAACGATATGGACAAGAAAAAGGACAAGAATAATGATATACTCTCATAAAAAGTATTTGTTCTTCCAGTTCAAACTCTTATTTTAATCCATGTCCAAATTCCTGACCTTATCCTTGTTCAAATCCTTTCCTAATCCTTGTCCAACTTCCTTTCTAAATATTTATTCTAAGTTTTATTCTTAATGTGTTCAAATTCTTGTTCTATTCCTTGTCCTATTTCTTGTTCTTATACTTTTTCCAATCTTGTCCCAAATATTGTTTCAAGTATGTTTCAATCTTTGTACTTAACCTTGCCCCAGTCCTTTCCGAAGTCATGTTTCCAATTCTTTTCCTTATCCTTACCCAATTTTATATTCAAATCTTTGTTAAAATTTTTGTGCCACCCCTATCTTATTCCTCATTCTAATCTTTGTCCAAAACATTGCTCTCATCCCTTGTCTTATCATTGCCCTAATGGTTAACCAAATCCTTGTCCTAATACTTGTCCTTATTTTAATTTTAATTAATTTTTGTTTTTATATTTTTATTTTTGCTTTAGCTATTGCATTTGTAAAATTCAGGATACTTAAGGTGTACCCTTAGATGCCTTATGATGCCATCAATTTTTATTTTTATCATGTGACAGAAAACCTCAGCTTTACTATGGTTCTATAAAATGTACCGAAGCGCCAATAGTCATAGAGTTATAATATAATTCCATGCAACTTTTTTATTGTTGTAGCAATTTTACTGCATTTAGGAGGATTGCCTTTGTGGTGTTTTGGCACCAACATTTTTTTTTTTTTTTCGAAATGAGATCATAGACCCAATTTTATTGTTGCAAAATTTATTTTATTTTATTAAGAAGAAGTAAAAATTCTTAATTTCATTTCGATCACATTAATCGTGCCGTATATACACTCCAAGCAATGCAACGATTGTTTGAACTATCTATTGCACGATTGATGCATTTTAGATCTTGTAGCCGCTTTCTCCGCGGTCTCATGACTGCATGAATATTTTGTCTATTTTTGTCAGAAAGCTATCGAAAAGAGAGATATTAAGAAAAAGCAATAACACCAAAAATGCCACATAGCTCCAATTTTTCGTTTGGCAAAATAATATGGAATGTGATAAACAAAGACAGAGAGAAAGAGAGAGCATTAACAATTGTTTGCGAAACTTGAAAGGGAGAGAGATTGAAACTACAGCCATGGGTATGAGAATGCATACATTTATTTAAAAATGCAATAATCACATAATACTTAAAATTTATTTTTATATTTATTATTCGGCACATCTGTGGTACAATACCTGTCGAATGATATAAGTTTCATTCCCTTTTTTTCATTACAAAATTAAAACTAGTAAAAAATTATCTTCGACTGGGCCGAAGTTATAATACCCCCACGGCCGAACCAAGTATATTCAAAGTCTTAAGCAATCAATAAAATGTTTATCTGTAAAAACGTTTTCGTTATATTTTTAACAGAAAATATTCGCTTTTGTTTTTTGATAAAGTCGCTTTGTATGGGAGGTGGGCGTGGTTTTCACTCAATTTGGTTGAATTCCATACACATAGTACACGTTATATATCAATGTTCATATGCAAAATTTCAAGTCCATACATTCATTTTTGTAGATTTTATAGAAATTTTACCTTTTTGATATAGTCACTTTGTATGGGAGGTAGGCGTGGTTTTCATCCGATTTGGTTGAATTTCATACTTAGACTGTATTTTAAACAGCAAAACTCATATGCAAAATTTCAAGTCCATATATTCATTTTTGTTGAATTCTAAGAGATTTTACCGTTTTGATAAAGTCACTTTGTATGGGAGGTAGGCGTGGTTTTCATCCGATTTGGCTCATTTACGAACTTGACCTTCATTTTTAAGATAAAAGCTTAAATATTGAATTTCGTGATGATAGCTTTAAAATTACGGCTGCAATCGTGATCACAGACAGACGGACAGACGGACAGACGGACAGACGGACAGACGGATAGACGGACAGACAGACGGACATGGCTAAATCAACTCGGGTGGTGATGCTGATCAAGAATATATTTACTTTTCTATACCTACCACGCCTCCTTATGGGCGTTACAAACGGAGTGACAAAATTAATATACCCCCATTTACGTTTTTTAATCGTGGGGGTATAAAAATGTACGACAACAATCGATGTTTGCGTATTAATACTTAAGATAACATCATAACTGGAGATTTCCAATGGAGATCGAACTCCCGTCCTCTATGATACTCCCTCAAGTCTTTTGCTGCTATGACTCGACCATGTAATTATTAAAAACTAGTATCACCTTTGGTCGAGATTCGACCATTTAAATATTGATTTTTTTTTTTTGTATTTTTATTGAAAACAGTTTTTTTCTTTTTTCACTCATATGCAAACGTAACCGTACTCATACCGCACCAAACGCACCACCAGCAGGAAATCACAACACAGTTACTCAATTCTGATTTTCCATGTTCTGTGATTTTTACTTTCAAAGCTATTCGGTATCAAAAATGTGGCTTATATATGCGGAGCCACACCTCTTTGTCCAATGCCCGTCACAGTACCCTACTTCCCTTATTCTACTTTCTAGTAGAAATGCTTCCAAAGCTATTTGAGTTGTATGAGTGTTTCCACGCCCCTTTGTCAAGGAAGGAAGTTCTTACCAAGTTTCATTGATTTGTATCTTATAGTTCAAAAGTTATACCGAAAATTTGGACTGATGAAAAGTGCCTCGCCTCTATTTGAACGCCCATCAAATGTAACCAGTGGAATGGAACGTCTGATTTGAGGTCGAATTGCCCACCATAGATATTCGGTGCACTTCTTTTCCCTACTCTTATTGATTTAAAAAAATATTATCAAAATAGGTTGAGAAACACGGGAGAAAATGTTTCTTAACTGTTCTGCGTACACCTATTTATATATAGATATATAACAATAATCTGTATAATATATATAAAGTAGATAAGGAAATGGCTTTAAACATAGATTTGTGTATTTAACTTTGGAGTGGTTTGAAATATTTGAAAAATTTTTCCACAGAAATAATTTTTTAAGCTGTAGAACTTTGTAAAAAATACAAAAACAACATTTTGAAAAATGTAATTTTCATCAAAAAAATCATAGGGGGTAGCTCATGATTTTCGATGATAGAAACACTTAATTAAATTATGTGTCAATATGAACTCATTTTCGCAAATAAATGATATGTTATATGAAAGGGTGTGAGAGAAGAAAATAGAAAAAAAAAAAATAAAATTACAAAAAAGGAATGTCTGGTCTAATTTTTGAGCAAAAATAGAATATTTTAGAGTTTTTTTGAAAACAACATGAGAAATTAAATTGGTGAGATAACGGTAAATATTTTCTTCTTTCTCCAAAGCCATTTAATTAAACTTTCAGACAAAGAAAATTAGAGGAAAATCGATTGAAAAATGGCTGAGATATTTACATGCAAAATCAAAATTTGAAATATCAATTGTTTTTTTCTCATTCTGAGGCAATGACATTGCTTTAAGAAATGCATTGCATGGAAAAAATCTACAGGTTTCGAAATATCGCAATACTTTTGATGTCATAATAACGGGAAATTTTTTTAACATACTATTCGTGGAAAATATTAGCAAAAAAGTTTTCGTATACCGTTATTTTTCTTAACCAACGAATTTTCATACAAAAAACGTTGTACTGAAAACATCTATAGTTTTCGAGATATCACAATAATTTTGATGTCAAAATAATGGAAATTTTTCAAAATTTACTATTTGTAAGCAATTTCACCATCACAATATATATTGACATTTGTTAAATGAAAAAGTGTTTATTGTAGGGTAACCGTAAACGATGGTAAAAAATATCAAAGTATTTTTTGCACATCTTATGAATGTCTAAATTTCTCTCTTATATCATATTTTTCTATCTCTTACAGTATAGCTTTTATTTAATAAATGCTCCTTTTCCGCTCATATTTGAGGTCAAAGGTCACCAATCTAATATTCAATCATATTGTGCAGCCAGACCTTTCATCCGACACCTCATTCTTCATTCTACCTCTTCCCAGTTCTGAGATCCCTAACTAAAATTAATATAAACTTTCAACGTAAATATTTCGGGTCAAAGGTCATCAATTTAAAATCTAACATAATTCGGCACATCTATGGTGCAGTACCTTTCGAATGATATACGTTTCATTGTTCTTATTCTAAAATAAATATTGAAAAAGTGTACGACAACATTCGATGTTTGCGTATTAATATATAAGATAACCATCGTTGTAGCTAATAATATTCCAAAAGTTCATAAAAGTTTAGTTTTTGATACATTTCCGACCTCATTTAAGAATATAAAAAAGTTATAGTAGAGATATGTTAGGAAATACATAGAACAATTGGTTCACCTGAAGAGAGCATTGACTAGAAAACTATCTGAAAATAATCAGTTACACCAGCTTAAAGCTATTTGAAAAATAGTTACAGGTTTTTTGGGCAAGGCATCCATAATTTAGCTGAAATATGGAGAAATGTCAAAGCTTCCCCAGTGAACAATAATTTAAAAAGTGTATTCTTTCTTTTTTTTTTTATATATATTTTTATTTTGTTTATTAATATTTTTAACATTTGTTATGTACTATGATTAAATGTTATTTGTGATTCATTTCTGAACTCATTTATGGTAAGTACAAATTTTGAGTGTTAGGTTATAAAGAATTTTATGGAGTTTTGTTCTTTTGCAGAATTCCATTTTCAGACAAAACTGAAGAAAACTCCAACTTTGAAAATAAAAGTTCATTAAGGGAAAAAATTCAACCCGAAAGCGTTCACAAAACACTCGCTATTCGTCGAACCTTCGCTTGTGTTTCATTATGAATTTAACAGTCTGTACTTAGCAGTAAACTCTCTCTTTTATAACCACTGTTTGAATAGGACAGAATAGGACAATGTTCGTCAGTACCCACTGATAGTAATAATAGTCACCCACATATACACAAAACTGTTCACTCGCGCGTCGGGTAAACTACTTCCCCTCCCCACTCTGTGCCCCCTGACAATGTGTTAAACTATTCACGTTGCAGAGAAACAAAAGTGTTTTGTTTTTGTGACTCGCTGATATAATTTTTCGTCGAAATGACATCAACGGTTAGTTTTTTTACAAAATTCGATCAAAACTTTTACTCGTATTTAGTTAGATGTTCAAAATATTGATTTGTACTTTAGAAGGTATCAGTATTTTATAGGTTTTTTTTATTTCAATTTTTTTCTCGTTATTTTTTTTCTCTAAGAAATGAGAGTCAGGCGACTCCTGAAAGTCAGTTGAAAGTAAACATTCAGGGAAAGAAGACTAAAGTACAGAAGAAGAACCCTGAAAAGGCAAAGCGACAGATACTTCAAGAATCAAATGATACTTCAGTGTCAGATTATGGTACTAACCACTTATGCCATGTTGATGTCGACGACGACGAGGAAGATGCGGAGAACAGATGCAAAATATGCAACAATTTTGAAAGAGACAGTGAACTGTGGTACAGATTTACTTCTGATGTACGTGGATCATGGCCTCACGTGGATCGCACTGGGTGAAACTCAGCCGAAGGTTACGTTTGCGATTTCTGTGAAGTTGTCTCTGACTCCGATTTGCCGCCCCCACGTCGATGCAATGAGAGTCAAATCTATTTTTTTTTTTAACTGTTATTACATCCAAAGTTGATAACTAGAGTCTTTAAAACTGGTTTTAGTTAATAACTAGATAAGTAAACTTGATGTTTAGACGGTTGCAATAAATATTTGATTATAAATTCAGACTTTGTTTCATTTCTCGCTTAAGTGACTGCCATTACCCTCTTTTACACTACAGGTCACTAGGCTAGGATTGAAGTTTGGAATTTTTTTGCAAAAAATAAACCTTTTCAGTTGCATGATGAACTACTTTAGCATAATTTAATATCATTGCAATTCTATTGGATTTTACGTGTAAGCGATAATCAATGATTTTATAATTTTCTACTCAAATCGAGGTAAGAAATCCTTAAGAATCGATGCATAGTTTTAAGCTTTAAAAAATTCTTTGACTAAAAAAATGCCGCGTAATTCAGCAGATTAAATAAACAGTAAGAATTTAGTTCTTAACAAGAGTCCAAAAAATATCCAACCACGTTTGTATTAACTGCTAAGTGCGAATATCGGATATCGGATTGTTCAGTTGAACTTCAGACGATCAAATCGATCAATTTTGATCACTGATTCTCTTATCTTCATCCGACACAGTTTTTTCACTACTGTTTAACTGCTTTCCTCAGCTCAGATCATGTTCAGCAACCGATCAGGGATTATGTTTTATTTATCGATCCGACAGAACTTAACTTCAATAAATGTCCAGCAAATATGTGGAGCATGTGTTTCTGGACAATTTTGAAAGTGCCCGTTGTTAGTATTTTGTTGCCTTTTCCTTGCTTACAAAAGAGTATCTGAAGATTAACAGAGATTTACGCGGTACATGGTATTGAATTCTTATATTTTTTTTTCCAACTCTCGTTTGCTACTGAAGCATCAATGAAGCTACCTTAAAATCGTACGTTGAAGCTTCATAAACATTGTCAACATCATTCTTGTTGAACTGTTGGCTTAGGTAGGTGAATCAAAGAACAGTTGAAGAGTATAATATGGAGCGATGTGGACGGACTCGATACTGCTTGAAGCTAGCATTTATTCTGAGGCGGCCTTTTCGGTTTATGTTTTCATAAATTTACGCAACACAGCAAACCTGGACGAGCTGACCGAAGGAGGATGTTGGAGCCACGTAGGAAAAAGTTCGCATAAGATTCGCACATGAATAAATCTTACTTTAACCAATTCAATTGCAGTGCATCCATCGGAAGCAACACTACAAAAGAAGGGTCACTTTAAGCCGCAGCTCATCATTTCTCATTGCTTCGAGCTCTGCTCTGCTCTGCTTTGCTTTGCTATCACTGTCAGCAGTGATGTTTTTTCTTCCCATCATTTTATGATCGACATTATTGTCGTCCTTCTCATGTCATTTTTATGACGTACCTGCAGCAGCAACAACAGCAACAATGAAAGAGAATAAGAATTGTCGAGGCAATTACAATATCTTCAAAAGTGCAACTTCCTTTATGGGTTCGCTTGTCTCAGCTTTGTCGGCGTTGAAGCAGTTTTTATTGATGATGACATCGTGGGTGAAAAAACCGAGCAATACCGTATAATATTCGCATAAAAAATAATAAAATCCAAGCGGCATAGTTGTGTGTAATGCATACAGAGTATGACATGTCCATATGGAGTGGTAAGCCGATTGAGCTAAGAAGGTGAAACTGTCGGATTCTTTCAATTTGTAAATTTATATATTTGCAGTTTTATGCAATGGTCCATAGAATAACTTTTAATGTACTCATTAAAGAGTTTTGAGCTTTGACTTATTAGGAAGTTCTCAAAACTGAGAACGATGCAACTTTTCACTCAAATCTTAAATAGATAGAATCCTTTTACAATCTAAAAATTTAAAGTAAATTAATTTGTTTAACCATATCCTTTTGGTCAACAGTGAAAAGAAGAGCAAGAAAATCAAAATAAAAATAATTATGTCAAAATCTTTGTACTTCACTTTAAGTTAAAAGGACATTTCAGTCAATGCGTGATGAAAGCCAGTTCATAAAACATGCTTTTTTTATTGTGTGTATGTCTTTTGTTGGTTTTTTTTTTTTTACTTTATTCTTGCTGCTCTCAACCCTTTTGAACTGTCGTCTGGCAATAAGTGGAACTCATAATAATTATATATATTTGGGGATGGAACCCTAATTGACAAAGTGTTGAATTACAACAGCGCCACGCAACACTGTCGACTGTAGCTCAACAAAATTCAACCCAACATAGCTCACACGTCATGTATAAACGTCCTGATGATGCTACCGCTCTACATACCAATGGGGCGAAATCCGATTTCTGACATTAAGTAAATTATTTTTAATATGTTTATGGACCTGCGCATATGCTGGATAAATGGTTTTATGGACGAAAGGACGTATGAGCGGACAGACAGACAGACTCGTCTGTAATTATATAATTTTCACATACATGTGATTAAATTACTGTAATGGGATTAAAAGCATGTAGAATGGGTTAAAATGATGGATGAGTAACGAACATACAATGAAAAAAAAAAAAAGATTGGTACGAAAATTGCAAGAATGTTACGTGATTATTTGATGGAATATATTAAAAATAATGTGGCGTCCGTGGCGTAGTTGGTTAAAGTGCGTGGCCGCTATGTCAAAGAACCTTGGAGACCCAGGTTCGAACCCCAGCAGCGACAGAAAATTATTTGAATTAAAATAATTTTTCTGTACGGCCGCCACCTCTCTGCAGACAATGGCAAACCTCAGAGAGTAATCAAAATGCCATGTAAAGCTTCTTGAGAACGAGAACATTCCGTTCATCGCCGTTCGGAGTCGGCGTTAAGCATGTAGGTCCGGTTCTCGGTCAATTGTGTACAAACTTAATAACACGCACAACACAATTGATCATAAGAAGCTAGGTCAAAGTCCTTTCAAGGGCTGAAATGGCCAGTTATTTATTTATTTATTTATTTATTTATTTATATTAAAAATAATATACTTCATTTGCTTACACAGTGCGACACGGCAAGCACGGCTGTTCCTTGAAGTGGTGGACGTAAATCTTCAGATAGGGTTTTGCTAGTTTGGCTACCGATCGAGTTTTATTGTATGAAGAACGTATTGAGTTTTGTTTGAAAAAACTTGATTTTTCAAAGAAAATTCACTTTTTATCACGGCTATATATCGTAAGCCGTTTGGATGTTTGTTTTCCTGTCTTCAGCAAAGTTTTAGCTAAAGACTAGGAGAAAAAGTATAGAACAAACTGACCAAAAAAAAACTGCACCGAAGCCTCAAAATCGCACATATAACGAAAAGAGCCCACCTTTTTTTACCATTTTGGCCCTTATCTCTTAAACCGTTTTAAATTTTGGCAAAAAATTTAAAAGAAAATCGTAGGCAAGAAAAAACTAAACAACTCTTTGGAACCCACCAACTGCATCCGAGGAATCCTTGATACCGTTTTGGCCCTGCAAATGTGACATATTTTGATTAAAAAGTATACATAGTACTCTCATATGTTTGGTACATGACTGAACGTGCTCACTGTAAGTGAACTACTGAACGCACTCGCTTCGTTTTGTCGCCTATGTGACATTTAGCATTAATATTTCTTTTCGCGAAAAAAGTTTTCGTTGGCAGTTGTTTGTAATCATGGAATAGAGCTCGCTCGAAAATCGTGTTGTTATAGTTGGTCTAAAAAAATGTGGCATGGAAAGATATCTTTTGGACCTTGCAACCACTCGGAGTCACTCGTAATTTTGTGTATCGTACTGTGAAGTTGTTTGAACACCAAGTTGTAAGAACACCACGAGGCATCAAGGTGTTGAAGTCTCGAATCAAGCGAAAACCGCCGCGAAAGCAGAAAATCTTGACAAGGGAGATGAATATCTCGGCGTAATCGATCTCTCGCATTCTTAAATATGACTTGGGGCTCAGAGCATACAAAAGACACACTGGACACCTTCTCACGGTTGCGATAAAGGAACAACGTAGGAGAAAATCGAAAGCGTTACTTCTCAAGCACTTGGATAATGCCCACAGACGAATTCTTTTAGCCGACGAAAAAATTTTCACCGTAGAGAAATCGTTCAATAAACTGAATAGTAGAGTGTATGCTCTGTCATCACAACATGCAGCAGAACTCCTTCCGAAAGTTCAGCGTGGTAACCACCCAGCTTCTGTGATGGTTTGTTGGGAAGTCGCTTATGATGGGGTCACCAATCTCCATTTTTATGCAAAAGGAGTCAAACCTTCGGTGAAAGTGTATGAATACGATGTTTTTGAATTGTCTGTAAAGCCAAAACAAGCAGCGGACATTTCCACAAGATTTTGCTCCTTGTTATATTAAGCCGATGCTTACCGTCTATAAACCTTCTATTAATTTTAACTAAGGCCTATAGCAAAATTGATTCTTTCAAGAACTTTATCTGTAAAATTACTTACTTACTTCTATCAAGGAATCTATCAAGTAGTCTCAAAAAATAAATAATTTTTTTTATATACATTTTATGATGCCACTTTGTATAGGGACTTGGTTAAAAAAAGCAGCAACGACTCTTAAAATGTAAAAAAAACGCACCAGAGAGTAATGTTGACCTTGGATAGAGGTGGGATAGAGGCGGTTGGGTATGCTGATGACGTAGCAGTCATCATACGGGGGAGCTTTGAAAACACAGTGTCTGATGTTCTACAAGCAGCACTGAACACAGTACAGAGATGGTGCAATAACGAAGGCCTCTCCGTAAACCCAAAAAAGACAGTCATTGTTCCTTTTACAAAACGACGCACAGAGGGGTGAAATCGCAAAAAATGGATATTAATTGAAAAATGAAAATTTGTTTTTTTGAAAAATACTTAGTATCCGATTAAAGTATATAAAATTCTACATCACTACTGAAAATTTCAATGTCATATGTTGTTTACTTGTCAAGCTGCATTGTGTTAAAGTTAAGTTATTTTTTGAGCTATTCGCGCACAATAGTGTTAATTGAAATTCGGTATATTTCGACGCTTAATATATAGTTTTTCGCAAGTCAAAAGTAATACTTTCACTGTGGAATTTTCAACCTCAGGTATTTTAGCGTTGTTCTAAAAATAATTGTGTAAACAAAAAATGTGTAGAAATATTTTTAAAAAATATTTTAAAATGTGTCTAAATTTTGGCTATTTTCAAAATATTCGTGAATATTTAAATATGAATGGTGTTAGTTGGCGTTAGTATATTAACTTTTTAAGAAACTACAGTTCTTAGGCTTTCATATTCAGTGCTAAAATGTTGCGCGTTTTTGCCCGAATTTTTTTTATTAAATTAACTGTGAAAATAGTCACTCAAGCAAATAACACCAGTGCTTGTCTTTTGTTTGCTTTTTCTTCGTTTTCTTTGTTATAATTGCTGTTTTTGTATATCGTTAGCATGCCACCAACCTTGCATAAGTTTTTAACACATGGCTCAGAAATCATTTCGCATGCGCTATTACCGATCGGTGAACTGTTGTCTGAGGAAGCCCAGGAAGCCCGAAATAAAGATTTTAAAAACTACAGAGAACATTTTTCTCGCAAATGTAGTCGGGAGGATTGCAATCGAGACATATTAAATAGGTTCCTACTTAGTTCAGATCCAATCCTATCTGGTAAAACAAAATTGTCAAAAAAACAAAATTCCACCAACTTCCAAAATCAGTAGTAGATCTACTAGTTTCGCCTTCAGTTTTGACGAACGTGGCACCAGAAGGCACAAATCATGATACAGATGACGATGATGATTATATCGAGGGCGATGCATTGGAGTTTGATGACTTTGGGCATATTTCTTAAAATAGCAGGTCAGAAACACATGTCTTATAATAAATATATACATAAATATAAATACTTATGTATAAACTTTTTTCCTATTTTGTAGATCGAACAGTTTTAATATCTGCTTTGAGTCCTGAATTTAGTTACATATATGATACAATAATCCCCCTTTCGTCTACGTAATTATATTAAAAATAAATTGATTACTATGTAAAAATTGTATTACTTTTTTTTCAAAAAAAAAAAATCTGACTGAGCCAGAGAATTTTTTAAAAGGGGCGTGGCACCGCCCTATTCCACCTTGGATGTAATTCATACTGTACGATCAACATATATACCAAATCTCATCTTCATACCTCTGATAGTTCATGAGATATATCCGTTCTAAGTTTCAGGTTATATGGGAGGTGCCACGCCCCTTTATCCAATCATAACCAAGTATAGCCAAGGACTATTAGCAGGTCAACAGTACAACATCGGGAAAGTTTCATGACAATCGGTCTATTACTATGGCCGCTAGAGCTATTTTTAATAGTGGGGAGTGGCACCGCCCACTTTTCCAAAAGATGTGTAGCCTATGACACTAAGTAGCATTCAAATAGTGAAAGAATTTTTAAAATCGGATAAATAGTTTAATTAATCTCCATTTTTTGCGATTCACCCCTCTGTGCGACGCAAGCTCAATCTTACTTGCCCGGTACTCTTTGGGGAAAAAGTAGATTTTTCCAACTCAGCAAAATACCTGGGAGTGATCCTGGACAGCAAACTGTCCTGGAACCTCCACATCGACCGCATCATCAGCAGATCAACAGCCTCATTGTGGACCTGCAGAAGAATTTGCGGTAAAAACGGGGGGTTAAGCGCTAAGATGATGTACAATCTCTACACTTTGATCGTCAGACCAGCGCTAACATACGCGTCTGTAGTATGGTGGTCGAAAACGCTAGAAGGATCAACCATCAAGTGGTTAGGATGAGTTCAAAGATGTGCAGGGATATGTATGACAGGCTGCATAAGATCTATGCCAACAGCAGCCCTCAATGTCATCTTAGGGCTCACACCAATCCACATACACATCCAGATGGAGGCAAAGCTCAGCCTTCACAGACTTTTCCATTTGGGTTACACTGTCCCAAACCATCCCTTAAACTGACACCTAACCTTAATCACAACCCTAAAGCGAGAAAAGGAGTTCTGCATGCCATTAGATGACATGCTTCCCAAAAGCCGCTTTAACAAAAACTTCATCGTAGTTATCCCCCCCAGATCCAACTGGGAACACGAGAAACTAAACCCGTCCGAAAACGACCTTGTGTGGTACACAGATGGCTCCAAAATGGAGAAAGGCACGGGAGCAGGGGTCTTTGGAGAACACTCCAATAAGAGCCACTTCTTCAGTGCAGGTCTATTTACCACAATCTTTCAAGCGGAAATCCTTGCCATTAACAGATGCGTCAGACTGAACTGTATGAACAATGTTAGAGGCAAATCAATTTTCGTCTTCTCTGATAGTTAAGCTGCCCTTAAAGCTCTGACATCACCCATCATAAAATCCAAGCTAGTGCTGGAGACTGTAGACGTCCTCAACGACCTGGCTGCGCAAAACAATAAAGTTACTCTACAGTGGATTCCTGCCCACTGTGGTTTTGACGGGAATGAAAGAGCAGACTCCCTGGCCAAACAGGGAGCATCATCACCACTCACAGGACCGGAACCGTTCTGTGGGGTTGGTAAGAATCTGTTCAAGCAACACGTCAAAAAAACCTCATTTCGCGAATCTCAAGACATCTGGAAGAACTGCTTAGGACAGATATGCACTAAGCAAATATTCCCAGAACTTTCTCCCAAGAAATCGAAATTTCTTATTAACTTAGGGAAGAAAGACCTAAAGATGATGACCGGAATTATAACTGGACACTGCAAACTAAAGAAACACCTACAAAAAATGAATCTCGCTACTGATTCATTATGTAGAATATGCCTTGAGGATGAAGAAACCTCCAGACATATTCTCACTGAATTTCCAGCTCTTCTCCATATAAGAAAGATAATCCTAAATAGCGAAATAGTCTCTCAAGGACACCTTGCGATCCTCAACCTCGAAAATATATTATGTTTTCTGAAAAAAACTAAAGCAAACGAACTGCTTTAAGAAAAGAAAAGGTATGGCACAATAGGCATCACAAGATGCCGCAGTGCCAGAGCTGAATTAGCTCGCCCCAAGCATATCTATCTATCTATCTAATGTTGACCTTAAACAAACTTTATTTCTGGCTGGAGGATTGTTTACAACACACAAAATTCATTTATTAAGGTCGATTTGGTGATGTACGCTTAAGTCTACCTGATATCAAGTAATATTGAGTGAAGTATTTATAGGCCAGTAAAAAAAGCAACTCATTTGAAAAAAACTGGCAGAAAGCTAGAAATCTTTTTGATCACTCTGTTTTCGCAAATAACACCAAAATTTCATGTCAGTTGAATATCTGGCCTCGTGAAAAACTACAATAATAAGAAAGATATGAACATAATATACTTAAAAAACTTCAAATTTTTTTAGTTATTAAGCCTTTCCTCAGGATACTGCAGAGATTTATCAAATAGTTGCCTATAATTCACATAACTCACGGCATGATTAGCCTTACGGGTTAAAGGGTTAAAATTACCTATAAATATGAGTCGGGTTTTAGCGAGTCCACTTAAATGAAAGTCTATATATCTGAAGGGATGTAGTTAATAAGTACAAAGTGATTGTAAGACTCATTTAGTTAAATGTAGCCACAATAGATCAACGAACAGAGAGGGTTGGGAAAACTTAAAACCAGAGCACGGAATCAACCACAAGCGCGTGCCTTTTGGTGAGACTTTGATAAGATCTTTTTAAATGTACTACCTAAGATGTACGCTCTACTCATGGACGAGAGCGTAGATGAGAACTTTAAAGCTCATGAGGCAGTTCGTGAGTTGTACACGGCAAGAATGGAAGATGGGAAGTGCAAATAAAAATTTAAATGTCACCTAAGTCATTTCTAATTTTATGCTTTTTATGGACTTCTTGGACAGGAACCCAGTGTCGGCCAAAAAAATACATACATAGTTCTTTAAGTTTTGTAGTAGTGTGCGCCCAAGTGAGAGCAAAGAATCTTTCTTTGGCTTACACTGTGAAAATTTTACTTCACAGGAGGCTTAAAGAAATTTTTTATTATTAACATTAAGCGGCATTCTAAATGAATGCAGGTATATGAAAGTGAATTGAATTAAATGAAATTTCTTACTATGTAAATAATTTGCAATATTATTTATTGTCTAGGGGTCGCGTTATAAATAATAATTAATAATAACATTAATATTAATATCTTATTAATAATATTAATATGCATATATTTATCATTAATATCATTAATATCAATATTACATATTTATTTGGAAAGTAATCTTTTACTAATAACATTTTACCGATTCCTAATAGTACTAATATTATTTATATTGCATATTACTTCAAAATAAAAAAAAAACACTGGTAGCGCACCCTACTTTCTTCTGACAAATTAAGTTTTTGCTTCCCCAAAACAATTCTTAAAGAAAAAATATTCTTATTCCCACATTTGGCTGAACATTTTTCTACGTGTAAGCATTTAAAATTACGTAATAAATTGCGCTCATGCGTTGCATAGAAGCGTGATGTAACTAGCCAAAAGCGAAACATCGACTAAGCGCTCTTGCTACGAATAATCGGCAGCGTCGGTGTAAAAGCACGACAGCCAGTTTTATGTCGGTGTAAAAACACGAACTTTCACGAAGCACGCGTGCATAGGCGTCGGCCGACACTGCTTTATGCACACAAATTTATTGTTCTGTGTCAGTAGGTTCCACTGTCATAATCTTCGGAACCAAATGGGTTATTGGAACTTTTTGAGTTTTGTGGTTTCCTTGATCAAAAACCTTATGTATGTCAGCATAAAAAAAAATTGGAGTCATATAAACCACAATACAAAACTATTAAGAAATGATCTTCGACTGAAACGAAGGTAGAATACTCCCACCGCCGAAATAAAATATGTTCAAAGTATTAAGCATCCAATAAAATGTTTATCGGTAGAAGCATTTTCGACATAGTTTTAACGGAAAATATTCGTTTTTGTTTTTTGATAAAGTCACTTTGTATGGGATGTAGGCGTGGTTTTCAACCGATTTGGTTGAATTTCCTATTCAGAGTGCATTTTAAACATCAAAGCTAATTTTTTGGAATTCTTAGCGATTTTACCGTTTTGATAAAGCCACTTTATATTTGAGGTAGGCGTAATTTTCATCCCATTTGGAACTCATTTCCGAACTTGGTCTTTATTTCTTAGATACAAGCTTAAATATCGAATTTCGTGATGATAGCTCGAAAATTACGGCTGTAACCGTGATAACAGACGGACAGACGGACAGGCAGATGGACATGGCTAAATAAAATTAATTAGGTGGTGATGCTGATCAAGAATATATATAATTTTCTTTACCTATCACGCCTCCTTCTGGGGTTTTATACCCCCTTTTTTTAACCAAGAGGTTTTAAGAGGTTTTAAACCAAACATTCTATCAAAACCAAAATATTTTCGATGACACAAATAGTTCCGTGGTAGATTATTATAAAAGGAGTCAACTGGAATATTGATTCCAGTGGAACCTTTTTGACTGGTAGCAACAACCTCTTGTCGAAGGAGTCCACAAAACTCGAAAAGATTTCAATAATACAACTAGTTCTACAGATAGTCCCAGTAGAGCCTAATTAACTAATAGTTATCGATTTTGTCCAATGACTCCACAAAACTCAAACAAATTTCAATGCACCAAAAAAAATAGTTGATATTTGCACAAGAAGTCCATTTCTTAAATTTCTGTTTCTTATCTTTTAGCTCCACAATAACTTCTTTTCATTGATAT
Organism: Pherbina coryleti; assembly: GCA_943735915.1. Classification (NCBI taxonomy): domain Eukaryota; kingdom Metazoa; phylum Arthropoda; class Insecta; order Diptera; family Sciomyzidae; genus Pherbina; species Pherbina coryleti. The sequence continues at coordinate 10,108,933 of OX030949.1, forward strand.
TCATTGCCATGTACGGCTCATGCCAAACAATGTGTTTTGGACCGTATGAAGTGGTCGTCAGACGTAACAATATCTACTAAATACGGCGGATTGGTTTGACTTTCTATTTCCAAGAGGATTTTTAACGAATGTACAACATGCGGTCTAGCATGTCATGCAGCAAAATCTCTTTGCCTTGTCTGTAACTCCGCCTGTTTTCACGAGCAGCCTGTCCAATGCCGGGATAAATGAGGATGGTCGCAGGCAACGGGTTCGCCTACCTATCCTGTGTAAATGTCGAGGGACTACCAGATCCTCGGAGTAATCTGGGGAGTAGGTGGACCGTTGACTGGATCAACGGTAGCGTATGCCTACGAGGGAATAGCAATGATCCTTAATATTTGTTAGCACGGGGATAGTCGTTACGCTCGAAAGACGTACTGTCATAGTCTCCACCATTCTCCCCTTAGTCTCTCCATTCGCATCGAGGTCTCTGGATAGTCTTAACAGACTGTCTAAAACGATGTTTAGAGATGTCAAATTTGCGTACTTCGATTGTGAAAAGTTTATCGGAGCCTCGGAGTAGCCTCGGAGTAGCCTCGGAGTAGCCTCGGAGTAGCCTCGGAGTTCCAGTTTGAAAAGGTGGATAAACAAGAAGTGTCATATTGGGTACTGCAAGTGTGAAAAGTTTATCTTTGTAGCCTTGGAGTACCAGTATTGAAATGGAGCGAGCAAATAGTGGTGACCTTGTGTCACACACAGTCAAGTGCGATGTGGCCTACTCTGTAGCACGTCCAAGTAGTGGTGGCTTTTTCCTTGACAGTCAAGAGTGATGAATGCAGATGTGTTGGTGTTGTAATGAGTGCGTGTCGAGGTAAATCCCTCTTGCCCGGGGAGACTATCGCAGGGCTGGCCCTTCGGGGAGTATCGTGCTGGCTGTGGTAGTGCAATGACGCGATCAGATCTGTGAGATCGGCGTGGAGTTTCGCTTAATCAACCGGGTGGCAATGCCCATAAATTGTCAGAGATGTTCGATGGGTTTCGATTTCCACCAATAAATGTGGATGGTGACCCAACTAACTATACACAATTGGTACTGTTGCGTTCCAGCATTGGGTGCTATCCGTACTTGTCTGTGTTCAAATTCCGACAGGCTCTCTCTTTATGTAGCGATCTTCTGTGAAAGTTTCGTTTGGTTTCAACAGTTTTTTATACAGCATACCCAACTGTTCCCATCAAATATAGAGCATGACTCTGGACCTATGGATTTAGCTTTGTCGTCAATGAGGTTATCGTTGTATAATAATTTTTCATCGCCAGTCAATACACTGCAAGAAACCTCTCCGTTTATGTCATTGAACAAGCTGTTCACACGTCAAAAAACGCACTTCGACTTCTTCGTGTTTCAGGTCATATCACACCCAATTGGACAAATTTTAGCTACACGTATCTACTCGTAGTATAGGTTTGAAGGCTATATTTTGAAATTAAGTAGCACAGAGTATTCAGCAAAAAAAGTAGTGAATGAAAAAAGCTGGTTTTCTCAATAAACATAAAATTTCAAAACAGTTGCATTCACTCTTTTCTCTATTTTCCAAACATTATTATTTCTGTCCCAACCCTTCCACTTACCACTGCTAGCCTGGAGAAAACAGTTGCAATCAAACTACATAGAATTAAGAAAATAACCTTTGGCAACAATTTGGCTGCACTTTACGCTTGACTTTTTATTTATTATTGAAAATGAAAAATAACTGCCAACGACAAACTAATAGTTCCGAAGCATGGCATCAACCTACCTGCCAACATCATAGATCATTGCAATTGCAATCTTGCAACATGGTAGCCTCACACGCAGCAGTTCACCACCGATGAAGCACTAACCTGTAGGTTGTAACTTTAATTCTACTTAATTATAGAAAAAGCAATCATGTTCGGGGAGCTAACAAATGGACAAATGGGCTCAAGTTTCAAAGCAGCGACTGCGACGATGTCAGGGGAATGCCTTATCGAATTCGTTAAAAGTGGTCTTGAATAATTGATTGTTTGCATTGGGTTTAGACATTTTTAACTTTACCTCGGCACGTTATCCGGCACATTGCGAAAGAGTCGTGTTGGTTGAAGGGTTTGAAGTCGCATAATTTAAAGTTTTTCACTGAAATCTAGTACGTATCAAGTTTGTATTTTGAAGTTTGGATTGTGACGCTGTTTTGCTAAAAATATGTTGCAATTCTCAGGAATATTGCATGAGTAACGCAACAAGATATGAGCGACAAGAAGTGTCGAAGCTAGGCTACGGAAATTTCAATTGCATCTAATTTTGCTCCAATTTCTTGCCTAATGCAAGTACAGACGGACGGAAGAACGAACTGCGCCAAAGTCTTGCTTATGTAACGTGAAAGGCATGTGAATTCTGACAGCTGCTAACGTAACGTTACACCTTACGTTACAGCGATTCATTGAAACGCTTTCGACGAAAACTTAACGTGCGAAATGCGAATGGGTTTACGACTAATTTACTTTGTGCTGGTAGCACAGGAACTCAGTCGGGTAACGGGCCTGGTTGGGGGTGCCTTCAGTGCTCTGTTGGCATTGCCAATTTCGTATAATAAGCAATTAGTGTGTCGCGTGTTCACATGTGAGTGAGTTCAGTTGCACAATTATTTTTCATTTCTTATAATTTTTGTTTCTTTTTTTAGAAGGAAAAAAAAATATTTAATTTCATACCCATTACGTTCCCAGACCCCGCAGAGAGCACAGTTTAAAAGTTAAGCATGTAGGTTTTCTTGTGCATTGTATCGCTTGGAGGAGTAGATGTAGACATTGTTGTGGCACAAAATATTATGACAGCCACTCAGCTGCACTCAATTAACTTATGACATAAAAATTTCGAAATCGATTGGGAAGTTCAAGCGTTTCAGTTTTGAGTTATAAAAGGGTTCAAATTATCAGCCAGCGGGTGTTGAAATTTTTATAAATTTCTTAACTTTCAACTGTCACGCATGAAAAAAGTGTTTCGATTTGACATTTGTGCTGGTTTCACAGGAACTTCGCATTATTTCATTTTGAAACTTATTTCATTTTGAAAGCCTGAATAATTTGACTTTATTGGAGCAGATCAGTGTATTGATTTTATTACAAGATTAATGAAAACTTCTTCTCTTGCATTGAATTGTGTAAAAAGATTCCAATGGCCAAGGCCTTTAAAATATCAACCGTCGGAAATTTAATGGCAACCTGCTGCAAAATTAAATGTAGCCATTGGGGCGAATTTAAATGTCGGAGCTTGGCAAAGGCAGCAGCAGATACTCAAACAACAACAACAACAACAACAACAACAATAACACCGACAACAACAATTCATTCAGATAATTTACCATTTGGAAAAATGCCAGAGTTAATGCGATATTCATGATTTCCAAAGCGTATCATGACGTGTGCACGCATCCAGATAGAGCAACATACAAGCATGCCATGCATTCATTCACACACTCGCACACACACACAAACATGGACACATGTAGGCTTGGACACACGCACATACACGCGCATACACGCAAGCAGGCCAGCAATTGCATTAATGCAAAGTACGCGTGTAATTGCAAATTCAATTGCGTTTTTACACAATGATTTTATTTTTATTTTATTTTATTTAATTTATATTTTTCTTGATTTGCTTTAAACACGATTTTATTGTAAGTTCATGTATTACATACTTAACTAGACACCATGTTGTTAAAAATACATAAAGTCATTTTACTGTAGATACATCTATGCGAGGGGGACGAATTTATTATCCCCAAACAAATTATCGCATATAGAAAATATTGTCTTCACCAATCTGGTGTAAAGAAATGTTCTCTCATGTGAATATAACATACATGGACGGTAATAGAAGGAATAATTAAATTTATTGAAATTTCATTTGTACGTGGATAAAAATATACTGGATTCAATAACTGGAATTCTTATGCTTCAAAGGGTACTGCGTGAGGCATCGCTTAACTTTGTCGGTACTCTTAACAACGTCTTTAAACTGGTGAAATAGGTATATTATGTGGTCATATATCCTTAAGCAGTTTCACCACCTGGGTCTACTTTGATACTTACGTCCGTGTTTTAGCCCTGCTACCTGTCTGTGAAGACGAAGGAGGTGCATTTTGGAGCTATTGCTATGACATTTTGTGTACGAGCTTTATCTTGAAAATTTAGATAAATTTCAATCGAATATAAATTGGGCCATATGAGATCAGGGGCGAAACTAACAGGGGGAGTAAGAGGGGAAGGCCACCCCTTACTTTTTTAAAAGTCTGCGAAATTGTTATTTTTGCTAAAATTTGTTTAATATAATGATTTTTATAAACAATAATTATGAACGCATCAAAGTCAGTCGTACCTTTTATTGACATTTTCATAAGAAAAACCAACTTTAGTCGGCTATTTCATTTTAAGTCATACCCAAAACTATCTTCAGTCGGCCAATTCACTTTCAGTCGTAGCTTAAACCAACTTCAGTCTGCCAACTCACTTTCCTTGAAGATTTATTTATATTCAGCTATGTTGTATTTAAAAAAAACGTTTTAACATAAAAAAAATCCGACTTCAAAATCACTACAAAGTAAAAAATTATTTTAAATAACTTTTCCCATTAATTTATTGGTCAAATTTCAAAACTTATTTATATGTATTATAATAATGGAATTCTTATCATTTTCATTTTTTCTATTTTGTTTTATTATCATCAATATATTAATTGCTTTATGAACATAAAAGCTTTGAAGTCGGCGCTTATCTTACTAAGTCGAAATCTTTTTATTTTAATTTTTTCTAATTTAATTTATTATCATAAAAATATTACTTTATGAACATAAAAGCTTTTTAGCGATTTTTTTTCAGTTGACAATTGTTGAGTACGCTGAATGTAGCCAATGTGTTCCATGCATTATTTGTGCAGCTGTTACACACTAGGTCTGTTTCCGTACTCGATTGTAGTAACTTGCAATGAGCTAGAACGTGTTTCCGTACTTTTTCTAGCTCAAAAGAGAGAAGAAGAACAAGCATAAAAGCGCTCTCTCGAGCTCGAAAGTAGCTCGAAGTGTGCTGGAAGAAATTACTTCGAGCATTATAAGAACAAGCATGAAGAAGAACAAGAAACTGTCAAATTGATTTCTTTATTTACGTTGTGTGGCGGGAAATAAATTTACAAATAGTGAATTACAAACTACAAACAAATAAATAAATAAACAATACATTAATTTGAAAATGGATTTAAATAACCTTAGTGAGAGTGTTTTAAATTTTTTACAACAAGATTCTTCCAGCGAATCTGAAAGCAGTGATAAAGAACTTTTGGAAATGCTCTTTGAGGGTTCTGAAAGTGAAGACGAGATAATTATTGCCGAATTAATTAGAACCTCGTGCGATCGCAGAAACTGCATCAAAAACTATCTAAGCAAGGTAGTTCCTAATTACACAGAGAAGGAGTTTAGGAGTCATTTTAGAATTTCAACTTCTTTGTTTGAAAGCCTATGGAAGAAGTTTGAATTATCGGAGGAATACACATCAATGCGTTACGACAAATGTCTTTCACCGAAAACCCACATACATAGCTGTGTTTCTTTGGTTTGCTGGACATGAAGCGTGTTCTTATCGAGACGTCGGCGATCGTATCGACTTGTGCATTGCATCAGTCAGTAGAGTCACTCAAAGAACTAGCATCTTTTTTAGTAAAATGGCTCCTAGTGTGATAGTCTGGCCAAATGAAGAAATAAAACAGCAGAGCAGCAACTTTTTTGGCACTAAATGCCGCTTTAATAAAGCAATAGGTATGTAAAGATTCTGCAATGGTTAAGCAAAAGTATTCATGTATCAATGTATCTTTTAATATATAACCTAAATGTTTTATTTAAGGCTGCATCGATGGGACACGAATTGTTATTGATCCTCCAAAGGAAAGAAAAGATGATTATATTGACCGCAAAGGAAATTTTAGCTTAAGCGTGCAAGGTATTTGCAATGAAAACAAAAAATTCATCAACGTATTCCTTGGCCATCCGGGCTCCTGCCATGATAGCTGGCTGTTACAAAACACTGCTATCTTTAAGAAGTTAGGTTCAGCTTGTGGAGGTTTTTATAAAAACATTTAAATAACAAAATTTATTGTAAATATATTTCTTATCGTTGCAGATTATTACCTATTGGGTGATTCCGCATACCCTTGCTCAGCACATCTCATTACTCCATATAGAGATAATGGCCATTTGACACACGCCCAAAAAAGTTTTAACATAAAACTTAGCTCTGGCCGCGTAGCCATTGAGCACACGTTTGGTATTTTGAAGCAGAGATTTCGACAGTTATATTACTGCAAGCTAAGAGGCATCAAGAAGTTGTGTCATTTTATCATGGCTTGCTGCGTTTTGCATAATATTGCAAACGAAGACGATCTCGACTTCGACACTGGAGACGCAGCAGAAGATTCAACTGATGCCGACATAGCAGAATCATCCTCAAGAACGAATGTCGTAAGGGACTCAATTTTAGAGCAAATGAATATTTAAAGTGCTAAAATTTTTAATGAAACCATTTTTAATCAAATTTAAATACAAATTTTTGTTGGAGTTAATTCATTTTTTTTTCTTTATTTTTGCTTTAAAAGCTATTTAATTTTTTTTTTTATAAATATAAAAATAAATAAAATATTTTAATATAATTCAGTCTTCATGTACAGGTTTAAATTCATTTAACATTATTTAATTAACTATAAATTATTTTGTAATTTTCTCTACCACTTTTTCTAATAAATCAAGCATTTTCTTTCCCATTTCTTCCTTTCGCTTTTCACGCTCTTTTCTTTCCTCTTTTCTACTTTCTTCTCTTCTCTCTAAAATTTCTATTAATTTTTGATGACGCTCCTCTTTTCTTTTTGAAATTTCATCCAATTTCTTTAAGAGTTTACCCCTTTCCGTAATTTTTGGTGCATTTGCGCTGGTTGATGGCCCGTCAACTGAAAGTATAATGTTGAAAATTTTGGTTTTTTCGACGTATTAGTGTATGTTTTAAAAATAAACGTACAAAGTGTCTCTTGACTGGATTCACCCTCTTCATTCGACTCAACCTGAGAAGACGGCTTCGAAGGAGATGGGTTTTCACTCTCTATTGTATAGTCAGGATTAATTCCTTTCTTTACACCAAAAACTTCATCAAGTTGACTGAAGAAAAAAAAAATAAACATATATATACATTTGAAAAAAGATTGAAAATCCTTTTGCCTGTTTTTAGGACAAAATTAACTTTGGTAAACGCAGGTCATCCTACTTCTTCCAGTTTGCGAATTATTAAGCTTCGCTTTTTTATATTGTCTTTCCAGGCCGCGGAACTTGGTTTCAACCTTGATTAGAAATTAATTTTTAAATTTAATTTGTATATTTTATTAGAAACATTAAATACCTGAACTTGAGAGAATCCATACCCCTCTTTGGATAATTTTTCAGCAATTATTTTCCAAATCTGGCTTTTACTCTTTAAATTTATGGATTTTCCCCACAACGTTTTGATTTCATCAAGTAATAACTTAGTTGCAGAATCAGTCCACAGGCTGCAACTAGCAATAGTTTCATGGACGCACTCTTCTTGGCTGTTAATAAGAGGGATAAAAATATCTTCATCTGTGTTGCAAGAATTTGGTTCATAACTTGCAACAACAGGAGAAAAAATAATTTTGTCAGTGCTGTTTGGAACCGCACTACTTTCTGCAAGGCCAGGTTCCACAATTGGAGTAAAAACAATTTCATCGAAGTGACCTTGTGTCTCCATAAAATATTTCGAATAATTTTCCACAAGCTCCAAATCTAAGAAATATTCAATTAAAATAAAACATTTTGCAAAAAAATTTTAAACAAAGATCAAGCGCGTGCAACCTTTATTTTTGATTTGATTCTTTGTTTACTTACCATTTCGAATCTTTCCATAAGTTCCTGGAGAACAATTGATTTGAAGTTGTTTTTTCCCTTCCATTTTTAAGTTTTTATTATTGGCGTGAATAAATTTGGCGCTGTTTACGTTTTATGGGCAATCAGCTGTTTTTGTGCTCGAAACTAGCTAGAAGCTGTTTCCGTACTTTTGACACTACTCTCAAATTTCATTTTACTCTCTCAGCTCGAACTTTACTCGACTTTTACTCGACATTGTGTACGGAAACACACCTACTATGTCATATTCAATATGAGCTTTAAAAGCTCACCCAAACCAGTATGGTGAGAATGTTTATGAGTACAAAGCTTTTAAAATTACTACAGTATCACCCAGGCAGCATAGCATCAAATACAAAAGTTTAAAATAGTGCAGGGATGGTAAAGGATCATGATTGTGTGTCAAAGATTAGCGCCGACTTCAAAGCTTTTATGTTCATAAAGCAATTGATGTATTGATAATAATAAATACAGGGTTTTCCAATTAAGAGGTGTTATTGTGAATCGCCCGCTATTGTGAATTGCTCACTTTTAAAGCTTTTATTCTTTGACATTTGACAAGTAGAATTTACGCCATTACTTAAAATGGAACGATACACGCTTCAACAACGCATTGAAATTATTAAAATTCACTACAAAAATGGTGAAAATCTTGCAGTCACAGTTTATTTTCAGCGCATACAGCACATTTTCATCTCGGCGGCTACGTCAACAAGCAAAATTGTCGCATCTGGGGCTCGGAAAACCCAAGAGTTATTGTTGAGAAGCCATCCTCAACGTGTGACTGTTTGGTGCGGTTTATGGTCCGGCAGGGTCATTGGATCTTACTTTTTCGAAAATGAGGTTGGATCAGCGATTTGGTTATGGAAAATTTCATGAAAAGGATATTGTCCTGTGAGCGTGGTCGTGGTGGCTATTTGGCTGATGTTGTTTTTCATTATTAACTGCATACCTTCCTCTTTATTATGAAATAAACATCCGATCATTTATCTCAAAAAATGGCATTTTTCTTTGAATACGAAAATAGCACCTCTTATTGGAAAACCCTGTAGAAAAAATGAAAATGATAAGATTTCCAATATTATAATACATATAAATAACTTTTAAAATTTGACCAAGAAATTAATGGGAAAAGTTATTTAAAATAATTTTTTACTTTGTAGTGATTTTGAACTAGGTTTTTTTTTTTTTTTTTGTTAATAAGTTTTTGTTTTGTTCTGTTATCTCGTATTGTGCCAGTGGCTCTATATCCCAAACATTGCAATTCACACAACAAATGGTAGTTTGTAAAGAAGTTGTCAAAATATACGATGTGGTCCTTTGGAACTATAGGCATTTCTGCAAGCAGAGATTTAACAACTCGTTCGCCTAAAGGGTCAGTGGTTACTTCTGTAGTTTTACCACAAAAAATTTCAAAAGCTTAGCAGTATCCATCTGAACTTGTTGCTGCCCAGTTCTTATAACCAAACCGCACCCATAATAAACTACTTCGAAGAATGGCCAAAATATTTTATCATGGATTCTTCTACTGACAAGTTTTCGTGGAGAACACCCCATTGACATGAATTTCTTTCAATTAGATTGCAAAGAGGTCTCATTTTGAACATTTTATAAGTCGAACTTATGATTTTGCTGTTATCGGCGAAGTGCAAGTTTTTCTTTATTTCTAAAAATCTATTTCGTCTCATTGTACTTGCGACCAAAGGGACCCCAAGGTCTGCATCCAAACTCCAATATGCTCGCTCTGTAGGTAGATGGTTATAACCACTGAACAATAAAATTTCCAGAAAACGTTTTAACTCTTCCCGATCAAGATTGAAGTTATGTCTGTTGTTTTGATTGGCGTATAAGACACTGTTTTCGATTATCGAATCAAGAATATCGTTATCAATAATTTTTTTCAAACAAAACCACAGGTGTATTCTGTGGTTACATTCATAACTTTTCCAAAATCATCCACTCTACTGCACCATCCACCATCTACTTCCAACTGCACCACTGGAATTATAAGTTATGCTATAGGTTGGAAGAATATATCTCCATTTAGGAACTCCAAAATCACTTTGATCGACTTTTTTGTGTTTTATATATCTAGACAGTGGCCCATCGTCAGTATTATCCTAACCCGAGTTATAAAAATAACTCTCATCCTGTGGTATTGGAACAACTTCAGTAGTTCCCGGCACATCATTCGACATAGTTTCATTTCATCAAATCATCTTCATTTCCTTCATCCTCGTCACTTACAACAGCAAGGCTTGGAGGCACGACTAACATATCATAGTTAGCATCAACGTCATCGTTCTCCATTATGTAATTAACGGCCTCCTCAAGTTCCAAAAAGTCATTGTGGCTTTTAAAAATATTACCATGTGTCATACTGCAGACGTTGAAGAACCTGGTAAATAATAAAAAAAAATATTACTGATCAGCCCATTGTCCCAGTTGGGGGACAGTCCTATAGAACCTTACCTTGTAGTCAAATTTTTTACTTTTTGTTTATTTCAAATATAACACGTTGTCTACACGCAATCGAGATTTTATACACCAAGAATTACTAACTTTAAATCACTTGGTATAATTAAAAACAGTGAAACTTTTTTACCAAACGCAACCGCAACGATATCGAGATAACAAAACACTAAAAATTACACTTATTTGGCTCTTGGGACCACGTGTCTTTGTTTATAAATCACACGTAGACTGCAGCAGTCATATGTGTATTTACAATGAGAAACATAACGCTATTACTTATAGTTGCTTCTCTTTAAACAGGTGTCCTCATATAGGACAGAGGGCGGTAATGGGTTAAATTAAGCGCCTAATTTCATAATGAGAAATTGCCTCACAGAAAAATTAAATATGGCCCCAACAAAATGCAATTATGTCCCAATTTTTCTTGTTGTATTTCGTAGAATTTGCTGGGACCTTTTTAAAAATTTTTTTTTTGCCATATTTCCTAGGCTTGCAATATAAGCCTAATATGTCGCAACCCACATAAGATAATACGCGAATTCCTTTACAATGAACTCTTTATCGCTTTAGCTAACCGAGCAAATTTGTGTACTCTACAAAGTCGTATTAAAAGCTTCTACAACAAACACAGCTTCAAGTTTGCCTTCAAAACAAACTAAAGCACACCCACATAGCCCTCAATGATCCAACAATGGTGTCTCATATTGAGGAATATCGAACGCACTCACAGACACACTGACGGCAGGATACTAACTGGTATGGGTGGCTATGGCCATATTTTTAGCTGCATTTTAATGGGATTTTGTACGATTAATGCACTGACATGTAACGATTTCCAATTGAATTATTGTTTGGCTCATTAAATATTCCAACGAAGCAAAACAAAAGCACACTCAAACACACACACATGGCAAATCAATGCAAAACAGCAACACCAACTCCAGTGTCAGAAACAACAACAACAACAGCAAACAACGTCACACTCTTTTTAGGCAATTTAAAACAAAAGCACAAAAACAAAATCAAACAAAAGCACAAAAACAAAAAACAAACAAAACGTTATGTTAAAATATCCTGCGTGAGCTTGAATCAAAACAAAACATAAGGGATATCAATAGCAGCGGTAGTGGTAGCGGTAGCGCCAGCAACATCACGTTAACACATGTAGCGCTGCTGTGCTCACACATACACACATACATACAAACAAATCTCGCGCACACTGCAACAAAAACAAACACTGTTGCAGCGCAGTTAAAACAAAGCCTAAAACAGCAGCGACAAAAGCACATCCTGTTTGGCACCCCATCGTCCTTTGTACTCCTGTTTGTTTGACTTTGTCAATTGAGCGCGTTCAGCCGAAATAGCATAACGCCACCCCCCAAGTTGCTGCAGCAAGCAATACAGTGCAGAGCATCTTGGCATTTTTTTTTTTTCATTTCGTTTTCCTACTGTTAGCTGCTCCTTTTTTTTCACTGTTGCTTAATCTGGTGTGGCTCCTGATTAAGTCTTAATTAGATTTAAGAATATTGCACCAGCAGCTACTACTGCGACAACACTACATGCCATGTCCACATGATGGATTTCTTTTTTATTTAATTTCTTCGAGCGGCTGCTGGCTGGCGGGCCAACAGGCAAGGCAGGCTGCTAAAAGGTACGCGCTACGCTTACCAACTGCAAATTAAGGGTAGCTGCATTGAACTGATGGACCTAGAGTTTTGGTCCTTGCGTTATTGCTGTTAATGTTATGTAATAATCTTACCCCTATGGATTTCCTGTGGCGCTCCGTGTTCTTGTGTCATGCAGCAGCAACGCTAACGCATCAAGACGGCAGCAACAGAAAAAATTTAATCAAGATAATGGCTGCTGAGCTCACATCGGGGACATTCGACAGTCGCCTGGCTTGACTGGTGGGTTGTTGGGAGGACTGGTCGGTTGGTCGGTCGGTCGGTTGTTCGATCGGTTGGTTGCTTGATTGTGCATTTGCAGTAATCGCAACTGATTTCTGAACTAACGTTATTAGCTCTTAGTTCTTGGGCTGCCGCGCTATGACTCATATTATATGAAGTTTTTACCCCGCGCTTGTAGTTGTTGTTGTTGTTGCTGTTGATATACGTCACACAATTGATTGCAATCATTAATCTTGTTCGCTCTGCCTGCGTTTCACTCTCAGATATTTGAGTTGTTTTTTTTCGTCTTTGGCATTTTGACTCTACGTAAGTTTCCCGCTAAAGCCACAGCTCGTCACTTTTATTAATTTATAGATCTTTTTTTCATTTATAGATTCATTTATAGATCAGTTTTATTAATTTATCCGGCATCGTTGCAATATTAGCACCACAGGTTGTTGCTGCTGTTATCGAAATTGCAATTGTTTTGTTTCGCCAGTTTGTTGTTGTTATTGTAGCTATTAAAAGCGAGTTGTGGGCTTTGCCAGTATTAATCTAATGGAGTCTGACTTTACAGTGATTTCGTGACTGGCTGGGGTCCGACATGGAAATGTATTATTAAGACATTGGTGCTTGAGAGGCGTCAAAACACCATTAATCAGGAAAAACATGTAAACGATTGCATTTTTCCAGGGGTTGTAAGACTTTTATTGAAAATTGTCTGCTGAAATAAGTTAATGTAGGCCGCGATATTTTGTGGATATGATGAGAGTAGATTCCGCATATTAACCACTCACTTTTGCAAGAGTTATTGACTAAAATATTCCTTTATTAGATTCCATAATCGCGTAAGGAAGGTATACGGGTTGCCCATATTCGACGGACCCATCTGACAACGCCATAACTTTTGACAGAGATGTCAGATCGCTTAATGACATACCGCGTTTGAAGCGTCAGTCCAAGCAGATTTTTACCATGGAACAATACACGCCACGCGAGCGCTCTGAAATAGTTGAAATTTACATTCAACAGAAGAAGTCAATTGTGAAAACTCAACGTGCTTTTAAAAACTTAAAAAATGTGAGAAGTGCGCCTTCTAAGAACACCATTAAGCGTTTATACGAAAAATTTTCGACTGGTGAGGCTCTTTCTAATCCGAAGAGGCCAAATAAAAGTCGACCAAGGCGATCGGCCGAGAATATCGCTGCCGTACGAGCCAGTGTTGAGAGGTCCCCAAGAACATCCCAAAAACGCCGTTCTCAGCAGTTGGGCATGGCTCGGTCCACTTTACAACGGATTATTCGCGTTGATTTGCATTTGTTCCCGTACAAAATTCAATTGACGCAAAGATTGTTGCCTGCGGACAAGCCTCGTCGATTGGAATGGGCCCTAAGAGTCATCGAAATGGCCGAAGATGACAAGCAATTTTGGAACAAAATTATCATGTCCGATGAAGCCCATTTCACATTGAATGGGACCGTAAATAAGCAAAATTGCCGTATTTACGCCACTGAAAATCCTCAGGAGATTTAAGAAGTGCCTCTTTATGACGAAAAAGTCACAGTTTGGTGCGGCGTTAGTGCGAAAATGGTCATTGGGCCGTTTTTCTTCCAAAATGAAAATGACCATGCTGTTACCATCAACCAGGAGCGTTATGGCGACATGATGACCAATTTTGTGATGCCAATTATTCGTCGAAAGCGTATGAGGCAGTTCTGGTTTCAACAAGACGGCGCTCCACCGCACACAAGTCGCATAACAATCGATTTTCTGAAGAATTTGTTTCCGGGCCGTTTGATGTCGAAAAGTGGTGATTTGGACTGGCCACCGCGTTCGCCCGATTTGACGCCGCCTGACTTCTTCTTGTGGGGATATTTGAAGTCAAAGGTTTACGTTAACAAGCCAAGGACCGTAGAAGAGCTCAAGGACAACATTCGTGAAGAAATAGCCGCTATTCCGGCCGAAATGTTGGCGAAAACGATGGAAAATGCTGCAAAAAGGGCACAATACGCCATCAACGCCAGAGGCGGCCATTTGAGAGATATCATATTCAAAAATTGATGTAAACAAATCTACTTGGAACAAATTAAATGATTAAGATTGCCAACCGCCAAATTTTTATTTTTTTCTTTGATTTTTTTAACAAAAACATGGGTCCGTCGAATATGGGCAACCATATATGTACAGGGTGGCCCAAGTACAAATTTTTTTTTAAGAAATGCATTCAAATGAACAAAATTAAATTTAAATGTATTATGGCTTTATATGTTATTTGAAAGCAAACATTCCCATTAATTATGGAACACAAAGTCGTTCAAGTGGCTGCCTCAGCCTCATGTCGGTTAACATGGCTTTGTAACGCCCACCGTTGACTGAAACGTTGTTCCCAGCCTCATTTTCGAAGACAAATGTTCCAATGATGCCACCACTCCACAATCCGCACCAAACTGTCACTCTTTGTGGATGCATCGGCTTCTCGACAATAACGTGCGGGTTTTCCGAGCCCCAGATGCGGCAATTTTGTTTGTTAACGTAGCCGCCGAGATGAAAATGTGCCTTGTCAGAAAAGATGATTTCTCGCCCAAAATCGTTGTCCAATTCAAGCTGCTCTATGGCCCAAACTGCAAAGCGATAACGAAGCGGATGGTTGTACGCCTTGAATTGCTAAGTCAATTGGGCTTTGTAAGCGAATAATCCGAGATCTTCGTGCAGAATTCTCCAAAGGCTACTGCGTGAGATGTTGAGATCGATGGCGAGTTGATGTTCGTGAATTGAGTCTCACGCTCTTGGCCAGGCCCGTGCGCACGGGGAAGGGGGATATGGGGGTTTAATGCAGAATATGCAACACTTGCTTTTCTCAAGATCACGCTCTCGGTCTCACACTTTCTATAAAGCTACGCTCTTAGTTCTCTCACAGTTTTCCGTCCCAATTTCCGATTCACACACGAATTTATCAAGCAACCAAGCGTGCACTCTGGCGCACGTTGGTGCCCACTGCCGTAGAATGTGTACAAAATGTGCCAATCCCGCCCATCCCTGCCTTAAGCTTCTATTATAAAAAAATTAATTCGAGCGCCCTTCAAAATATCTCAAACAGGGTTGCCAAAGTTACTTTTAACTTTAATAATTTTTACTTAATAAATTTCATCAATTTATAGTAACGAAAAATGTTCTCCAAATTCCGCAATTGTGTTATTCAAGGAGAATCTGACCGAGTTGCAAATTGCTGGTTGTGTGAATCCTGTTTTCACTTTAAGTGTGAAGCATTAAATGCGGGAGTCTTCGGCACACTACATGAAAACAAAGGTCTACGTTGGGCATGCCGGAGATAGATTGGCGTAGTATCTACGTAATTTCTTTTAAATTAAATTTCGTTCATTTAAAAATTCGTTCAAATCGTTAAGTGCATGGATGAGGGTTTTGTCTCTCCTAAGCGCAAGAAAATAAAAACCTTCCAACTTTAGTTCATAAAGGTTACTTCTAAACAAAAAGGAAAACTAAAACCAATTTAAATAGTAAAACAATAAATGTCCTTTAAAAAAAAATAAAGAACTATATTTGCAATTGGTAAAATCCTTGTGGGCAATAGAAACACTGAAACTCATTAGAAAGAAAGAGGAAGGGTAACGATAAGCTTCTACAGGATACTCACATTCTGTCACATAACAATTCGATTCGGTCATACACAGCAAGAGTTCGACTTATAAACAACAACTAGAACAGAAAAAAAATCATGCACATACTTACGTCCATTAGAGCAGTGATAGTGTCCCAAGGTACCGTTCCACTACGAAGCCATTCTCCCGCCCAAGTTCCACAGCCACACCCACAATGAACGTATGAGACGCTCTAATGCCCAAACAAAATGATTAATTGCCATGAGCTTTGATCACCCAGCTTCGTGTTCGAGACCTAGTCGTTCGGTGGAACGGTCGGGTGGTCGGTTGGTCGCTCCAACTGTGCTGTTCAATGTGTTCTCATATCAGGCAACCAGACGATTCTTGGGGTAATTGTTGTTGTATATTCTAAACGAATAGACAAACATGAAGTGTTGCAGGACACTGTATCGGTGTGTGTGTGTGTGTGTGTGTGTGTTTGGGTAAAGGAACTGATGGACACTCCCACTCTTTGGATTAAAAAAGGACGCAAATGACCAGAGGCTAGCGTAACAGTAGACTTTGTCATCAGCGTTCAGTGAAGCACTTTGAAGGAGCAGCAGCATTGTTGTTATCTTTAAAATCCTCTAATGAGAAGGGTTGAAATTGTGTGTTAATGTTAAGTCAGTTTGGGAGAGGGAGATGGAGGGGTTCGAAGGGAAGAAACTGCGAGACTTGACTGCCGTAATGGATCATGCTATAACGACTGAAAGTACAATAAGGACGAACAAAAATATAATCAAAGCAACGAATGGATGGATAGATAGCTGAGTTTTGTTTTTTTTTCTCTTTTAGAAGTTAAGAGAGAAAAAAAAATAAACACAGAGCACACTGACCATAGATAAAAACAGATAAAAGGAATAAACTGCTCAAAACAATAGTTTTCGAGGACTGTAACTGAAACCCTCATAAAGTAGTTGGAATAAACTTTTTGTTTAAATTCAAAGCAACAAAAAAATATATTTCAACTCATTCCAGCAAAAATAGAAAACACAGAATATACTGTTATCCTTAAGTCTGCAACAAAATGAATTTCCACCTTCATAAACAAGCCAGGATATGTTATGAAAAACGTCGCATGTGTAGGGGAAATTGTACCTAATATACCTTTGCACCCACACACACACACTCACACACTAACATACCTCACATAAATACACACACACCCCAATCGCATCCACACGCACAACTCATGCATACAAGGCAGACAAATCGCTGAGAAAAATACGCAATTTAAATGCATAACAGACACACAGGACATGCCTAATGCCAATAATAGAATAGGAAATCCTTGCTCAAATCCTAGTAGCGACAGCAGCAGCAGCAGTAGCATGAGCATCACCGGCCCAAGTTGGAGACACATTTTGTAGCAGATTAAGTTCTATTCGCACATGGTTGCTCCACAAAAAAACAAAAACAAAAAGAACAAGAAACCCACACAAATACCAAGACTTGGTTGGTGTTGTTGTTGCTGGAAAGCATTGCTTGGGAAACGTAACTCATAACGCATGTTTGTAATAATTGGGACATCCTGTATTATAAGGATATAAAGAATATAAAAAGATTATAAGCATATACTAAGAAAAGACCATAAACTCTTATGTATGCCCAACGTCATCCGAACAATCCACCCCCTCCCCCCTCCGCCCACCTATGCCTAACTTAGCACTTCTTTATTGCAGGAATTATTATTTTCTGCTATGGCTTAGTGGGCTTGAAATATGGTAGCAACTAATATGACGTCAAGGATCAAGCAGAAAAGCAAAAACAACAATCACAACGCAGGAAAAAGCAACAACATCATCATATAATATAACTTTGAAGAACAATATAGAAAAAATATTAATAAATTTCTATAAATGTGACAAGTGCGGATTTAATTTGGGGTTACATGTCAGTTAAATATGTTTCTGGTACGAGTTGGGTTTGAATTTAATACATGTTAAGCTTTGTTGGTTTTCCAAAGGCGGGTTCTTTTCAGTTTATTGGCTTTTGACGAGCAAAGTTAGAGAGAAGAAAATATTTTGGTTTGATGATGTAGCCATTATGTCGAATATAAAAGAAAAACAAATATTTAAACGAATTGAAAGGACCTTGACCGAGCCTCTTATGATCAATAGTGTTGTCCGTGATAGTAAATGTGGTACCTAGAACGGATAATGTTCATGTTTTCAAGAACCTTTCTTAATACGTTGAATGTACGTGCAGAGCCGATCATAAAAATCAAATTTGAATTGAAACAAATTGGAGTGGTTCCCGTCAAAATCGACTTTTCTTTTTTTTAGTTAGAAAATGAAAAGCTATTTTAGTAAAAGTTCCTAAACAAAGAAATTTGGAGATATCATTTTATATCTTTAGAGATATACTACAGCTTTGCCTGTTCTATTTTCTGCAGCTCTTTTATGTCATTTTATTTGATGACAAAATTTACACACAAAAATATCCTTTTCCTTGCAAACCTTCTATATATTACTATGCAATTAACGAAAACTCTCCTTGTAAGATATTTTAAAGGCTTCATCAAGGATTTGAGTTGGTACACATATTCAGATAGATCTGCCTTGGTTCGATATAAGGTCGATAATATTGATGTATTTTAAAATTAGTTTATACACGCAAAGAAATTTTTCGTTTACCACAACTGAAAAATTCACCAATTATACTTCGCTTGCGAGCTGTATTTGCCGCAAACGAATATTCAGTTGTCACAACTTAAAAATATATCTTATATATATAAACCGCAAGCTATTTCGGTCATTATTATTTATTATACTAATAATCTTTCTCATTATGTCCGTCCGTCTTCTTATTGATTCCACCTCTGTTGCTATCTTCGTCCGCGTATTAAGCAAATGAATTTGACCAAATGAATTTTTATTTAACCCAAAATTAATTATAAAAAGTCTTATTATAAAATTAATATAAAAACGCTCTTAATATACAATCGTATTTTTCTAAGAATTAACAATTACATAATATAAGTATAACAATTTTTCATTTATGGCTTTTATATTCATTTAAAGAATTAAATTAGTTAATTTTTCCCAAAAAAATGGGTGTTAAAAAAGGAATAATTTTACATTTTATTTTTATAAAAAAGAAACTAACTTAAATAATTATACTTAAAACTAAACATAACAAAAGGAACAAACATAACAAAAGGAACAATTGATGGTTACATGTCCAAGGCACAATAAGGAATACGTTGAATTTAGTTGCGAGTGTATTGGCTTATGTTGTATACGAGATTGGTGATGTTAAGTGTATTGAATTTTGGATGGTAAAACAAAAGTTTATTTTCCGAATATAAATTGTTATTTTTGTAGAGTATTATTAAATGAATTGGTGACAAATACCTTTCTCCAAATGGATATGTAATTTGATTTTCTTTTCCTAAATACATCGAAATAAGTTCGTTGTCAACGTTTGGTGCACTTTGCAAGAATTTAATTGCTGATTTTATAAGAAATGTGTCGATGCGTTCAATTTCACAAGATTTATACAGTTTAGAATTTGAAACTTTTTTTCTAAACCCGTCCTGAATAGGTTGCCTATCTGCTCCAGTGCAAATCCGTAATATGTTTCTTTCAAATTTTCTTAGCCTCTCCATCTGACAAGAAGAGATGTTGAACCAAATTGGAAACGCATATGACAAAATGGGCCGAATAATTTGCTTATAACAATTTAATTTTATGCGATTTTGGAGATCTCTAGTTCTTTTTAAAAATCCTGAATAGGTGAAAAATATTTTTTTGGCCTTGGCTAAGATATAATCAATGTGTCTATAAAAGGTAAATTTACTATGGAGAATAACACCCAAGTATTTCACTTGGTCTTTGTCTGTTAGAATTTGACCATTAATTTCGATAGCTGGAATATATTTTCGAGCATTAGGATATAGATATTTTTTGAAACCTTTGAAGACAGTACATTCACATTTGTTAATGTTTAATTTAAATTTCCATTTATTGAAGTATTCAAGAAGAGACTGTAAATTTTGATTAACCAAATTATTAGCTATCCGCATAGATGCTTTAGAACACAAGATCAAAATATCGTCTGCATAAATTAAATACAGAATGTTTGGACCTGAATCAGGTATATCAGCCAAAAGTATATTATACAGCACGGGTCCCAAAAGTGAGCCTTGTGGAACGCCAGCCAAAATTGGTTTTAAAATTGAATTTTGATCACGGTTACAAACATAAAAGGAACGGTCAGTTAAATAATTGAATATTATTCTACATAAATTTTTATCAAAGCCAAAAACCTTAAACATTTTGTAAATAATACCCTCAATCCACGCGGTGTCGAAAGCTTTTTCAAAATCCAAACTTACAGCTATTGTTGCGCATCTATTGTTCAAATTTGTAGAAACATAGTCCGAAAGCAGCATTAACGCATGATTTGTTGAATGTGAGTTTCGAAATCCAAATTGGTATTTTTTTAAAATATTTGTATCCGAAATGTGAGTTTTGATTTTGATTAAGAGAAATTCTTCGAAAAGTTTGCTTACATTGGACAATAGCGAGATTGGCCTGTAGCTCTTAGGATTTTTTGCACTAGAATTTGGTTTTAAAATTGGAATTACCTTTGAACATTTCCAACTCAGTGGAAAAGAGCCCAAATTGAAAATGTGATTAAAGAGAATAGCACAAAATTTCCAAAAAAATTGTGTGGTTTTTCTCAGAACAAAATTAGAGATCCCATCTTCGCCAAAACTTTTTTTATTATTTTTGAATTTTAGAGCAAAACAAATGTCTTCTGCACTAATAAAGTATTTGTAATTTTCTGGTAAAACACCTGCAGATGAGTCTCCATCAGCAGTGAAAATATTGTCAAAATTGAAAATCGGTGCATTACTAAGTAATTCACTGATTTCATTTTTGACAAAATTTGTAAATTGATTTGACCCTAAATTTAGATTTTGACCATGAACTTTTTCAAAATTATCAGCCAACATATTTACTTTACTTAAATTTTCAGAAATTACATTACCAGAATCGTCAACGAAATCAGGAAGATCCTGTTTTTTGTTCAACCCGCATAAACTTTTGATTTTTTTATAGGTTTTGTTGTTCATTTTGATATTTTTAAAGAAATCACTCCAGTATTTGTCTTCGTGTAATGAAATGCGTTCTTGGATTATTTTGTCCAGGTTTCTAATAATTGCTTTCAAGGTATTTTTTCTCTGCGGATCAGTACATCTATACGCCATTTTTCTCAGATTTTTTTTTTCGCGAATAAAATTAATTATATCTTGTGGAAGATTAATTTGTCCTTTTGTGCGAATTTTTAGTTTTGGAGTAGATGACAAAATCGCTGATTCGAACGCAGGACCTATATGTGCAATGCAATAATTAATTTCATCTTGTGAAACAATTCTATCAGAAGGTAGGACATGTTCAACAAGGTTGTTTTCCAAACTAGAATTGAAGCGATCAATATTCATTTTACTGAAGTTAAAAACTTCAACTGGAGGATTTCTTACAACACTACAACTCAATAAATTTAGTTCCACGGCGTTATGATCTGATTCAAAATATAGAGTACTAAGAAAATTTGGATGCAATTCACTAAATTCAATGTTTAGGAAAGCAGAGGTTAAAAATATGTCTAAAAAGGATTCACACGATGAAAGTCTGGTGGGAAATTTTGTCGGAATTATTTGAACTAAAGGTTGGTTCTAGTCAGTTTGAAAGAATCCTTCCATTTACGTTAGTAGTCACGTTGCCCCAGCTAGGGTGTTTTGAATTTAGATCGCCTCCCAGAATAAATTTATCAGAATTTACAATACTTAGAATTTTGCTTAAGTCAGTCACAGAAAGAGGGTCCGCTGGTCTTAAGTACATAGAAACAAAAGAAATTTTGCTGCCATCAATCAGGTTTACTTGGATTGCAGTATTTTCAATACCAGTAAGACCTAATTCAATTTGTTTGTAACTAAAATTTTCTTTTATGCAAATTGCAGTACCACCACCTGCACCTGCTGAACGATTTTGCCTTATAATATTGTAATTTGTAAATTCAATTTTATGCCGAAAGTTTAATTTATGTTCTGCAATAAGAACAACATCAGGTTTATGAGTTTTTAAGAAAAGGTTAAAATAATGCCGTTTTTGTTTCGAAACTAAGGAATTTACGTTAATAAAAATACATTTAATTTTTCTCTGCATCGAATTTAAAAATTAAATTTTTTGCTAGTTTAAAGAAACATTTTACGGATTTCCATCAGAGCGGATTGAGAAAAACAAGTTAAAAAGTTTTTCTTGTTTTACATGTATTGGCGCTTCTTTATTGTGTGTAGGTAAAAAACTATTAATTTGGAATATTATATTCGAAAAACTTTGTCCAAAAACAATTTCGCATTCATTGCTTATGAATGCAAAGTTATTATTATTGATATAATTATTATTATTACTATTAATTTTGATGTTATTATTGGCCGTAATATTTCCACGTAAAGTGTCAGGAAATGATTTTGTTGGTGAACTAAAATTTTGAAGAGATTTTTTTATAAATAATTTATTGTTTTCTTTTTCTAATTTTCTATCATTAACAGATTTTTTTAACTTTTGGTATACTTCACACTTCTTATAATTTGCAGTATGCCCTTCCGTTTTGCAAAGTACACAATAGACAGGCATTCCAATTTGCTTCTTGATGGTGCCGTCGCTTAATGTTTTGGTAATAATGTCATTGTTGATTTCTTTGGGCGGAATCAAACATTTATTTGGCCCATGATTTCCACCACACTTTACGCAACGGTAGGGCATATTGCAATTAATTGCAGCATGATTGAAACGTTGACAACGTTTGCATTGCAGAATTTCACTAGGTTTATATTTATGAAAATAAATTCTATTTTGGTTTAAATATTTAATACTTAAAATTTCTTGAATGTTTGACGAGTTATCAAATTGCACAATCCAATTTGTTTTTAATTTCGAAACTCTTAACAATTTAAGATTAAGTTGCACAGAGTTAATTGCATTTGTCAAATCATTTTCGTTGTAATACGACGGAAAATATTTTAAAATGAATGTAAGTGGCTTGTCACATTTAGGTGTTTAATGTTTTCTTTGACAAATAGTTCTCTTATTTTTTTATAATCTGCAATGTTAAGAATTTGAATTTTGGTTGTGTCGTGTTGTGATTTGTTAAAGTAGTAGTTTTTGTGGTGAAGTGTAGTAAAAACCTTATTGTGCAGCTCCTTGGTGTCCTCGTTTGAGACGATCAGGATCGGCGGCTTTTCTGCGTCGTTGATGCGTTGGATGCTTTTAGCTGGAGTGCTGGTAGTTTTCTTGTTTTGCGACTTTTTGGTGTTTATTGGCGGGAAGTCTATATGTGCTGCTTCTTCACTCATCAGGCTGAAGTCGTCATCCTGACTAAGCTCAAAATATCGATTGTTTTTCAACTTTTCTTCCAATTGTTTATTATAAGTTTTCAGCTCTTCAATTTGTTGCAACTGTTTTTGTATTTGTGACGTTAGATTTAGTGTCACTTGTGAATCACACACATTGTTTTTTTGTAGATTGTTATTTATAGCTTCGCTAGCACTGATTGGGCATTTGCTGTTCGGCATTTTCTTTGTGTTCACTTCACTGTCACTGTTAGAAACTGTTATTTTGCGCTTATTTTTTTTCTTTGTACGCGAAGACTTTACCGGCACAGCCTCTATATCAGACATGACGTCTTGAATTACATTTTGAACGGGTGAAGGATCTATTGTTACCGAATAAAAGTTTTTAGCGCAATGATATTTCACAACGCGATACAAGAATAGTGTTTATATGTATATATATATACGCTTTTTTATTTTTTTGAAGTCTTTATTTTTTATATTTTTTAATTTTTGAAAATTTGAAGAAAATTTTTCTTGACAAAAAAAACCGATGCTTGCTCTGATCGATCGATCGATACTCCAATACTCATCGCCTAAAATCGATCGCGTATTAAGCAAACTACCAATTTCTTTATATAGTAACAATTTGTCCAAAAAGTAACTCTAAACTATAAGCGTTATGTTTATACAACGAAGGGAAAAATAAACAAAATGTTCAGTTGGGAAAAACGAAGTTTTCAATTGCTTCAATTTAAAAATCACTCGCGTTTATGACAAACGAAATTCATTTCCTGCAACTAAATGACTCGTTTCTCACAACTGAAAATTTTGTTTATTTTTCGTTCAACGTTTATGACAACTGTTGAAACGTTTGCAATAAACGATTTCAAGCACGACAAACGAAGTTCGTTTGCGGCAAACTGGCGATAAACGTTTTTTTTCTTTGCGTGTAAGAAATAAGGAAAGAATCGAAAGAAGTGAAACTATAGTCTGGGCGGGACTCAAATTCAAGATGGCAGGTAATCGCGCTAGCATTTGAATACTACTGAGATCATCGTTGCTGGTCCTGACTGTTTTTTAATTTTCTCTTACGTCTCTTTTTTCTTGTAATTTTCTATTTGTTCGAACAATACAATATAAATTGTTTTCTTTAATTCTTCTGGTATCTAGCCATAGATATCTGTATCCTCTCAAATGTATATATTAGAGTTCTGTAACTATTTGGAAATTTCAACACTCTACTTAACCTACTGAAGTAGTAAAGAATGAGTTACCTCCTTACAATCAGCTCACGATAACAACCTTGTTATTAACGTTTAGTAGGTATTTTACTGTAAGAAGAATTTTACCTGCAATAGCCTTCGAAGGCTTACTATACAACAGCCTTCGAATAGTATGCCTTAAGCTTCCCATTCAAAAGTAGATTATACAAGAATATCTCTTGAGCTAATAGCTTCTGCTGACATATATGAAAGGAAAAAGTATAATGAAAAGAACTAAGCTGATCCTGTGGCTCTCAAGGAACTAGAGGCGAATACAGTTGTATATTAAAATATAAAACTTAATAAACTAATTAGTTATGAAAAATTTAAAGTTATTCAAAATAAACTATAAAGCAGTTAACATAAAAAAAAAGAATTAATGAGACAATAAGAAAACGAAATTAGGGAAAACGATCCAGGACATGGAATAAATTTGAGCTCGAAGAGGCTTTAATCAGAGAACAAACGAAAGTAAAGCATCAATATCTGAATAATTATGTTGTAGGAGCCAGAGTTTTATTCTTTTCAGAAAAGCAGATTTAGTCCGAATAGATCTAAGCTCAATCGGAAGGCAATTGAAAAGCCGAGGAGCCACTGAAGAAAAAAAATTGAGGAAAATTCTTAAGGAATGTTGTGGAACAGCGGTGATGTGCTTACTATTAATTCTTAAGTTATATCATTTACAATGTTGATCATATCTGCATTTTTCGTCGATGCTATCAACTGTACGTCATCAGCATATACAGCATATACAGCATCTCTCAAAGCTAAGTACGTCATTGCCATCAAAGAAGCTCTGGAATAACCTAAAAGAAATTGGAATTGGAACCAATAACAACTCTAGAGAATGTCCTATAGATCCAGATATTTTTAATGCGTATTTTGTGACCAGCCCTTCGACCGAAACTCTCAGCTCGAACTCTAGCTCATATATTAATATCTCCTCCTCCGATTTGTTGCAAAAATTTCAGTTTACTGCTGTAAATGAGTCAGATGTTGTTAGAAGTATCTTGAGGATTAAATCAAATGCTATTGGCGAAGACGGGATTGAGATAAAATTTATCAAGCTTATACTACCCTATGTTATTAGTCCTCTCGTACATATATTCAACCACTGCCTCACTAGCTCTACGTTTCCTTCTATCTGGAAAATCGCCACGATATTACCTATTGCTAAAAAGCCCAAGGCAGTTTTACCGAGTGATTTTCGTCCTATAAGCCTCTTGTCGTCCATCTCTAAAGGCTTGGAATCTCTAATGGCTGAGCAGATTTCCAACCATCTTAGTGCACATAATCTCTTGTTTCCTCTCCAGTCAGGCTTTCGCTCAGGACATAGCTGCTCCACTGCCTTGGTGAAAATTCTCGAAGATTTAAGGTCATCTTTTGATAAAGGTTTTCTCAGCTTAGTCTGCCTCTTAGACTTTTCAAAAGCGTTCGATAGTGTAAGCCACCATATTCTTTGCAAAAAATTGGAAACCTGCTTCAGCTTCTCGGATTCTTCTGTGCATCTCTTGAAAAGCTACTTGGAAGGAAGAACTCAAAGGGTCAAGGTAGGAAATAAATACTCAAGTTACAGAACTATCGGTAGTGGTGTGCCTCAAGGGTCAGTTCTGGGACCGCTTCTGTTTACTATGTATATCAACGATATCTTCTCTATATGTAAGAATGTCACAATGCATGCTTATGCGGATGACCTGCAACTCTATCTCTCCCGACCGACATGTCTCGTTGAAGATCTTTGCGCAAGAGTTAATGAAGATTTGGCTGCTATCACCAGATGGGCTGATGAAAATAAACTGAATTTGAATCCTCTAAAATCGTACGTCTTACCAGTAGCGAAATCTAAACATCCTCTGATTGATCTGCCTCCTATCTTCCTAAGCGGCACTAAGCTTGACTTTGTAAGCAAAGTTACTAATCTAGGATTTGTTGTAAACTCTTCTCTTACGTGTGTAGATCACATAAATGGTGTGGTAAGTAAAGTTTATTATTCCTTACGCAACCTTAGGAAATCTGCTTCGTTTGTTCCCACTGAAACTAGGCGTAAATTAGTGATTCAATTAATTGTACCTCTTATCACATTCTCTGAAGTTGTCTATAGCAAGCTGGATTCTAGGTCATCCCACAAACTCTTAGTGGCTTATAACAATGCAGCAAGATATGTGTACGGTATCCGAAGATTTGACCATATCTCATCATTCAGCAATCGCATACTAGGTCGCAGCATCACTAATCACCTTATTGCAAGAAACTGTATTTTTTTGCATAGGCTTGTAACTCTGAAATGTCCAAGCTACTTGTATGATAAACTTCAATTCTGCAGATCAACTAGAAATTGATCTCTCGTAGTTCCCCATTTTCGTTACAATGAATCTAGTAGACTGTTTTTTATTAGCGCAATAAGACTCTGGAATTCCCTACCAAACAACATAAAACGCGTTAACAACATAACGAAATTTAAGCATCTAATCTATGAACACTTCTCTTGACTCTTCTTATAATTTTCGCTTTTCTGAATTAAACTCCCTAAACTTTACTTTTCTCTATCACAATGGTTACCCATTTTTCAATTTAAATTAATTTTGTTCAATTATATTCTATCAATGTTACTATAATTTATTGTAAACGTTATAATATTTTGCTTTTATTATCACTTTACCTGTTGTTATACCCATTGTGAGTTAATATCTATATTAAGTATATTAAATTGTTGCATTTAAAAGAGCTCATCTTGCATGCTAATACCTTCATTACTACAAATAAATAAAATAAAAAAAAATAAAATACATGAGCACTACAACAAGTGAGACAACTTAAAATATCATTCATGTACATCATAAAGAGCAGCGTACTTAGGATTGATCCTTGCGGAACACCTCTATGAATTTGTAATGTGGAAGACCATAACCCTCCAAAATCAAAAAATTGGGTTAATAGCTTGGCTTGAAGAATTTGGGTTAATAGCTTGGCTTGAAGATTGAGTCAAATTCCTTTCAAAAATCAAGAATCAAGAAATTTATAAATAAAAAATATCAAAAACCAAAAATGTATGTTCCTGGAGGGTTAAATTATAATAAGAAATAAGAAATGCAAAATTTATAAAAAGCAGAGAAAAGTTTTTTTTTTAATTTGTGCAAATATGGTCTAATATGGACATTTTTTCGAAACTTTCGGGCCCGATTGGCACGGGTAAACGTTGTCGTAAAAAAAAACTTTTTTTAGTTTCGTTCTTAGAATATAAAAACGCATGAAAAAACCTATCAGCCCCTTGACATTTTCAAAAATCGCAAAATAGCGAGCACTCTAATCTACATGACAATTTATTTGTATAGACACCTCAAGTATATTTAAATATATAACCGTTCTCCCTCAGCGACTCCCACAATAAAAACCTTACCAACATACTATAAAGATTTTCTGTTTGAAGTAGGATTTGTACCAAGTATCTTTTGATTCGTAAAATTGGCACAAACTGGTCCATGCTTGCTCACAAGCTCAGCCATAAACGCCAAGCATTCACTCATTATTAACTATTGCAAAATTATGGATTGACCCCTTTGTTTAAAAGTTTTTTTTTTACCCAAACTTTTCCTTTACCATGTGGATACAGTTGACAGAATTTTGAAACGAACTTAAATGGGCAGGTCAGAGCTATAAGATTTGCTGTGTACTCTAAATTAAATTCTAATTGCCTAAAATATTTGCGTGTTTCCTATTTTGAAGCAAAGAGAACTGAATACTTTTTCAGTATAATGGAGCATTTTTACTTTAAATTTAATTTCGATAATGCCGGCCAATTCCCCTTTTCCACGATGATTTACTTTTTTGAGCTAATAAATTTTTATTATACTTCACAACAACACATGAGAACTCAACAAAACCATTCATTTTTATACATTTTCCAAATGAATTCTTGCAAACAAAAAACAAAACAAAAAAACTGAACGTCAACGAAAACAAAATAGCTCGCTACAACTTTGGCGTCATCATTTTTATCCTTTCCCTCATAAATGTTACGCATTCGGAAATGTTATCCTAAAAAAAAAATCAGAGTTGCTGGCTTAAATCCCAAAAAAACGTTATATCTTCTGTGTAGAGTTTTTTTTTATAACATTGTTATATGACTTTTTGACTTCCGTTACGCTGATGTGTTTCCGTTTCCTGCCAGCCTGAGTTTGCTTGAAATTTTCATACTCGTTTCTATCTGCTGCTTCCTACTTTTTCCGCTCATATCAACAACATTTCAGCGTTCAAAGTGAGTGACGAAATGTGTAACAACAACATTTACAATAGTGCAGCGATTTTGCGCTACGTTGATTTGTACTCACCGAATATCCTTTATGCTGTGCTTTCTTTTATTCTGTTGTGCATATTTTGATTTTGACTATTTGATTCGAGTTTTTTTTTTTATTGTATTTTTATTTTTGCAAACAATTTCCTTTTTATGTTATTTTAATTTTATGTTATTGTTATGACACAATGAAATGAAATTGAATTGACACTGACGCCGCATGCAGAGACAGAGAGACAAAAGTTTGTCAACATTTGCATGGATTCACACACACTTCGCTGATGCTATCATTTTTTATTTGGCTGTTACTGTTGCTGTTAGTTGGCGGATGTAAGCTGTTTATTGGTGTTCAAAGTGAATACCTTAAACCAGAAGTGGAAAAATAATTCAGATGATCTTAATTGTTGTCAGCGATAACTAGAG
The DNA here is from genome assembly GCA_943735915.1 of Pherbina coryleti. Taxonomy (NCBI): domain Eukaryota; kingdom Metazoa; phylum Arthropoda; class Insecta; order Diptera; family Sciomyzidae; genus Pherbina; species Pherbina coryleti. The sequence continues at coordinate 10,138,220 of OX030949.1, forward strand.
CCTGTTTGATCTTCTTTTCAATGGAAGTAACCATTTCACAAAAATAAATGGAATGAATATTAATAACTAAATAGTAACGAATATGATTACGAATTTGAATATGAATATGAATATGAATATGAATATGAATATGAATATGAGTATGAATATGAATATGAATATGAATATGAATATGAATATGAATATGAATATGAATATGAATATGAATATGAATATGAATATGAATATGAATATGAATATGAATATGAATATGAATATGAATATGAATATGAATATGAATATGAATATGAATATGAATATGAATATGAATATGAATATGAATATGAATATGAATATGAATATGAATATGAATATGAATATGAATATGAATATGAATATGAATATGAATATGAATATGAATATGAATATGAATATGAATATGAATGTGAGTATGAATATGAATATGAATATGAATAAGAATATGAATATGAATATGAATATGAATATGAATATGAATATGAATATGAATATGAATATGAATATGAATATGAATATGAATATGAATATGAATATGAATATGAATATGAATATGAATATGAATATGAATATGAATATGCATATGAATATGAATATGAACATGAATATGAATATGAATATGAATATGAATATGAACCTCATCTATATTTTTATTCTGAAGATGAGAAACGATAACATTACACAAAATATTCTCTACGTAAATTCGCCCCAATTCAGTCCGGAACTTAAAGAAAACCAGTTCAAATTTTTATCTAGTTATGCACATCCTGTTTTATATTAACTACCTCGATTCCTTTGCGTTGCTCTTATCAATGTTGTTTTCACTGTCACCAGCTGATGAGCAGATATCAAATACTGCAAAAAAGCATAAAAAACAAGCGAACTACATAAATTGGGGGCGTGATTATACGCATTCATAATGGCACAAACAAAATTAACACTATCACACACACATAAGCTACAGCTATGCACAGACCCTCGAACATATTGCCAACATGACGCAGTTATACCAAGCTGTCGATGTCATTATAACTGAATTTCTCATAACTTACCTTTTGTCTAAACGTTTTCCGGAGTGTTCAGCACAATGAAATAAAGAGTGACAGAGCAAGTGAATTGTGCTAATGTTATCCCTAGTGCTGCTCGCTGTGTCCTTGCGTTGTCGTAACCCATTTCGTTCCGTGGAATATGTTGCACTTGTCCTTGGAAAATAAATTACTTTATTATATTATTTTTTAAGGTTACTCCAATTTCTCTATCCCAACCTCAACATCATACAACTCTCAAAATGTGCCCTAAAAAGCACCAGTGCAATAGCAGTTGTGCCAACATCCTTTGACCCCACTGGGATTCCCTGTTGAGTTTATTGAAGGTGTTATTTTCATATATTTTTTTTTTTCACATTTCTGTTGGCTCATAAGTTGCGCCGAATGGTGTTAGTGTGCTTCTATATCTTATGGTGGGTGCATTATGAAAATTAGGGATTTATTTAATTCTCCATCACCCAGTCATGTCTGCATCTGTTTTTTTTACATAAACTTTTATTTGCACCATCTGAGTGAGTTATTAGTGCACCCTCTTTTATTGTTGTGGGTGTTATTGGACAGTGGCGGCATATTGCGCTTGGTAAATTGAAATGATTCCCCATTATGGTGAGGCCATGTCAGGTTTTATGACGTCCTTATTAAGTTGTGAGCGTTTTGTATGTGCAGCATTACGTGATTTCAATAACGTTCTCAGATTATCAGATAAACATTGTAAATGTATGGAATGAGATTTGATGAGAATAGAACCAGAAGATAATCTGAGAATTGGCATTGCTACGTCAAATCAAAATTGAACAATTTCAGAGTTATTACTTGGAAACGAAATTTCCGTCATCCCGATAAACAAACATTTGCAAATTTAAGCCTATCTAACGGTTCTGTTTATACAAAAAAAGTATCACCTCAGTAAATCTATTATCACATGTTAAACAGCAACATGTGCATTAAGGGTGTCTAATTTCTATTTGTGATATCACAGTAATAGAGAATAGTAGGTGATGTTAACCTTTCACAAGAACAGTCACCGAGTGTGCGGAAACAAAGTAATTTTGGTTAAAATAAACCAATATAAAGTAGTTTTTGTCCCTTAATTCAATCTCCTAATAAATATTGAATAGCAAATTTTATCGAGGAAGATTGAAAATCCGCCATCCTATAAGGATCCTATATTGGGTGTCACTACCTCTTGGCAGCATATACCTCGTTCTCCTTTCATTCAGCCTCTTAACTTAATTTAATTGCTTTCGTTAATACTTGCAAATACACCTATGATCAGTTCCCAATGTAGGTTCGAGACGCCCCTTGTTATATTCAAATTTAACATACCATAAAGTGATGTGTACTAAAGCTTATAAATAATATAAATTTAAGATTAAGGAAACTTATCATGAAAACCCGTCCATAAATATATGGTTGAGCCTTTTTTTTCAGAAAAACTAGTAAGAAATGATCTTCGACTGGGCCGAAGTTAAAATACACCCACATCCGAACCGAAGTATATTCAAAGTCTTAAGCCGTCAATAAAATGTTTATTTGTAAATACATTTTCGTTATACATAGTTTTAACAGAAAATATTCGCTTTCATTTTTTATAAAATCACTTTGTATGGGAGGTGGGTGTGGTTTTCACTCGATTTAGTTGAATTTTATACACAAAGTGCATGTTATAAATATATCAAAGTAAATACGCAAAATTTCAAGTCCATATATTATTTTTTGTGGAATTCGAAGAGATTTTACCGTTTTGATAAAGGCATTTTGTATGGGAGGTAGGCGTGGTTTTCATCCGATTTGGCTCATTTTCGAACTTGACCTTTATTTTTTAGATAAAAGCTTAAATATTGAATTTCGTGATGATAGCTTGAAAATTACGGCTGTAATCGTGACGACAGACGGACAGACAGACAGACAGACGGGCATGGCTAAATTGACTCGGGTGGTGATTCTGATCAATAATATATATACTTTTCTATACCTACCACGCCTCCTTATGGGCGTTACAAACGGAGTGACAAAATTAATATACCCCCATTTACGTTTTTTAAACGTGGGGGTATAAATATCTCACTCCCTTGAACTTTTTTAAAATGATATATAAATTGATAATTGGTCTCTTTCAGATGGTAGAAACTGAGATCTGGAGGGTAAGTACTAGAACAGTACACCTGAGGTCAATGACTTCTAAAGAACTCATATTGGTCTTCTTGATAAAAAAACATTGATATACCAAACTTTAAAATCCGACTGTAAACACCAGAGATATGAAGTTATATGTCAATGCGCGACCCCTACGTTCGGTCAAAAAAAAATTTTTTTTCGTAATTGTCTTGCAAAAATATGTCATATTCGTATATTCGGTATACGGCGAAATTTTTGTTTGAGGTACGGTCGGAAGGTAAAAGAACACCTCTCTAAAGCGATCTATCTTTTCTTATTGCCTCAAGTATTGGAAGAAGGCACTAATACGTTAGGAGATGAACACGGCAACTGCAAAGCGATGTGTTGGAAAGAAAATCCGAAAAATGCAAAAGTAAAAAACAGAACAAATCGACATCCATATCGTTCCTTCATTGCCAAAAGAAGGTACTCGAATTCTTGACTAATCACTTCTTACGTACTCGAAGATGTGACGAAGGGATTAATACCCCTAGGGTTTAGGTTTTCCTACTGGGTAGGTGTCGGTATCTTTGCCTCTGCTCTTGAACTTTTCTTTCAACCAGAAGTTTCATGACAAAAATTCATACAATGCATCCTTTAGTTTAATGAATGTCCAGCAAAAGATGAAAATTAATCATATATATAATTTGAAAGAATAAAACAAATCACGGAAATTTTTTAATATCGTTGGAGTTCGTAGCTTAGGCCGTGAAAAAAACTTAATCAGATTAAAATTTTAAATTTTTCCAAAGGCCAAAATTTGTAATACTTGATAAGCTGGATGTAACTTCTTCTGGATATAAAAATTTCTTAAAATCTATTATGCATGTTTACTCAAAAAAGGAGTTGGTCGTATCATGGATAAATCCGTTGGTTTTTACGTGACAGCGAAACTTTATCCGTGTCCTTATTTTATATGCCTATACTTTCCCATGTTTATAAACTTGTCCTCATTCTTATCCTTATTCTTATATTTATCGTTATACTTATCCTACTCCTTGTTCAAATGTTTTATATTATGTCGTAATCCATGAACTTAACATTGTTCTAATTCCTTTCGTAATCCCTGCCCCGATATGTTGCCAATGTTTGTCCTCAATCTTGTCTTGGTGTGTCCAAGTCCTTGTTATTTTTCTCCTGCTAATCCTTTGTTTGCTTTTGCTTTTACTCTTGCTTTTGCTTTAGTATGCTATATTAATATTTACATGCAACGATGGTGCATTAAGGAGGACAACGCACCGAGAAATTTTTATCAATTTACGTTTTTTTGCTTTTCTTCAAGCTGAACCTCTTAAGAATGGCTGGTGAAACCAGCGTGCAAAAATGCGCCAGGCAGCATTCATTAGTCTAGTCAGGGCCAAGTGGCTAAATAGGAATAAACCGGTTTTATTGTGCTTACAAAATTCGCTCGGGCCTATTATTAACCCATAGATAGTTAACCCCCAGGACCTATACTATGAATCTGGCATGGATGATTCTATGTAAGTTGAAGAATTTGGCGATTTATTCACAGCTCAACTTTCAAACGCGTTTTTCTCGAAATCGTGTTTTTAAAATCGGTGCACAAGATAACTGTAATGAACCGATTACAATTATCTTTTTTTGTGCTTATTCCATACATAATTACGTAGTAGTTGTCATGTGGATTTTTTTTTTGTTGGGGCTTAGTTTCTTTTTTAATCGACGAAATAAGGTAGAATTTTTCTCTTAAAAAGCGCATTTTCAATTCAAATGTCCGCCATATTGCCAAAAATAGATAATTTCAAAATCACCTATGACAAAGCCTAGATTTTACTGTCCAGTTTAATAATCTATTTTGTTTTTTTTTATATTGATGATTACAAATGAAGCAGGAAAAGTTCATAAAAAAGAGTGTTATTGCAAGAAGTTCATGAACCGAAATAGTTTAAATTTCAATAATCTTGCGTAGAATGTATAACTAGTACTGCTAGGCCATCGTTTTTCGTGCTTTATGGTTAATACGTTTCTACATCATTAATACTTAAATAATACCAATGCCATATGTGTAAACAAGAAGTTTAACCCACTATTATATCGACTCATATCCGCCAAAATATCTTAAGCGACATAATATCCGATTTATGTTTTTTGATGAAAATCGATAATTTGCGATGGTTTACATCGTCTGTCAAAATTTCATAGGTGTACGAAATTAGATTATGAATTTAAACCAAAAGCAAAAAATTAAAAAAGCACTAAGCACTAAGCAAAGATAATTACAAAAAACATTCTCCTGTAAAATTTTCTTTTTGGCGCTTAAGATATTTTGGCGGTTATGAGTCGATATGATCGTACTTTAAGTATCCTTTTTTGAGTTTCGTACATTTTTTTTTTCAAATATGATATTGGAGAAGTATCAAGACGAACAGTTTAATTTACGAAACGAACCTTGTTTTAATTTTCGTTAAATCCTTCAATCGTTGAATCTGAGCTTATAAGACAAAAACTGTCATTGAACTTTTCCTCATTTATACAATTTAAGTTCATTCAGTCGTTTTGTCTATGTTATATAGACCTTTTGCATCACTAAGATTTCACGTCTCCGAAGGGGTCTATTGTTCAAAACAAAGATTGAGTTTTTTGAGAGGGTTTCTAATACTATGAAAATGGCTTGACTTGCCACACTAAATTTCTTTTAATATAATAACAAAATTTAAGAGAAAATCGTCCAACTGCCCACCCATACCTCAAATGAAAAGTGCTCTGTACTGGTGCAACATTGTCGCCGCCCAGTCACAAACCACTCTGCGGGAAATCCCACAAGGATATTTTGCTTCATCCATTCGTGCCTTATTAAATTTTTAAGCTTTCACTTCCGACCTCGCTACCGCTTTGGTGGACTCCATATCCTTGCCCCGCTGCCAATTTCTACTTCGACCACCACAACTCAGTAGATGTTGTTATAATTTGCCACGCAATATATATAAAAAACAGAATCCATCCACGGGGCGATGCAAGCCATTGGCTGCTGAAGGATTTTAATATTCATCCGGAATGCTGCTGTTTCTGCTGCTGCTGCTGCTGTTGCTGTTGCTGTTGGGTTTTGAGATAAGAGAAGCGTGCTGTCAACCAGAATGAAATATATGAACGAATTTAAATTGGGCATTGCGAACAAACCAACCAACGAACGACCCAGACTTTTCTCTCTGCACTTAAGCTGCTTTTTGGGTTATGTGGGGGGCTAGGACTTCTGAGGTGGCGTTGCAAGTTTGGGGAAAAATCTACATATGAGCCACTTCTCAGCGCATAGTTCTTGTTTTTTTCTTTTTGAACAATTTTTTTGATACTTTTTGTGCTTTGCAATAATTTTGAAGATGGTGAAGAAGAAGAAAAAGTTTTTTTTTTTCATTTCTGTGTGGCACTTCAACGCTTTCAACTCGTGTGAAACTCATATTTCATTGTTGGCTTCCGTTTGCATATGAAATTTGCATGTCTCTGAAATAGAGTAGAATGCGGTTGGCTAGCGGCAAAGCAGAAAAGGATGTTTGTTGAATAAAAGGCAAGATTAACAGCAGCGAGTGGCAAGCAAGTGAAGTGTTTGAATTTTGATTCCTTAAAATGTAAACCTGCTTCAATGATGGCACCACACACTACACGCCGATGTTCGCCTATTAAATTGAATACAACTCAGCTGTCAGAGATGTCACATTAACAAGCACAACAGCAAATTGCTGAATCAGCTAAATCATCACCAACACAGACAAAATTCAACATTACCCAATAAACAGCAGCAGCAGCGGCAGCTTCATCATCAATCGCTGTAGGGCTAACAAAAAAAGAAAAAATTATAAAAATAATAACTCTAGCATTCCAACGATTCTCAGATGACGCCAGAATTGAACTCATTATTTCATCACATAGACTGCTGCAACAGCAGAAACAACAACCGAGCACAAAACCAGAGTTCAGAGCAACATCAGCAATTTGTCCAAACACGCCTACAGCACACGACCACCATTCTTAACGAACGTCTAACAACAATAACAACAACAGCAGCAACAGCAACATAACAATTGTCAGCAACTAATAAAATATCATCATCAATCGAGAGTGAAAATAAGTAAAGTTGCGAAAATATGCCAGACAGGAAGGAAACTAAATCAGTAAAATCCTTCTATGGCCAACACACACAAAGCAATATAATGACAATATCCACAATGACAGCAATAACAACAACAACATCAAGCCAAACAACAATAGCTAAATAAATGCTAACCAAACTAAATTGGCAGCATGTTAATGACGATCGATTTGGATGCTTGGCAATCATTTTTGCATTCCTTGGTAATGGCAGCGTGTTTGATTTTCTCGTGGTAAATATAATAATTGCATTGATGGTTAGAAGTTGTTATTGAATGTATGTGATGTATTTTAAACAAGTGTATCTATCGTATGCGAACTAGTGAAGTCACTTGCTTGAGCTAAAGACTAATTCAAGCTTTTTTGAAAACTTTAAGCTGACGATTGTAAAAAATAATTCAGAATAAACCGCATACATCAGGTATCAAACAAGGCCTTTCAGAACGTTAGTGCCCGGGTAGGGAAAAGCTTATGGGTGCGACTTTATAAATATAAAATTTATATAAATCGAATTTTATAGTAAAACTAGATTAAAATAATCGAGAACTGGACCTTCTAATTTTATGCCAACTCCGAGCGCAGTCAATACGCATGTTTTCAAGAAGACTAACATGATATTATCTACTCCCTGAGGTTTGCAATTGAGAGGATCAGAAAAATAACTTTCAATTGAAGAAATTGTCTGTATCAGCTGGGATTCGAACCAAGGACCTTCCGGGTCATATTGAGGTAAGCTTACAGTTCTGATGAACTATCTTGTATCTTGTCATTGATTTTATTTTTCAATTAAACTTCAATCTTACATAAAATAGCATATAAATATATATCAGTGATGGAAAAAATAATAGAAACGTTGGTATGTTTTTCTTTTGTTTGATTATTGTTTTGAGTAATGAATTTTGTTTTTAAAGTTTGCATATGACTTAAATATTAAGAGAACATCTCCACCGGGAAAAAGAAGCAATTATGTATGAAACAAGAATCAATTCTCTTCTCCAATATAATTGAATTGATTATTTTTTGATACTGTAAGCTAGTTTAATTTTAATTAGAATTGATTATTTTTAACACGCTGATGCAGTGGCGTTCCTTGGCTTGGTGACACCCGGGGCGGATACTCATGGTGTCACCCCTATAAAAAATTCCTAAATGCAAAAAGAAACCAATTCGATGAGATTAAGTGTTTTTATTATTATCTTTATATTTTACGAAAAAAAAAAAAACACCATATGACAAACAATAAGAATTTGTAAAAAACAGAACAAAAATATTACATTTTCAGGTGTCTACAAATTAAGATATATAGGCATAAGGTAAAAAAGAAAACTTATTAACTTCGCAGTCTTAAAAACTGACGGAACAAACACATTACGTTTTGAGGTACATACACTCACCGAAACAGCTATATGTGCCTTAAGAAACAATTGAACTCCACTGGGGTAGATTTAGGTAACTGTAAAATCTGAGTATACAGAAAATTAGTTTGTTGTTTAATTATTTATTGTTTTAACACTTTTTTAAATTTTTCTCTATTATGGAGTTATTCTTTTCAAAAAATAAACGTTGTCTAATCACCACTGAAAGAAATAGCTATATGCACACACAACTTTTTTTCATTATTTTGTGCAATAAAAATAACAGATAAAAATTGTTTGACATATTGAGATTTTTTTAGTAATTTTTATGACCCCCATTATTTATGATGACCTGACAAATGTGATTAGGTATTGACCTCACTAGGTTTTGTAAGGTAATATTGTGAATATTTGCCACTCTTCTTTTATTGCGTTTTTCAGCTCTTTTAGACTACAAAATTGTCTTCCATTTTTCTTTGACAAAATACCCCAAAGATTTTTCATCTGATTTAAGTCAGGGCTTAAGTCAGAGCAGGCCATTCCAATAATGGTATTGATCGCGATTGAAGTAAGTCTTTCGTGTGCTTTGCGCAGTGAATAGATGCATTATCCTATTGAAATGTCCAGTTATCACCATACAAATCACCAGCAAAATCTATTAATTCACTGTCCAGTAACTCCACATAGCGCTCAGCAGTCATTTTGTTTGAAACAAAACATATTTTAGACTTTCCTTTGTAGCCAAATGCAGCCCAAGTCATAGGCGAACCACTTTGAAAGTTTCTTCTTAAGCGAGGCTTTCTAACTTCTTGCCAAAACTTTTGTCTGCCATCAAGACCGTCGAAATTGAATTTTTTCTCATCACTAAATATGATGTTTTGCCACTCTTCTTCCCAAATTTTAATTTTTCTGCAAACTTTAATCTTGTGCTCTTATGGCGTTTCAGTAGCATAGGTTTGGCTATCCTTTTTTGATACTTTATGTTACTGTCTTTCGTTTAAAATTTGTTGTACTCTTCTTTGTGTAATATTTAGTGAGAGTTGCTGCATTAGATGCTTTGCGCTAATGTTTTGAGTAACCGCAAGGTGCTTAATTTCTCTTTTGTCTCTTTCACTAACTTTCGATTTGGGACCAAGTCTCTTCGTTGTGTGACAACTGTCTGGGTTTTTTAAAAACTTTCCGATAAAATTTCTATGTCGCTTTAATTTAGCAGCTATCTCCATGGCTCCCATTCCCGCATCTTTAAAGGATTTAATACGGACTTGTTGGATTTCTGAAAATGACGTTCCTCGAGGCATTATTGTCTTTGAAAATATAAAAATTAATAAAAATATTAAGAGTTAATGAAAATTTTGTTCTAATTTTACCTCTGGTCTTCTATATTTTTTATTAAATATTTTTGATTTTTTTTTGCACTCTTGTTTACAACGAACTGCACTCGTTAAATAGTTTTTAACAACTAATGCACATATAGCCATTTCTTATAGCGAGAAAAAGACAAAGTTCAACATTTGAAGATTACGGTACAATAAGAGAGCAAAATCCAAACAAGTTTTATTTCAACAAATCATAGAACAACAAATAATTTTTCTGCGTACTCCGATTTTACCATAAACTTAATCTACACTAGTGTACAAGTGATAAATCTCATATATTGTTAGGCACATATAGCTGCTTCGCTAAGTGTATTTGTATATGTAGGTATAAGGTTAAATAAAGAAATCTTATTAATTGCGATGTCTTAAAAACGAACTTTTCTTACATTAAGAGCTGCAAAATTTGAAATAACCTCATCGAAATCAATATTACTTGCAAGCTCGTTTTCAATGGATAAAATAGCAAGATCGGAAAGCCTTGCCTGTCCCATGGAAGACCTTAAATAAGTCTTAATTAATTTTAGCTTTGAAAAACTCCTTTTGCATGAAGCTACTGATACACAAATTGTTAGAAATAATTTCAATGCGACAAAATGGGACACACATTTTTTAACGTAATGTATTTGTACCTTTTTCTTTCTGTTTGAGAAATTAAAAAAATATCGAAATGGTGTCACCCCTAAAATGGTGCTACCCGGGGCGGACCGCGCCCCTCACCTCCCCCCCTAGGAACGCCACTGCGCTGATGTCCTACAAAAAGTAGTACATTTTTTTCTCGCTCCATATGAATCGCTACAGAAATCGATCCTTTTATTTACTTTTTAAATAGATTCTTTTAAATAAAAAGTATTCATTTTTTGAAAATAAGAAAACAAATCAAAACAGCCTGATGCTTTTCTCGCTTATACCAGAATTTGGTTTAGAATCAATTCATTTTTCACTTACCAAAAAAGCAAGCAAGGAATCTAAAAACGTTTATTATAGTAGAAATTATTATACAGGTCGTAATCAATTCTGGCTGTAATAAAAATGAATCAGTAAACTTTTGGTTGATGAACTCGAATTCACAGGTTTTGCTTTACATTTATATATTCTTTGGAATACGTTCTAAAATGTAAACAAAAGAATCCATTCCATTTACAATTTTTTTTAGAATCAATTCTCATTTTCCCGGTGGGTCTATCAGTTTATAAAATAAAATATTAGCTTCACGCAAAACAAAAAAAAAAGCCATTTCATTTGTTATCCTCGGAAAAAATAGAAACAAAAGCCTTATAACTAACATACTAATATTTTCTTTTTTTAAATCTAGCAATTTTATGCTGTCAACTAGTTTAATTTTAATATTTTGTTATGGCAACACGGTTTTTTAGAACTTAAATGCACCGGGTCATGGAATCCACCAGTTTGGCACAAATTGAGGAATCAATAGCATACCACTCATCGTGTACTTTTTCTACAATTCTTCTTTGTTTTTGGATTTATAGTCAACTATTTTCTTCTTAAAGTTCCTACAAAGATGTTTAATTGGATTAAGGTCTGGTGACTGCCATGGGCATTCTACACGCAAAGAAAAAAAAACTTTTATCGCCAGTTTGTCGCAAGCGAACTTCGTTTGTCGTGCTTGAATTCGTTATTTGCAAACGTTTCATAACACTGTGGAAGAAATTCAGATTAGCAAAAGTTAGGTTGATTCTGAGAGTGAGGGGTCAAAATAGAGGCTAAATTAGAGGACCCGTATCGCGGCGTTTGTTTATGTTAGTTCGAATTTTTTTTTAATCGACCTTCGAACTTTGCAGTCAAATTTCAGCTTTTTTCAGCCGATTTTCGTCGACTAATTGATATTTTTTCAATCTGTAAAAGCCAAATTATTTCTAGAGACCTGTGCAACAATTAAAATTTATTAAAAATTTTATTTAGAAAATGTTTGTATTGCTTATGAAGCAAAATGTTGGAAAAATTATTTTTTTTCATGCTTTTTGAAAATATTTTCCACAAAACTAAGTATTTTTTGCTTTCTGGTTGATCTATAATATGCTTCTCAGTTTCTTCAATAAATTTCATTTGAAAAGAAAACGGTCTTAGTCGATAATTTGCGTTAAAAATCCCAAAATTATTAAATAAATAGCTATTAAACAATCTAACAAGCATGCAGGTCTGTTCTGCATGAAATTTCAATAGATTTCACTGACGCAGTTCAGTGCTCGTCCGTGAGTTAATATGTATACAGTAAGCTTTTAAACACAAAAGCTCAAATGCCCGCGGGCATAGGCTTTGATCATGGTATAATCATGGTATAATAATACAAGGTAGCAAAACTGCTTATTTTCTCTTCTACGAGAAAACATCTCCTGTCAAAAACAGCTTTTTGTGTAAATGCATCTTCAACATTTTCAACATTGTTTTATTATACCCATGGTATAATAATACAAGGTAGCATTGACAGTTGCTTGGGAAAACATCTCCTGTCAAAAAATATACTCAAATATACTCAAATATACAAAAAAACAGATTTATATACTTTTTCTAACTTTTATCATTTCCCTTTTCTTAGCCATTATTATTATTATTATTCGATTTTCTAGGATTGGCTTTACCTTAATTTCGGTTTTACCTTATAAACCTTTGTGAATTCCACAAATAAACTTGAAACATAAAATGTGTGCAACAGAGCTGTAAAAGTGTGCATACATTTTCACTTTTCATTCTCTTGTTTAAAAATTCAAAAGCTGAACTCTTTTTTTGTAGCATTCAAAGTGTGAACTCTTTAGGCTGATTAAAATTGGTATCAAGTCATGAATTGGAAAACGTAAACAATGCACACTGAATTGAAATTTTAAAGAGTGCAGCCACCGATGGCTGCAACCATCGATAGTTGCAGCCGAATTGAAATTTTAGTGAATGCAGCCGGCGATGGCTTCAGCCGCAAGGATTTGTTGTTGTCTGAAGTTGTTTTGTGTATTTGTGTATGCGTGTGTGACTGTTGGACATGACTGTGATGGGTTGCCATTGGCTTGATATCATGTATAGAAAAAGTATTATATACAACAAATTGTAGACGTTAATTTTTATGCATTTTGTTAATAATATTTATTGTTAATAAGCACTTTATTATTCCAGAAAATGTCAAAGGAAAGACAAAAGCATGTCACTAAGATCGGCCTTCGAAAACAAATGACAACAAAAATGCAAAATGCTGCTTTATATTTAGTAGTACTTCATGGTAGTAAATAAAATGTCCAGTGTTTCAGAGTTGAAAAGAATGATAAAACTGAGTGCATTCATCGTATTTCTTAAGCCTACAAGAATGGGATTGATATTTTTCATAAGTCCCATTCCATACAGAGCAGGGTGTGCATTCTTTTATCTTCAAAGAATGATTAATTGTGCATCTGTAATTCATTAACTCGACAGAAGCATAAGATTGCAATCTGGTAGATGCAGCTTTTGAATGCATAAAAGGTGTGGGCATTCCGAAATGATTCAATCTTTTACAGCTCTGGTGTGCAATAGCAAGTCAACTTGCTTGTCTTTTTGCAAAATAACACGAAATTTTCTTTCAGTGAAAGCTTAAAAGCTCGCTAGTGTCAAAGCAAAATGAGAATGTATATATGGGGCAAAGCTGTTTAACACTTTCGTAGAGTTACTTTTTGGACAAATTGTTTCTTAATACGCGGCTATTTAATACCTTAAAATAACATTGACTGATCTTAAGGTTATTTTAAGGTCATTTTAAAAACATGCTTCTGTCAAATTGTCAAATGCTGTTAAGAGCTGTTTAGGGTTTAGAGTTGTTACCTTATAACATTTTTGGTGAGAATTAAAAATTTATTTTTACTGAAAAAATTTAAGGTTTCTGAGTTGCTCATTTAAAACCGTCGGAGGCGATACACTTATGCCAACGTTTTTTCCATTCTTGAAATCATTTTTGGTAGGCTGATTTCGCAATAGTCTTCAGCTCCCCCTGCGAATTCTCTTTGATACCTTCAATCGTCCCAAAATATTTTCCACCAAGTAACAATTTGAGTTTGGGGAATAGGAAAAAGTCACACGGTGCCATATCTGGCAAATATGGTGCTTGTTGAACGATATTGACATTGGTTTTGGTCAAATAACGCGTATAATGCGTGATATGTGAACTGGTGCAGTATCGTGGTGCAAAAACCATGAATTCCATGTTCTTCCATAATTCTGCCCTCTTTCGCCGAATATTCTCGCGCAAACGCTTTAAAGAACTCAAATAATATTTAAACGACCTTCCGTACCATTCCAATGCCTGCGTACATGATAGAACAGACTGCCCATAGGTTTTCTGTAACATTTTCAATGCATTCGGGCAAGAAATTCCGCTGATAAAAGATAATTTAAAACACACATTTTGTGCTCAATTTTTTTTCATTACAAAACTCGCAGGTCAGACTCGAGGTGAACTTGTTTACAAAACAAGGAAACAAATTAACTACGTGATAACTTACCAGCCTTCAAAAACACAAACATTATTTTTATGACAATTGCTGTTGTTTCATTCGCAGAGTCAGGCTCAATTTTGAACAGAAGGTATGTATCATTATAACAATAACTCTACTTTGATTAAACCTGATAAGTTTAAGAAAGCTCGAAGTACATAAGGCAAAATATGTGATTACCACTCTTTAATACCTGAGGAAAAACGCCCGAACTTGAAATGCCAATTGAGCCCGAAAGAAGGAAATTACGCCTGAATGGTTTGGAAATTAAGCCTGAAAAAAAATGGAAATTATTCCCGAAATTTTCAGCAGTGTTTCGAGCTTTATTTCCAAATTCTTCGGGTGCAATTTCCGTGATCCAGATTCAATGTACGACCATTAAAATATTAAACAACAGATTTGAGTAGTAAATTATGGCTCTCCGCAAAATCGCCCAAAGGAAAATCGCCCAAAAACCAAAGTGAAAAATCACCCAATTTTTTTTCCATACAAATTTACGTGATTTTTCATATGAAAAAACACCCAAAAAAATTGGGCCATTTTGCATTTTTGTTGGGTAAAATTTCGTTTTTTGCTTTTGGGCGAAATTTCACCCAAATATGTTGGCGAAATTTCATTTTTCGTTTTTGGGTGATTTTTCGTTTTTTTTTTTGTTTTGGTGATCTTTCGTTTTCAATATTAAATAATAAAATTCAATCAGTTCTTAAAGATAACGGTATTTAAAGTAAAAGCAGAGGTTCTTCTTTTGTTTTTCTTTTGTATTTGGATCATTTGCTTGAGTTTGCTTGGTCAAGTCAAAGGAAATATTTAGTACCGCGCCCGCGCATCGCGACGTGGCGGATCGCGCGTATCGCGGAGCGGCGGATTACGCGTAGTGCGACGGATCGCACGCGCCACCCGTCGCCCCGCCCTGCTTGAGGCATGCATGCTTTCTATGTGTATTGGCCTATACAGGACGACGAAAGCTTCAGTTTGAAATTCTCCGTCGAGCAGTGAGCATCTATGCTTTTATTTATTCATTCATCATTTTTAATTGAAATAAGAAATTAAAAGAAATCAGAAGGCTGCATTTATCTCATTAAATGTATACTTGTCTTTACCTAGTTGTTTCCATTCTCTTCATTTATTTTTTCTTAGCCCGTATCTTTTTTTATATACTTTTTCTAACTTTTATCAATTCCTCTTTTCTTAGCTATTATTATTATTATTGGATTTTCTAGCATTGGCTTTACCTTAATTTCGATTTTACCTTATCAACCTTTGTGAATTCCACAAATAAACTTCAAACATAAAATGTGTGCAATAGCAAGTCAACTTGCTTGTCTTTTTGAAAAATAACACGAAATTTTCTTTCAGTGAAAGCTTAAAAGCTCGCTAGTGTCAAAGCAAAATGAGAATGTATTTGTGGGGCAAAGCTGTTTAACACTGGTTTAGAGTTACTATTTGGACAAATTCTTTCTTAATACGCGGTTACTTAATACCTTTAAATAACATTGACTGATCTTAAAATTATTTTAAGGTCATTTTAAAAACATACTTCTGCCAAATTGCCAAATGTTGTTAAGAGCTGTTTAGAGTAGGGTTTAGAGTTGTTACCTTATTACTTTTTCGGTAATAATTAAAAATTTATTTTTACTGAAAAAATTAAGGTTTCTGAGATGCTCATTTAAAACTGTCGAAGGCAAAACACTTATGCCAACGTTTTTTCCATTCTTGACAAAATTATTGGCAGGCTGATTTCGCAATAGTCTTTAGCTACCCCTGCAAATTCTCTTTGATACCTTCAATCGTCTCAAAATATTTACCACGATTTAACAATTTGATATTGGGGAATAGGAAAAATCCACACGGTGCCATATCTGGCAAATATGGTGCTTTTTGAACGATATTGACTTTGCTTTTGGTCAACTAATCGCGTACAATGCGCGATGTGTGAGCTGGTTTTGCATTATCGTGGTGCAAAAATCATAATTTCCATGTTATTCCATAATTCTGGCCTCTTTCGCCGAATGTTCTCGCGCAAACGCTTTAAAGAACTCAAATAATATTTAAACGACCCTCCGTACCATTCCAATGGCTGCATACGTGATAGAGCAGACTCCCCTAGGTTTTCTGTAAAATATTCAATGCATCCGGACAAGAAATTCCGTTAGTATAACACACTCTGTGCTTACATTTCTTTCCATTACAAAATTCGCTGGTCAGACTCGAGGTGAACTTGTTTACAAAGCAAAGAAACAAATTAACTACGTGACAGATCGCACTAAGAATGAACCCCAAGGCTATAACAGTCTTACCAGCCTTAAAAAAAGAAAACCATTAGCTCTATGACAATTGTTGTTGTTTCATTCGCAGAGTCCGGCTCAGTTTTGAACAGAAGGTATGTATCATTATAACAATAACTCTACTTTGATTAAACCTGATAAGTTTTAGAAAGCTCGAAGTACATAAGGCAAAATATGTGATTACCACTCTTTAATACCTAAAACAATTTGCTAACATCTAGCAGTTGCAAAAATGTTATCGAGATATTTGCACAACGGTGGTCTCAAAAGTTGCTGGTATTATCAAATCAGAGCGAATGGGGGAACGATTAGACTATTTTCAGCGCTGGCAGAATTGAAGGCAATTAATTTCTAAGCATTAATTGGATTAGATTGCTTAAGATTTTAATAATTTATTTCATTTCCTTAGCATGATGAGACTAATGAGGATTTTGCTTTAAAATGGGAGCAGGCACGTCCATTTTCAGAGATACCAGGACCAACTAAACTGCAGTTTTTACGTGGAGTTATGCCAGGCGGTAAGCAATTAGATTATTTCATATGATTTTTCATTTAATATCACATTTAAAATATAGGTGACTTCCACAATAAATCACTAACTGATGTGGTGATAATGTTCTCCAAAAAGTACGGTAATCTTATTCGCTTGCCTGGCATGTTTGGCAAAAAAGAATTTCTTATGGCTTTTGATCCAGTTGATTTTCAAACTATTTATCGAAATGAAGGTATTTGGCCAAATAGGCGAAGTTTCGACTCCATACTGTATCATCGGGAAGTTAATCGCAAAGAATTCTTTCAAGGTGTTGAAGGAATTGTAATAACGTAAGTTGCATATCTGAAAAATGTTGGTTATGCCATAAATACTTCAACTTTTTAGCTCTGGAGAAAAATGGGCCAAGGTACGGTCTATGGTAAATCCAATTTTAATGAAGCCGAAAAGTGTGCATCCATATCTGAATGCCCTGCTAGAGGTCAACAATGAGTTTCTACAGCGGTAACTTAAAGCATTCCCTAAAGAAACTCTTAACAATTTTCACGAACTTCTCTTACAGTATACGTGAAATTCGCGATCCACTTACACTGGAGATGCCCGACAGTTTTGAAGATGAAATCAATCGTCTCACATTCGAATCTATTGCCGTGGTTGCTCTCAACACCCAACTAGGTTTGATACGTAAACATCGTGATACAGAGGAATCCAAAACACTAATGAAGAGCTTGCGTAGAGTTTTTGATCTAGCCTATGATCTGGATATCTTGCCATCTGTGTGGAAGTATGTTAGGACGCCAAAATTCAATCGCATGATGTCAACTCTTGACACTCTCATCAACATCATTGTCAAATACATCGATGATGCCATCACCAGAATTGAAAAAGATACTAATGGAAAACTTAGCACTGAGCTGGGCAAGGAAAAAAGTGTGCTGGAGAAACTGCTGCAACATGATCGACGCGTTGCTGTGGTTATGGCTTTGGATATGTTGATGGCAGGCGTAGATACGGTAAGCAAAGAACTTTTCTCTTTATGGTTTTTCCAAAATTTAAATGAAAATTTTCCAGTAGACCAGCACTATGTTAACGGGCATCTTGCTCTGCATAGCCAAAAATCCAGCAAAGCAACAAAAACTACGTGAAGAACTTCGTAATGTACTGCCGCAAAAGAATTCTGTGTTCACTTTGGAAGGCATGAAGAGTCTGCCCTATTTGCGTGCTTGCATCAAAGAAAGTATGCGCTTGTATCCACTTGCTCCGGGTACAGTGCGTGCTTTGCCGGTAGATGTTGTACTGAGTGGTTATCAAGTGCCCAAGGGTACGCAAATAGGAGTTAGCAGCAATTTGCTTTTACGCAATGAGCGATACGTGACAAATGCCAAAGAGTTCCTGCCCGAACGTTGGCTCCGCAATGATAAAAATCGACTGGCTGGTGAGATTGTGGATCCCGCTTTGTATCTGCCATTTGGATTTGGTCCACGAAGCTGCGCTGGCAAACGTATTGCTGATCTGGAAATGGAAATTACCATAGCTTGCTTGGTTCGAAACTTCAATATCGAGTTTAACTATTCGACCAAGGATGCATTTACCGCAAAGTTCATAAATATACCCGCTATTCCATTGAAGTTCAAATTCGAAGAAATTACCGATTAAGAAGATGAAATTCAAGCAATACAGCAACATTTACAATATAAAGTTCACAAATATCAAGTGGTAAATGTGTTCTTAAATCATAAGGAAAAACTTAATTTTAAGAAGGAAGTAATGTTAAAGTCAATAAAGTATTAAAAGAGGCCCAAATAAAAGAAAGATAGAACTTTTGTATATTCTTTTTTTAAATTCATTCATACCCAAATGTCAAAGTCAGTTCTTAAAAGTCGTATGAAGAACTAATTTCTGTTTTGCAACAAGTTTCCCGTGAGTTTCCGAATTTTTCTGAAAGTAGGAAATGGTTAAGAAATCGGAAACCGCGATAAAGGTGTTGTCCAACTAAGTTTACCAACCGAGCAATGACAGTTTTTTTTTTTCATGTAGCTAAACATATTTCTTGAGTTAGAATTATTTTGTGCCAGAGCAATTTTAAAATCAAAATTAAGAATCATTGTAGTTCTCTTATGGTTTTTTTTCACAATAAAATATAAAAATTTTTAATCTCTTAAGTGCCACTTTTCCACTGAGTATTTGCTAAGAATTCTTCTCGTTGAAATCTTGGAAAAAATATATTAACTATACATTCCTCACTCCGAACAACTAAGTCATTTTGCCGAAGTCAGTTTATTTAAGATATTTTGCATAAAACCTAAGAAACCTGCACAATAAGAGAAAAACTTATATAAATATTGCATAAGAACTGAGATAACTTACTCAATTATCTTATTACCTTAAATAACTCAGGATATTTTTATTTATATAAAAATTCGAAATAAAAATTATATACCTATCTACTTATGAGGGTGTTTCATATGTTCGATCCATATACAATTTTGCATTATTTTTTTCTGCAATTTACTACAATTCTCCCATTTATCGTCAGACCAACTCCATTTTTTGTTTCTTCATTTTCGCAACTCTTAAAAAAAATCGTTTTGTTTTTTTGGTTTTTACTGAAGTATATTATGAAAGTTCTTCAACCTTTAAGTACTCTACTGCATATAATATCACCAACTTTTTGATGCCCCCTCAAAGAGTCTCTCAAGAGAATATGATTCTTAATGTTTTTTCGATCGACGAGTGCAAATATGCAGTTGATCTCAATCATATTCAATAGATTCCCTTAAATAGATTGGGAGTTCCTGAGGACTTTTTAAAATTGGCAAACAACCTTATATCCTGTCTGATCTGAGGCTATGGTTCCTAAAAGCCTCAATGGAAGTCTACAACTTTGCTGCTTTTTTCTTAAAGAAATAAATGTTTCCACGCAAGGAGAGAACTAGTTTTAAGGAAAATCCATTCTCCGTTTGAATATTGTATTTTAAGAATTTTTTATTAACCCATAAAATTTAATGATACTGATGAACGGCTACTGATGAGTTGGTGTAACGGCCAATGAAACAGGCTGTATAGTCAAGCTGTGGTTTGCTCTATACAGAGCCGTTGTTGTTGTTGTTGGTTATTGCCTTCTTTGTTCTTCATGTTGTCTTGTTGTCAACATGATTGGCCTGGAGCTCAAAAAATTTGTTTTTAATATAAATAATGAAAGGCCGTATTCAAATATTAAGATTAAAAATTTAATGAAATGAAATTTATGATATTTGGTAAAGAAGTCAGAAACTCATCAGTAAGTTTTTAAGTTAAGCGGTAGAGTGTGAATACCATTAAAAAACTTCAAACTTTCCGACGCCGATTTTAGATTTGATGTATTATATACAATCGTATTTTCATATCTCGATTAGTAAGCAATCAACGTATATGCGTTTATTCCAGAACTAGTATAAATTGAAAATAGAGATACCAGCAGCGAAAGAAGAAGAGTAGGTTTTTGCCGGGCTTGAAACGTATGTAAAAGCAGCATCTAAAATAAGTGATGTCTCTAAATCCAAAGTGAATAGTTCTATCAGAAAGGAAATTATTTAAGAACTTGGAAATGATATAATGGGGGTTTTCCTAAAAAAGGAAAAGACCTCTTGCAAAGGAATCAAAACTACTTAATAAAATCGAAAAAAAACTAATTGGAAATATCAGAGACTTTGACCCCGAAGTTCTCATTATCAAACTGTGTTGTGCGTGTACTTAAGTGTTAGTGTTTGCAATCAAATTGTCGAGAAGTTGACCTATTAGATTAATGCCAACTTCGAACGGCTAAGTGCATGTTTTCAATGAGCTTTACATATATGGATTATTTACTCTCTTAGGTTAGCCATTGTCTCAAGAGAGGTGAAGACTAACAGCAAAATTCATTACATATGAAAAAAATATCTGTGCCAGCTGGGATTGGAACCTCGGACCTCGCTACTCATAAAACTAGCACGCAAGTTAATACGTTCGACTGCAGCCGAACGACCACATGATTAATTCTCCGTCATTGAAACTGACTTGCATGTGACATCTGGGACTTTCCACTCGGTTGAACTTTGCAACTTCACACTGACTAATCTAAATATACTCTCTATATTAAGTACCCACAGCTATCACCATATTATTGCCAACACGACCTGGATGTATGTAAAAAAGTTTCACCAAGATCTGCCCTTCAACATAATTACTTAATATTACAAACTTTTAAAATATAATAGAATCAAATTTGGCGGGATGACTTGTGCATGTATTAATAACTTCTTGACAAAGACTTAAGGGGTTAGGCCACCTTAGCATTATCGAAATTTTTTTTTTTAATGGTCCCTTATGATCTTAAAAATGATGTCTAAAATGTTATGGCCGAAAAGATTCTCTAAGTACTTGGTTTTTGAATTTGAGTATATGTCGCCTGGTACTACTACTACTACTACTACGAGTACCACTCAAAACTTCAAACGCGTTTACCTCACAACTGCGATTTTTAAGTTTGGCTTAACTATAACTCAAGCAATTTTCAACCGATTCACTTGAAACTTTGAATATAGTTATCTTGAAAAATATATTGTGCATAGAAGTACGTACGATTTTTTTTTAAATGTTAAGGGGTTCATTTGTTATTAACAATAATCTGATGCCAATTTTTAACTTTTTACTTTAGAAGTGCGCCATTTTTCCGAAACTTCTATAGCAGATCTTATACATATATAATCGAAAAATAATAATTTGCTCTTTATAATTAAAAAATTACAGGAGCTGTTTGTCCGACCGTGAATCCTTAAAAAACAGAGGCATCCTCGAAAAAACGCTGCATAGCCACAATTTTTAAATGAATCGCTTCAAAAAAAATGTTGTCTTATAACACAGTACGACAAAATCAATTTTTTTTGAGTACACATGAGAAATGTTAACAGAATATAAAAATAGGCTTAAAATAAAGAAATACGTGTCTCGGCGATTTGCTGTAGCACGTCAGAATTTTGAGAAAATCGATTTTAAAGATTCGAAGGATCGTGGAGGTTCACTTGTAACGTAGTACTATTATAAAAAGTTCTATAAAAACAGAATGGGTGAACCGATTTAAGTGCTTGAGCCAGTTTTGAAAAGGGAATTAAATTTGGATTTGTTTTTATAAAAAAAAAACATTTTTTTCCGCTAGATGGCGCTTTAATTTTCATGTAAAATTAAAAAATATCCAAAAAATGTACGAAATTCATCAAAAATACAATGTTGTTGATTTGAAATCCAATAACTAACATAAAGTAGAATCTTTTTCGCTGGCCGGGAATTGCTTGATTCAGCGATTTGGGGCTCCGAGCCAAATCAAACTAAAAATATTATTATTCAATTTCAACGAGCTTACAGATCGGGGTTTCTGCAATTAGAAAAAATTAAAACAAGTCGTCTGGGATTTGAACCATATGGCGGTCGATTGTTTCGAAGATTATCATTACTTCTTATCTGCGCCTTAACGTTCTAAACCAACGACCAACCTTTTTACTTTGTCACTAATTGCAGTCTTCTCTCATTTTCCCCCTTCTCTCTCTCTCTCACGTATGAATGGTGTATTTACATGAAAATTAAAGCGCCATCTAGCGGAAAAAATGTTTTTTTTATAAAAACAAATCCAAATTTAATTCCCTTTTCAAAACTGGCTCAAGCACTTAAATCGGTTCACCCATTCTGTTTTTATAGAACTTTTTATAATAGTACTACGTTACAAGTGAACCTCCACGATCCTTCGAATCTTTAAAATCGATTTTCTCAAAATTCTGACGTGCTACAGCAAATCGCCGAGACACGTATTTCTTTATTTTAAGCCTATTTTCATATTCTGTTAACATTTCTCATGTGTACCAACCACTGTCGTACTGTGTAATAGTCACTGATATGTTTAATAAAATTTCATATAGAATCTCGATTTACTGCGTGATATTTTTGAAAAAAAAATTCCAAAGTAAGCTTATTTTTGCGGCGTCAAGGTTGACCTAACCCCTTAAAAAAGCAATGCCGAGAATAATCGGCATCTCTAGAGGTTAAACTTTGAAAAAAATTGATATCTAAGCTCGAATTTGATATCTAAGTAAGTGGCCGAATAGGCTTATATAATACTATGGACATTAGGGCGTATCGAAAAATTTAGATCGTATTCTAAGAGGTCTCAAAAGTTACATGGGGTTGTCCAGATCACCCAAAAAAATTTTAAGGAAAAAAAAGGATGTCTTCCTGCCCCGCAAGGACAAAGTTGTTTTTGAGGAAAACAGTAAAAAATAACGACCTTACAATGCTTTGACTTTTATAAAAAAATAGAAAATAAAATCGTGGCCTTAAGCTGGTATTTTACATTAAAACTTTTAGACAGGGTGTTGTTCAGGAATATTTAAAGAATCCAAATTGAGCAAAGTTTCTTCGGTACCATTTCTGGTACCCGAGATATAAAATCTTATATTCTTTTTTTTTTTAAAAAGTTAAAAAATTGCATTCAAGTATACATTTCTCAAAAGTAGTAAAATGCATATGCAAAAATTATGCTAATTATTAATTCGACAATTTTAAGGAATACGTTAACAGTATAATCAATACCACCAAAATTTAGACTATTGAGTAACAGTCAAAATTTCTGTGTTATCTCGATTACAACTTTTGGTTCGAATATCCTTCACACAGCACACTGTGGATAAGAATCGTGAGTGGCATCGTGTTTTACTACTTTGCTTTAAGACATACGTAGTTTTTTTTATAAAAGTCAAAGCATTTTAAGGTCGTTATTTTTTACTGTTTACCTCAAAAACAACTTTGTCCTTGCGGGACAGGAAGACATCCTTTTTTTTCCTTGAAATTTTTTTGGGTGATCTTGACAACCCCATGCAACTTTTGAGACCTCTTCGAATGTGAAATTCGAAAAAAAATTGTAATTCGATACGCCCTAATGGACATGTTTGAAAAACACGGCGTGTCTATAGACTAAGATTGTAGTCTTAAAATAAAATCAGTTGTACCAGAAATAATCATCGCAAAATATATGGACTTAGTTGTATGACGGCTTGTATAACGTTTTAAACATTAGCCTTTCGAAAATTATACAACAGACTTAGGGGTGATGTCGGATATTATCCAGGTCAGTGGTGGCTCTACATACGGGCTGGAAGGGCTTTAGACCCCGCCTCCCCTTGGAGAATTTTTTGATGGGGAAAAACGAAAAACATACGTCCAAAAAGACGCTTCAGCTCCCCCATTGGCATACAAAAGTATAGTTTAAACCCCCCCCCCCCCCTCCCCTCCCCTCTTTGGCGAATCCTAGATTTACCACTGATCCAGGTCATGACAAATACATGGAGTGCGACTCAAAACAATTAAGAACAATAAACTTCTTTTCAGCTCAACATTTACTATAAGGTGATGCTTTAACTTCAGTACATCCAAGTGATATAGCTCCTTAAGTACCTTTTGAGCATTCAATATAAAAAAAATAAATAAAATTAAGATAGATAGATTGATTTTCACCAATTTTCATTTTGATTTTTGTAAAATTTATATAAAATTTTTGTAAAATTTAAGTGTAAAATTTATGGCATTGTGTGAATTTGAGTTAAAGTTTGTTTAAAGTAACAATATTAAATGCGTCGTATGTGTAGTCATAAAACTTCCTTGTCATAAATTTTCTGATTTCTCTTGATTGCGCAGCAATTCAATCAGTTGGTTTATTTTGGGGTATTTCGTTTATATTGATTTATTTATATGAATTTCACATTGTTATCTAAAGTTGTGTGAAATTGATTAAAAATTTCTTCACATTAGTGCCGCTAATATTTGAATAAATCGTTGAGTTTTGCAATTATTTATATCCGACCCGTCTAAGAACCCATTCTTTCGAGAATAGACTACTGTCTACTAGTCTATCTATTAGACTAGTCTTCTAGATTAGTTTGTGTTTGACAGCCATTGAAAGCAAACAATCTCGTAAATTTGGACAAAAATTTAAAAAAGTTTATTTCGTGTACTCATCAAGTATTATTTTTAACCGACTTCAAAAGGGAGGAGCTTCTCAAGTTCGTAGGTGTCTTTTTTTTAATGTATGTACATCGATAGCTCCTAAAGCACTTGCCCGATTTCCTTATTTGTTGTCAACAGATAGATACCATTAACGCGGAGGTAAAAAATTGGGCGATATTCGACAAAGGGGCGTGTCACTATTAGAAAAACACTGCATTTCAGTTAATATTGACACTAGGGTACTGAAATTTACAATGCAAATAAAGGGGTAGGGGCATTCACAATATTACAAATTATGGTCTATAAAGTGGGCGTTATTTTACAAATGGGTGTGGCAATATTAGAAACACACTGTATATCGAATAATGTTGACACTAGGCTTCTAAAATTTGGGAATACATGGGAAGGCAGAGTTATTAAAAATTACGGTCAAGAAAGTGGGAGTTATTCACCAATGGGGTGTGGCAATATTAGATAAACTCTGTATATCGAATAATATTGAGAATATGGTATTGAAATTGAGTACATGGGTAGGCACAGTTACTAGAAATTACTGTCAAAAAAGTGGGCGTTATTCAAAATAAAGAGTTGGCTGTGCCGTGGACACACCCGTAGGTTTTGACGTGACGAAGTTTCTTGCTGTTGTTGTTAATGTTGATGTTGATGTGGATGTTGATGTTAATGTTGATGTTGATGTGGATGTTGATGTTGATGTTGATGTTGATGTTGATGTTGATGTTGATGTTGATGTTGATGTTGATGTTGATGTTGATGTTGATGTTGATGTTGATGTTGATGTTGATGTTGATGTTGATGTTGATGTTGATGTTGATGTTGATGTTGATGTTGATGTTGATGTTGATGTTGATGTTGATGTTGATGTTGATGTTGATGTTGATGTTGATGTTGATGTTGATGTTGATGTTGATGTTGATGTTGATGTTGATGTTGATGTTGATGTTGATGTTGATGTTGATGTTGATGTTGATGTTGATGTTGATGTTGATGTTGATGTTGATGTTGATGTTGATGTTGATGTTGATGTTGATGTTGATGTTGATGTTGATGTTGATGTTGATGTTGATGTTGATGTTGATGTTGATGTTGATGTTGATGTTGATGTTGATGTTGATGTTGATGTTGATGTTGATGTTGATGTTGATGTTGATGTTGATGTTGATGTTGATGTTGATGTTGATGTTGATGTTGATGTTGATGTTGATGTTGATGTTGATGTTGATGTTGATGTTGATGTTGATGTTGATGTTGATGTTGTTGTTGATGTTGATGTTGATGTTGATGTTGATGTTGATGTTGATGTTGATGTTGATGTTGATGTTGATGTTGATGTTGATGTTGATGTTGATGTTGATGTTGATGTTGATGTTGATGTTGATGTTGATGTTGATGTTGATGTTGATGTTGATGTTGATGTTGATGTTGATGTTGATGTTGATGTTGATGTTGATGTTGATGTTGATGTTGATGTTGATGTTGATGTTGATGTTGATGTTGATGTTGACGTTGATATTAATGTTGATGTTGATGCTGATGTTGGTGTTGGTGTTGGTGTTGGTGTTGGTGTTGGTGTTAGTGTTGATGTTGGTGTTGGTGTTGGTGTTGGTGTTGGTGTTGGTGTTGGTGTTGGTATTGGTGTTGGTGTTGGTGTTGGTGTTGGTGTTGGTGTTGGTGTTGGTGTTGGTGTTGGTGTTGGTGTTGGTGTTGGTGTTGGTGTTGGTGTTGGTGTTGGTGTTGGTGTTGGTGTTGGTGTTGGTGTTGGTGTTGGTGTTGGTGTTGGTGTTGGAGTTGTTGTTGGATTTGGAGTTGGTGGTTTTCGTTTAGCTTTTTTTTTGCTTCCCCATTGGTTGTGCTCTAATTTCAATTAATCCAGCAAAAGTGATGCATATGCGTCACATTAGGCGGTTCCCGTAGGGTTTTTTGACACGCCGTCAAATTTTTTTTTTATTTTTGTCATATCCCCGAAGACCTCACCTTTGTTTTCGTTATTTAAAATTTACCGTTGCACCAGTAGTCACAGAGTTAAAAATCCATGCAACGTTTTTTCATGGCTGTAGCAATTTTACTGCATTATGTGATTGCATCCCTGAAATCATGACAACAAAATTTTTTTTGTAGTTTAGTTGTAAGGCGTAAGAACACATCCCTGTTGTCGTAAAACAAAATTTACCGTAGCACTCCTCCTGAGTGAGTAATAATTCCATGCAACGATATTACATTTCTGTTACATAAGCTGCTATATTCACGACCTGACGACGTCGGAATTTTTTTTTATTTTTGTCGTAAAGCCATGTATAAAACCTCCATTTTACTTTTTAAACTTTTATCGTAGGTTATATACTCATTGAGTAAAAATTCAATGCAACGCCGCTGCATGAATGTTGCGTTATCGATCTTTGAGCGACTCACTTAGCGTCCCCATGGCGACAGAAATTTTTGTCTAACTTTGTTGTGAGGGCTTACAGTAGCCCTTTATTGGGGTATCGTATTTTTAATCCTGGCACTAATACTCAGCAATAATAATTCCATGTAACAAATTTTCAGTTGCGTTGCTTACGCAGCTCCCACTACGTCCCTATGCCGTATTAAATTTTTTGTTTGTTTTTTTAATATAGTCACAGAATTAACCTTTATGGTCATAAATAAATAAAAAACAAAAATAAATAACTGGCCATTTCAGCCCTTGAAAGGACTTTGACCTAGCTTCTTA
Source organism: Pherbina coryleti (assembly GCA_943735915.1). Taxonomy (NCBI): domain Eukaryota; kingdom Metazoa; phylum Arthropoda; class Insecta; order Diptera; family Sciomyzidae; genus Pherbina; species Pherbina coryleti. Next base: position 10,166,246 of record OX030949.1, read on the forward strand.
TGATCAATTGTGTTGTGCGTGTTATTAAGTTTGTACACAATTGACCGAGAACTGGACCTACATGCTTAACGCCGACTCCGAACGGCGATGAACGGAATGTTCTCGTTCTCAAGAAGCTTTACATGGCATTTTGATTACTCTCTGAGGTTTGCCATTGTCTGCAGAAAGGTGGCGGCCGTACAGAAAAATTATTTTAATTCAAATAATTTTCTGTCGCTGCTGGGGTTCGAACCTGGGTCTCCAAAGTTCGTTGACATAGCGGCCACGCACTTTAACCAACTACGCCACGGACGCCACAATATCACTGATTATCACTGATACAAACGCCTATTTTGAGGACGTTGATAAAACCTATTATTTGAAAAGAATTAAAAATAAGAAAAACGACTAAATATATCTTTTTAAAAGCAGGCTATGTTGAAAAATAAAACGCTTTTTGTCAAAAGCAATACCTTTTATTCATAAAATCACTGACTTATCAAATTGCCCTCGTATAATTGAAAAAATTTTTTTTACGGATTTAATGCTTTTCTTTTTTGAATGATGCGAAACTTATAAAGAAATCTAAAAAAGATTTTTAGAATGTATCCCAAAACTAACAACTGCTTTGGAACACCTTGCTAGGACCTGACTCAATCATGGGTGTCACATAATACTTCATTGCATTAAGACAGAGGCGTTACCATGTTGTAATGACATTGAGAACCTTTTGATTGCGCCACCACGTTACTCGAATGTTCGGCAACACCTACACATTGCCGACGAACGTGTCATAAAAGGTCATTCCGACCAACATAATGTCACATGCCGACAAATTTCTCATTACGCAAAAATCGTCTGCACATTTGCAGAATATAACCTTTGATGCTGCAATTTTCTCGATATGGGTCGTTTTTTGGCTACAACGCAAACGACGTTGTCTCTGTCTCTGAGTCAAATGTTGCCGATGTCCAGAAACAACATGATTGTCAATAAAGCAATTTCTCGTTTGTGTATTATGCTCTGATAGAAAGTGGGTTGCATAGAAAACTAATAACATTGGCAGCTGGATAGACAAGTCAATATGTACGCATAAGAGCGAATCTATGGGTGGCACCCATGCAAGTCAACTCATGTATTTACAATATTTGGCAGAGCACATGTCGATCGGCCAAATGTCATAGAATGGAACATTTCGTTGCCTTAATTTGCTTTGCCTGGTATTGCTGTTGCTAGACTTGCTGCAACATGTCTTTGCAACGACATGAAATGTACAACGCCCTGTGCTGGTGACAAGCTGGCACTAAGACAACAAACGTAAGGACGAAGGCGCTAATATGTCTGCTTGGTAGAATTTGACTTTGATTTGCAATTTATTCGAGGACCTTGCCAACGAAACGTTGTGAATGACGATGCAAAAGTATGAGGAAACAAGTTTTTCTACAGCGGATAGGTCAAAATGGAGACGAAATGCGATGTTGTAGCACATGTTTGGGGTATTAATCTAGCAAAATATTGTTCTGCTGGCTGATTATCTTTGAATTTATTGTTTTGCATTGAGCAATTTGTAATTGCGTTCAATAATAGCTAAAATTTTAAAAGGAACAGGAGTAAATTTACCCAATATAAAGTCACTGAGAAATCTCCATGACAACCAAGAATCTTAAAAATCAGGAAAAGAAAAAAATTGCCGAATTTTTTCTGATTAATGAAGTAAAAGGCAGTCATATTCTGACGAAACGATAAAAATATTTTTTTGATATGAGTATTTATGACAAAATTTTTTCAAAATATAAATATATGTAAATAATAAAAAATATAATTAAGGGTATATTTTAACAGCAAATTCAAACATGAAACATATCTTCCATGTAAATTTTCGCTTATATCCTCGACTACTGATTTCAAATTTCCTTTTCTGGAAAAAAAGACATTACGTTTAATTGGCAGTGATAGATATTGGGAGAATGTATCAAAAATAGATTTAGGATTGCAAAGACGTTTTATTTAAGGCCCAGTTTCAATTTTTTGAGTAAAAAAACGGGCTTGTTTGAATGCCTGTATTTTTTTATTTAATTAAATATCAAAAGAATTTTTTTTTTGTTTATTACAGTCTTATATTAACAATTTATTGTTTTGTTTTTTTGTTTTTTTGCAGCAATATTTACGGTTATACAGCGCGTAAGAGTTGAGGTCGCGAACAAGAAGCCTCTTGCGGCTTGCACGATATCACCTCTTCAGGTGGTTTGATAAAAAAAAAACAAAAAACCAAAATTTTATAACAGTTTTGTCTTGTGCGTGAACCAACAAAAAGTGTAAAATTAAAAACAATAAAAAAATTCCGCATAAAAGAACACTAATTCCATTTTTCATACACGAAATTGGACTTTATAAATGAAATAAAAAGCAAAACAAAATATTTTTTTTATTGGATTTTGTTGGTTCACGCACTTCGTATTCAATTATTTTACAAAATGAAAAAAGATTTAAGTTAATCGGACACATACTTTTCGAGTTAGAGTGGAAGCCGTTTCAAAAAAAGGTCATTTCGAGAAAAACGCGTTTAAAATTTAAATGAGAGCCAATATCAAGATGTCTGATAGAACTGCAACAAGGTTTATGTCTTAAACGGTTTTTAATTTTATTCTGAAATTTTTTTACACATTCTTAGGATGTTTTTGAAAATAATAAAATAAAAAAAAAAATCGAAAATTTATCAAAAAAAAATTGAAACTGGGCCTTAACAATTGGTTTTTGAGATAATATCTCAGTTAGGCTCTAGAAAAGATATATAAAACACGATTTCTGTTTTCGGTGCTTTTATTAGAAATATTCTCCTTCCGATTCAATACCCTTGTTACATCGATTCAAAAGTGATTCAAATGCCTGCTCTAACTCATTTTGCGGGATTGCCTCGGAATGGATGGTCGGAATGTTGCTTCAAATGTATCCTTGATTTTTAATCTCGGAAACAAAGAGAAGTCCCACGGTGCCAAATTTTGTAAATATGGCAAATGATTTCACACACACACTTGATTTTGAGCCAAAAATTAACGAATCATTCAATGTTTTGCCGAAATCTTCATGAAGAATTATTCAAATAGTCTCTGTGCTGATGTTTAAAGTCTCTTTCATCATTCAGGTATTTCTCTTTCCAAATCAGGTATTTTTTGCATCATTTCAGGCGTACGAACTGAAATTGGACTTTCTGTGTGTTTATCATCCTCTGGCGCACAATGGTTCCAAATCGAAAAAAGACGGCCAAGACCTCAAGGAGTTGTCTAATCCGTATGAAAATTATGATTAATAGGTTTTTGGGGTCGCTGATTACGAATCTGAAGTAAAAAATTCGAAATTCAAAATGGCGGCTTCAAAATGGCTGCGATGAACATTCTAATTTTTATAATAACTATATTATGTAGTACAATTGTGTTGCACCAAAAGTTTTCGGAGTCGCTCATCCCGAATCTGAAGTCAAAAATTCAAAATTCAAAATGGCGGCTTAAAAATTTAGCCATTCTTTATTCTGTTCCACAAAACGGATTTTTGTTCTTTTGCTTTTGTTGCATCTCTCAAAATATTTTTTTAAAAAATTTTTTATATATATCAATAAGAATCTTTTCTTTATGTCACAGTTATTTGCACATTTTAATTTTTCTGCCACAAAAGTAACGATTTTCGGTTTTATAGATTTGTTTTGTATATTATCAATATCTGTACACATCATATGCACAGAAATTAAAGTGAAAACAAATGCCTACTCAGCTAGCTTCGTTAATGTGACCAGTGAGGTAGGCATGTAAATTTTAATGTTTTAATAATAATATAAACACAGAGTTAAATTCATTAACTGAGTATGTTTAATACCAATACAAAAAAATAATGATAAAAATAATGCTTTAAAAAAAAAAAATTTTAGTTTCCGACACCATTTTAGTTTTTCTTAAAATTTTCCTACAGTGGCACTTTGTGACAAAAAATATTTTTTTTATTAGTATAAAATTTTTTCGATTTTATCTGAGTCAATTATTTAAAAAATTTACATTTTCAATGTATTCTTTTAAAAAACGAGTATGCATATTTTTTAAAGTTTTACTTTTTTTCTGATTACTTAAGTTTTCCTCCAATACATGAAAATATAAAACATTATAAATAACTTTTACAAATAAAACAACAAGAGCAAGAAATTGGCTTAAAATATTACTATTTTTTTGTAGAATTTTTGTCAGACTTTGAAGGCCTCAAAGAAGCAAAGCATACACCTCTTGTTGATACAACCTAAAGAATAATCCGCGTTTGAGAACTTTAATATAAGTTCCCAGAAAATTGTATCCACAAATTCTCTCTTCGGGTTCTAAGAAACATTCAAATTTATTTAATTTTAGGATTTTAGGAGAATTTATATAGTACATCGACTGGAAAAATTTCAGAGTTAAGCCACAAAACTTATAAATATAAATATAAATGTAAATTCCCAGAAAATTCCCAAGTTCCAGTATGATATTTTCTCGAAAAATTTTATTGGATAGGCCCTAAGGACCAGTATGATTAAAAGATTCTAAGATTAAAAGACTTATTAGAAAAAAATTATACTCTGTAATGCCCTAATGCTCTTTCGTAACCGATATTTCTTTAAGAAATACAATCAAAATTTTAGGTACCGTTACTGTTGTAAGTTATGTTGGAGGAGTTCAATCCTATAATTGATTAATCCGATTCTCGGGATCCTAGAAATACTTTGGAATTGAAAACATCTGAAAAAATAAGAAAATTATAGAAAATTATATACTCTGAGCGTCAAAAGTGAGTAGACACATGCTAATTATTTAATTTAATTCTTGTACCAAAAAATTCAGGAGAATTATATACATAAATATGCAAGAAAAATATAATAATAATAAAGCCCTTGAAAGGACTTTGACCGAACTTTAAATGATCAAATTGCGTTGTGCGTGTTATTTAATGTTTGTACACAATTGATCGAGAACTGGACCTACTAGTTGCCGACTCCGAACGGCTAATGTGTATGTTCTCAAAAAGCTTTACATGGCATTATTTAGTCTCTGAGGTTTGCTATTGTCTGCAGAGAGGTGATGGCCGAACAGAAAACCTCATTCAATTGAAAAAACTTTCTGTGTCAGATGGAATTTGAACCAGGGTTCTTTTGGCGTATGGGTCACGCACTCTACCCACTGCGCCACGGTCGCCACTGTATACAAAAACAAAGATGCATTTATTCATGAACAAAAACCAAAATATTATTCCAAAACAACAACATAATACTTTATCTAACCATTATTTTAACAAACAAATTTTTTACGCGTCAAAAGCGAGTAGACACAAATCGTACTTCTAAAAATGTTGAAACTAATTACATAAAATTCAATTGTTTTTAATATTTTGTCTGTTCACGTTTAGCTTTGATAACACTTTTCATTCGTCTTAGCATTGGCTCTATAAGTTTTTTTTTTTATAATCTGGAGAAATATTGTTCTACTCCGTAATTAAAATATTTTTCAGCATCTTTGCATTCTGTATGTTGTATTGGCGCACTTTTCTGTCCAAGAGCTCTCAGAGATGCTCAATAGGGCTTAGATCAGGCGATTGTGAGTGGTAATCCAACTGTTTTGGAGTCTTATAGAGCAAAAGTTCCACTTTTGAACTTTTGAAAATAACGGTTATTTTCCACAGCACAGCAGTTGTAATCCACAGCACAATACTTCATTCCTTCGCTTACTTCGAATACAGCTCAATGTCTTTTTCTACCCCATTCCAGGCAATTTTCTTATTTCTTGCAACATTTATTGACGGAATGATTTATTTGTGTGCATTTAGTGTAAACAGAATAGAAAGAAATATATATATATATAAACCAGCAACGTTCATAGAAAAGAATGTCCTTTCATCCAACGAAACCGAAAAAAACTTCGAGCGCAATTATCCCTGCAAACCCCAATTGTGTCGCGGTCTAAAAATTTAGTTGCGCCAAAGTGAAGTGCGGACAAAACTACACGGCGACCATTTTATGTGTAGTCATAAAATGACGATTCTGTTTTGTCCGGACGTAATCACTGTGCGTTTGGAGTGGCGCCCAACACACACATGCACTCCAGTGGTCATTAAGCCACTTTATTTATTACTTTCGTAACTCGGTTTGGCTAAGGTTTCTCCTTGTGCTCCATGCTCGACGAAACTAAAATCCCACGAGTGACTGAACGCACGGAATTGCGCGACAAGAAAACGAACAGGACTAGGACTGTTATTGTGAAAAAAAGTAAAAATCACTTGGCCAAGTCACAATGAGGGTAGCCATTGTGGGCTGTGGAAGGTGTGGAGTGTTGCCACACCAATACTAACACAGATGCCGCCAAGATGGAAAAAACACTTGGTGGGTAGAAGGTTTTATTTAAATTTGCTCAAAGATGCACCAAAGAAATCCTTAAAAAGATTTTAATAATAGGTGTGAGCAAAGCCTTCAGGTTTGAATACCGGTTTCTGCGAAAACCGCATCTGTGTTGGAAAAAAGATGGCTGTGTTTAGGTTCCCATCTTGTGGAACCTAAGCATCGTCAGTCTGCACCGCTGGTTGGCAGTTCAGTTCATTCTGAACAGTGTATGAAAGTGGAAGTGTGCCAAGAAGTGGGTGGAAAAACAAAAAAAGGACAAAAAAAAAACCAAGTTAAGTGATAAAGTGCCAAGTGATTTTTCGACTAGCGTCGAAGAGGAAATTTTTAAGGAAAAGAGTGGGAGAAGTGGTTCCAGGGAAGCTGGGAGCCCACCGAGACAAACGGAGTCGTGGGATTTGGGACTTCGTTGCTGGACCGCAAGAAGGACCGAAAGGCCAGGACCTGGAAAAAAAGCAGGGAGTACCTTGTTATTGTATATATACATATTTGTGTTTTTGCCTCTGTGTGTTGGTGCGCTCGCCACACACGGTGATTAAATTTTATCGCCCGGTTTTTCTTTTCGTGTTACCGCGCTCCTTATTTTCTGTTTTACCGTCGCGTGTAGTCGTGCTCCGCGTTTGCTTTGGCGCGTTTTTTTTTGTTTGTTAGGCCCCTCGCACTCGAGCCTAGTTCCGTCTGGAACGGGTGAAATAAATTGATTCCGCCGGTGGAATCGTGTGAGGATCCAAGTCATCTCCTTGGATCCGCAATTAGAGTGCGACCCAAAAATTGGGTTATTTTTTTGTGGTAGTCCTGTTAAAAATCGATAATTTTAAAAAAAAAAAAAAAAAAAAAAAAAAAAAATCGCGATATATTAATAATAATATTTTTTTTATCGTATTTTATTTTCTTCGGTCCCACTGTGCATAGGTTTGATAAGACTTTAATTAAAAAGTCTTATCAAACGCACCTACATATTGTCTTCGGTCTTTTTTTTCTTACGTCGCGAAAATATAAATACCCACACCCGTCTCCGCTGAGCAGGTGGCAACCCTTGTCGTCGGCACTATTGTGCACTTAGGGTCCACAAAATAACTGAATCAGCTGTTCGCGCAAAAATAAACTGCAACAAGTTCGTGCCGGCAGAGAGGAAAAAAAAGGATAAATAATTTAATAATTAAATAAAAGTGCGCGAGTGACCGTAACCGATAAATAAAACCGTGGATTATAGTGCCGAAAGTGTCGCGACAAATTGGCGCCCAACGTGGGGCCCGAAAAAAAAAAAAAACGAAAAAAATCGGCGGTCGAAAGTGTAAGTGTTTAAAAGTGAAAATAAAAGTGGTTGATTGTGCGCCGCCGGTAAGCACAATCTGCTTTTGTGTTAAATAAAAAGTGAAACCAAAGCCGAGAAAAAAAAACTCAACAAGTGCGCGACGGGTTATAAGGAAAAAAAAATTAAGAAAAGTTTAGACAATTCCGGCTTAAGTCCAAGTGGTGGAAATCGTCGGTTCCACCTAGTGCTGCGCAGTAAGGACGGACATTTTAACAAACTACATTGTGTGTGTTTGGACGGACATTTTTTTTTTTTCTTTATCACAACTTCGGACGGACCTTTTGTATACCTTCGGACGGACATTTTGAAAATATTCGGACGGACATCTCTGTGGACATTCGGTCGGACATTTTCATATCAATTTTGGGACGGACACTATTAAACGAAAAAAAATAACAAGTTCTTTTATACATAACTTAAGTTAATAAACTTTTCTTTCAGAAGCTGGGCGACAGTGGTTAGTGTTCCTGTTTGGTTTTTCGTGGCTTTTGTAGGGAGCAGAGTAGCGGACATTGCCAGCAGGGCGTCGGTAACTAGTTGGGCGTTGGAAATTGATGTCGGAGCGGAGATTGCGTTAGCAGGTAGCCAGGATAGCGAATCATCTGTTCGCCGGATTGGACACTCCAGCGCAGATAGGCGACCACGGGGCTTCGCGGTGAGTCCGTTCCATATATGTATTGTATATTAGCATATTTCGCATCTGTTTCAAAAAAAAAATCGTTTAATCTTCACCGGTTTGCCAGCTAAGTGCTTGTTATCTTCTGGCGCACAGTGGGCTAGGTGAGCTGTCGGTGCGGGAGAAAAAAAAATTAAATTAAAATTATATTAAAAATTAAATTAAAATTGAAATTAAAATTAAAATTAAAATTAAAATTAAAATTAAAATTAAAATTAAAATTAAAATTAAAATTAAAATTAAATTAAAATTAAATTAAAATTAAATTAAAATTAAATTAAAATTAAAATTAAAATTAAATTAAAATTAAAATTAAATTAAAATTAAATTAAAATTAAATTAAAATTAAATTAAAATTAAATTAAAATTAAATTAAACTAAAATTTAATCAAAATTAAATTAAAATTAAATTAAAATTAAATCAAAATTAAATTAAACTAAAATTAACTTAAGATTAAATTGAGATAAAATTAAAATTAGAATTGGATTAAAATTGGATTGGGATTGGGTTAAAATTGAATTAGGATTGGATTGGAATTAAATAAGGATTAAATTGGAATTAAATTAAAATTAAAATTAAATTAAAATTAGATTGGGATTGAATTAAAATTGAATTAAGGTCGGATTAAAATTAAATTAAATTGAATTGAGGTTAAATTAGAATTAAATGGAAATTAAAGTGAAATCAAATAAAAACTAAATCAAGTTTAAGTGGGAGATAACTTAAAATCTAATTGACATTAAACTGAAAGGAAATAGGAAGGGAATTTTAATTAAAGTGAATGAGCAGTAAATTAAAGGAGTAAATTAAAGAAATAAAGGAAGGTTTAAGAAGAATTAAAGTAAACTGAATTAATTTTTTTTTGTTTTGTTTTGTAAAGTGGGATTAGCAAAGCCGGGTAAAATTGAAAAGAGGAAATCCTAAACGAATTTAAAGCAAACCCTATAGTTCCGTCATAGGATTAAGAGCAAGGCACGTTTAAGAAATTAAATTTAATTTTAATAACCTTTTTACTTTTTATTATTACATTTTTTCTTATTTATACCTTATATTTTTAATATACATATATATATATTTGTTTTATATTGTTTTATTGGTTGATTTTTTTTTTCCTTTCTTTATTTTTTTTTCTCTTTCGTTAAACGAAATAAAATTTAAAAGTCGTCGTTTTTTTAAGATTTTTCCTATTTGAATTCAGGTATTATTACTATTGTTTATCCGCGCGCGTGTTATTAGTCGCTGGTCCGACTTTTTGTTGTCGGTCCGTTTGCGCGTATTTCGGAGCTTTTATTTTCTGTTGCATTTTTGGGTTGTTATCTTAATACTGGTCCGACGGGCGTTGTTGGTCCATTAATATATATATATTTTTTGGGGTTTTTGTTTTATTTTAGTATACGTCCGGGTTTGTTTGTCCTTTCTTTTCTTATTGTTCTTATTTTGTAGTAGGTTTTCAGCGATTTTAGTTTTTTTCTCTTGTTTTTTGTCTTCTTTTAATCTGATACCATGGAGATCAACCGTTTAAACCAAGAAGAGTTGGTGTACGAGATGGAGTCTCGTGGGTTACCAACAGGTACGGTTGACTCTATGAGGAAAACCTTGAGAGCGTCAAGGCATCTAGAACGCAGGGACTCGGTCGACATCTTCGCCGTGTACCCGTTTGAATTTTCTGAGGATAAGGCAGCATTGGAGGCGAAGATCGTGGAGATCGAGGCGCTTATGGAGAACCCACCTCAGGACCCGAAGTCTTCAGAGTACCTGAAGATTATGACCAAGCTCGAGTGGAGCGTTGGTCGGGTTAACCGGTCCAGGCCTACGACCGCCGGTATGGTATCCGAGCAGATGGAGCTGAGGAACCGATTGATGCTGCTCCTGACGGATCTTCTGGAGCTAGCTGGAGTGCAGGATGAGGAAGACGAGGTACCACCAAAGCCCGTCAAAACAACGGAGGAGATGGCCAAGCCAAGGGCCACGCTACAAAAAACAGCTGCGGTTGAGGACGATGTTCCACCGAAGCCACCGGTACCCGAACCCGTGGCAGGTCGCTCGGTTAGTGTAGAGGGAAGTCTGCATTACTCCGAAAAAATAGAAAATTTAGCCAAGTGGGAGTTAAAGTTCTCCGGTGAAAAGGTAGGGATGTCTTTGAGCTCGTTTCTAGAGAGGGTAGAGGAGCTTTGTGAAGCTCGGGGGGTCAGTGAGACCCAACTTTTTAGAGGTGCGGTAGACTTGTTTAGCGGTAAGGCGCTTTTGTGGTTTCGTGCGGTACGTAAGACCGTGTCAGGTTGGCAGGAGTTGGTGAAGGAGTTGAAACTGGAGTTTCTCCCACCCAACTACGACGAATTATTGATGGATGAGATTAGGAGAAGGACTCAAGGGGGCAATGAGTCCATAGGAATTTTTGTAGCGGCGATGAGAGGCTTATTTGGTCGGCTGGCCGAACCTCTATCAGAGCGTCGCAAGTTAGGGTTGGTAATGTCGAATTTGACACCTTTTTTCCAGACTCAGCTAGGTTTAGCTGAGCCAACCACCCTGTCCGAATTGGTCTCTTTAGGTCGCAAGTTAGAAGCTGTTCGTACGAATGTGGAATCATTCGTCCCGCCGCCAAGCAGTCGTTCAAGGAATCTTCTGGAGCCGGACTTAGCCTACGTGTCAGCAGAGCCCGCTGTGGCTGAAGTGAACGCCCCGCTCCGGGCGCAACGATTGGAACGCAGGATTTCTTCGCCACCACAACCGACGTTCCGGTGTTTTAATTGCAGACGTTTTGGACATGTTTCGGTCAACTGTCCAAAAGGGATTAAGTGCTACGGCTGCGGAATGGCCGGGTACATGAAGCGCGATTGTCCTCGGTGCTCGAATAGAGCAGGGCCGTCAGACAGGCGCGGGTTCAGGGCCGAAGCAGATAGGGGCCGAGAGGGGCCAAGGGAGGGACCTAACCCGAACATGTCGGGAAATGTGTTGCGAGCCCATGCAGACGCAGGGCAAGGCGCTCGCCGAGAATAAAGAGGTTGCCTGCGAGCAACCAGCTGGCTAGGGTAGATAGGGACATAGAAAATTGTTGTCATGAGGTTAGATTAGGGTTCACCCTCTTAGAAAAGGAGTTAGATAATAGGCCTTATTTAGGTGTTCGGATTTTTGGAGTTTTTCTGAGAGGATTGTTAGATTCGGGAGCTTCAAGAACCATCATTGGTCGCCCAGGGTGGGATATTTTGAGTTCTTGGGGTATAGAGTTGTCTTCTTCAACCATTTCTAGGGTCGCGTTAGCGGATGGCGAATTTGTTCCAGTGCGCGGAGTTATCACACTTCCGATCGAGGTCGAGGGCAAGTCGGTCCTTATAGAGTGCCTCGTTATACCAGGCTTACCGCAAAACCTGATTTTAGGCATTGACTTTTGGGTCAAGGCGGGCATTGTCCCGGATGTAGCCAGAAATCAGTGGAGGTTTAGCGATAGGGTAGAAGTGTCGGCAGTGGCGAGCATAATAGAAAGGTCGGAGTTGACCTCTAGCGAAGCCGCGTCGTTGGAACGACTTGTAGGAGAAATTTTTGAGGCGATGCCCGAGGGTCTTGGCTGCACACATTTGGTCGAACATCGGATCAGACCAAAGCCAAATGTGGAGCCCATTAAGCAGAGATACTACCCAGTGTCTCCAGCCATCCAGAAGCACATCGACGCGGAAATCGAGGAGATGTTGGAGAAGGACGTGATCGAGGTCTCTCACAGTCCGTGGGCCTCACCGGTGGTCATGATCAAGAAGAAGGACGGCTCTTATCGATTTTGTGTCGACTATAGAGCACTCAACAAGAACACCGAGCGTGATAGTTACCCGTTGCCGTATATCTCCGCAACATTGGATAAGCTGAAAGATGCCAAGTATCTTTCAAGCTTGGATATAAAGTCAGCGTATTGGCAGATTCCAGTCGCGGAAAAGTCAAGGGCGTTCACCGCTTTTACGGTCCCAGGTCGGGGACTTTACCAGTTTAAGCGAATGCCCTATGGCCTGCATAATGCGCCTGCCACGTGGCAGAGATTTATAGATACGGTAATCGGAGCTGATTTGGAGCCGCACGTATTCGTCTACCTGGATGACATCATCATCCTGGCGAATACGTTCGAAAAGCACGTAGAGGTTTTGAGGGAAGTTCTTCGTAGAATTGGCGACGCCGGGTTACGGCTGAATAGGGAAAAATGTAATTTTTGTTTGTCTTCACTTCGATATTTAGGTTATGTTGTTGATAGGCAAGGTCTACACGTAGACCCAGAAAAGGTGGAGGCGATGTTGAAGATACCCGCCCCCAAGAATGTTAAAGAAGTTCGTTCGTTTGTAGGTACTATCTCTTGGTACAGGCGTTTTGTACCGAACTTCGCCGATCTAGTGAAACCACTTACGGATCTTCTCAAGAAAAACAAGAGATTTCACTGGTCGGCTGAGTGTGAAGATAGTTTTCTGAAGGCCAAAGAGCGCCTTGTCACTGCCCCTGTTTTGAGTTGCCCAGATTTTGATAGGCCCTTTTCTGTACAAACTGACGCCTCTGATTTTGGCATAGGCGCAGTCCTGACCCAGCAGTTTGATGAGGGCGAAAAGGTAATTTCTTACTTGAGTAGGTCGCTTAGTAAGTGTGAAAAAAATTATTCCACAACGGAGAAGGAGTGTCTGGCAGTTTTGTGGGCAGTGGAGAAGCTGCGTCCATACATCGAGGGAGTCCATTTTACGGTGGTAACTGATCACTACTCGCTCGTGTGGCTGAACAACTTGAAGGACCCCTGCGGGAGACTGGCCAGGTGGGCCCTTAAACTACAGCAGTACGATTTTGAAATCGTACATCGCAAGGGTAAGGACCATGTTGTCCCGGATATGCTGTCACGGAGTGTTCCAGTAATCAGCGAAATCACCGATGGACCAACGGACCCTTGGGTATTGGAGATGAGCAAGAAGGTGGCACAGACGCCCCTTGATTTTCCCGCGTGGCGTTTCGAAAACGGTGTTTTATACAAACACGTTAAGGCAGGGCTTAGCAACATTTACGATAGGGCTTATGAGTGGAAGCGAGTGTTAGGAAAAGGTGAGAGAAAAGAGGCTTTGCGCGAGTGTCATGATGACCCGTTAGCAGGACACATGGGCGTACGAAAGACGTCAGCTAGGGTGGCCGAAAAATATTATTGGCCAAAGATGAAGGCAGATATAGCTAGGTACATAAAAGGATGTCAGGTTTGCCAAAAGGTTAAACCAGACAATAGAAAGCCAGCTGGTGGAATGGTAGGTAGGGTTAAAGATTTAGAGCCATGGGAGATGATCTCCGTGGATCTGGTAGGACCCCTTGTGAAGTCTAGTCAAGGTTACAGTTATATTTTAACTGTGGTTGACTACTTCACCAAATTCCCGCTTTTGTTTCCGTTACGTTCGGCAACGGCAAAAAGCATCTGCAAAGAGCTGGAGAACAACGTGTTCTTACTCTTTGGCGTCCCTAGGTCAATAGTGTGCGACAATGGCCCTCAATTTAAGAGCAGAGAACTGCAGTCTTTGTGTGACTCCTTTGGAGTCCGGCTCCGGTTCACTGCCAATTATCATCCGCAGGCGAACCCGGCCGAGCGGATAAACCAGATCATTAAGACAACCCTTAGGGCTTATATTTCTGAAAATCACCGAACGAATTAGTCTGGAGACGGAATTTTGTGCTGTCCGATGCAGCCAATTACTTTGCAGCAAAATTAGCACCCAAGTTTATAGGACCATATAGGGTTAAAAAGAGGGTATCTCCCTGGACTTATGTCCTCGAAGATGAGGATGGGCGTGAGAAAGGGACGTGGCACGTACAGGATCTACGGCCACATGTAGGAGAAACTTAGTATCCCTTAGGTTAGTTTTCTGTAACGAAAGTTTCTCGGTTATCAGATACCGAGCAACTTTCGTGGAGGTGGGGGTGGGGTTGTCGCGGTCTAAAAATTTAGTTGCGCCAAAGTGAAGTGCGGACAAAACTACACGGCGACCATTTTATGTGTAGTCATAAAATGACGATTCTGTTTTGTCCGGACGTAATCACTGTGCGTTTGGAGTGGCGCCCAACACACACATGCACTCCAGTGGTCATTAAGCCACTTTATTTATTACTTTCGTAACTCGGTTTGGCTAAGGTTTCTCCTTGTGCTCCATGCTCGACGAAACTAAAATCCCACGAGTGACTGAACGCACGGAATTGCGCGACAAGAAAACGAACAGGACTAGGACTGTTATTGTGAAAAAAAGTAAAAATCACTTGGCCAAGTCACAATGAGGGTAGCCATTGTGGGCTGTGGAAGGTGTGGAGTGTTGCCACACCAATACTAACACAGATGCCGCCAAGATGGAAAAAACACTTGGTGGGTAGAAGGTTTTATTTAAATTTGCTCAAAGATGCACCAAAGAAATCCTTAAAAAGATTTTAATAATAGGTGTGAGCAAAGCCTTCAGGTTTGAATACCGGTTTCTGCGAAAACCGCATCTGTGTTGGAAAAAAGATGGCTGTGTTTAGGTTCCCATCTTGTGGAACCTAAGCATCGTCAGTCTGCACCGCTGGTTGGCAGTTCAGTTCATTCTGAACAGTGTATGAAAGTGGAAGTGTGCCAAGAAGTGGGTGGAAAAACAAAAAAAGGACAAAAAAAAAACCAAGTTAAGTGATAAAGTGCCAAGTGATTTTTCGACTAGCGTCGAAGAGGAAATTTTTAAGGAAAAGAGTGGGAGAAGTGGTTCCAGGGAAGCTGGGAGCCCACCGAGACAAACGGAGTCGTGGGATTTGGGACTTCGTTGCTGGACCGCAAGAAGGACCGAAAGGCCAGGACCTGGAAAAAAAGCAGGGAGTACCTTGTTATTGTATATATACATATTTGTGTTTTTGCCTCTGTGTGTTGGTGCGCTCGCCACACACGGTGATTAAATTTTATCGCCCGGTTTTTCTTTTCGTGTTACCGCGCTCCTTATTTTCTGTTTTACCGTCGCGTGTAGTCGTGCTCCGCGTTTGCTTTGGCGCGTTTTTTTTGTTTGTTAGGCCCCTCGCACTCGAGCCTAGTTCCGTCTGGAACGGGTGAAATAAATTGATTCCGCCGGTGGAATCGTGTGAGGATCCAAGTCATCTCCTTGGATCCGCAATTAGAGTGCGACCCAAAAATTGGGTTATTTTTTTGTGGTAGTCCTGTTAAAAATCGATAATTTTAAAAAAAAAAAAAAAAAAAAAAAAAAAAAAATCGCGATATATTAATAATAATATTTTTTTTATCGTATTTTATTTTCTTCGGTCCCACTGTGCATAGGTTTGATAAGACTTTAATTAAAAAGTCTTATCAAACGCACCTACATATTGTCTTCGGTCTTTTTTTTCTTACGTCGCGAAAATATAAATACCCACACCCGTCTCCGCTGAGCAGGTGGCAACCCTTGTCGTCGGCACTATTGTGCACTTAGGGTCCACAAAATAACTGAATCAGCTGTTCGCGCAAAAATAAACTGCAACAAGTTCGTGCCGGCAGAGAGGAAAAAAAAGGATAAATAATTTAATAATTAAATAAAAGTGCGCGAGTGACCGTAACCGATAAATAAAACCGTGGATTATAGTGCCGAAAGTGTCGCGACAATTGTTTGCGCCAATTTCTTTTCGAAATTCAATTGATTTTCTGTGCGCATTTATAAAAAGCTAGTCTTTGCCACTTTCGGCACTGCATAATCTTAACGCATAGAATACAAACAAATGCACACAGAAACTCACACACACACAAACGCACACACTACCCCAAAGATGTTTTGCGCCTTGAACGCACTCCACCATTAAGTGTGCGTGCGTTCGTTTGTTCATCGCATCGCAGTCATGCATACTTTTAGGCGACAGCAACATGATTAATGGTTGTCACTGCCAAAGAAAAAAATGGTTTTTCTTGTTTTTTATTCATGCAATTTTTTTCTTGTGCTGTTTTTTTTTCATACTTCCTTTAATTTTAAGGAAATTGCAATGTGTAAGGCACAAAAAAATCATTGCCGCTCAGGGGATTCCCTGCAAAGTTTTTTGTTTTTTTGCGTGTTGACTTTTCTGCCCTCCCTTGTTAATGTTTCGGATGTTTTTTTTTTTGCTCTGAAATTGATTTCGCGTTTTTTTTTTTAATATAATTTTCTCTAACTTCTCCTCATTCTTCTTTGGATGCTGCTGAGCGTAACCTTCGTCCATTGACACCGCAGGATGCTTTAAGGATATTGTTTAGATTGCGGCCTTGCATGATGCGGTGTTAATGTTGCGCGAGCGCTTAAATAAATTCAATTTATTACATCAAAGCATTGCGAATTGCATTGCGTTTTAATCAATTGAATTGAAAATTGATGAAATGAAAAAAAAAAAAAAATAACAACATGCTGAGATACGCAAGGGTCGAGTTGAATAATAGAAGTGTAAGCAGGTTAATTTTAGGAAATACGAGGTGTACAAATAATTAATTGAATTGTGTGTAGTAGTTAAATTACCATATCAGGAATATGCTCTAGAAATAAGGCTTCTAGCAGGATTGTTCTAGTCATCGTTGCCGACTAAATACTAATAAGAAAATAAGTATGGTCAGAGTCACTTGAAGAGCTATGACATTTGATAAGACGTCTATTCTGCAAAGATTAAACCATATCAGAGAAAATCAAACTTGTGTGCATGTTACTACCATTTAACCCGCCGTCAATGAACATATTTTTTGTCACACCGCCAATAAACTGGCGGTGTGACATACTTATTTGATTTGTGATGTACTTATTTGAAAAAATAATAATATATATTAAAGACCTTGAATGAGTCGTTCTTGTGGTATACTTTTTTGGACTCTTTTTATGAAATTCTTTTACTTTTTTTAGCCTGAAGTCACATTTTTCATGAGGATTGCAGTAAATTTTTCAACTTTTGAACATAGAGATTTTTTTTCTGTAGGACTTACGGTTTCGAAGTTACAGCTGTGTGAATACATGCACTTATTGTATTTTATACGATATTTTCAAATTTTTTACAGTGTATATCTTTTAAAAAGAAATAGAAAATAAATAAAATAAGTACGTAGATAAAATACATTTCAGGAGAACTGTCAACCCAGAGAGTTTAAAAATTTTCAAAAATAGTGATGTCAGATGTTTTGACATGGAATCACAGACATAAAAGAATTTTTTTAAGTGTATTTAGTTCCATCCTTCCCGTAGAAATATGTTTAGATTGTTGAAATTTAATTTCAACCTTTAGATTGTTGAAATTCAATATGTGCTCCTTTTGTTATTTCTACATCTTCAATTTCAGATAATGACAGGTCTGTATCACTTTTTGACCTTCTCTGACCTATGCATAAGCATAACGAATAAGCCTCTTCATCGGATGAAAGTTTTCGTTCTTCTTGATTTTTATCTTTTCTTTTTTTGTTTTTGTTGGGTGAAATGTTTTGACGTGACGAAGTTACGTTGTACCGATCAAGTTTCCAAAAAAGTTGAAAAATGAATTTTTTAAAAATTCATCTGCGTTGCATTGAATTGTTACTCGCTGAGTATGAGAGCTATGATTAAAAAGATGGTATGACCGTAAAGTTTAATTCTTTGACTTCATTATAAAAACAAAACAAAAATTCAAAATATTATCGGGTCACAGGGGGAACTGTTTAAGCAACACAACTGAAAATTTGTTACATGGAATTATTACTCGCTGAGTATTAGTGCTAGGATTAAAAACACGATACTCCAATAAAGGCCTACTGTAAGCCCTCACAACAAAATTAGACAAAAAATTTCTGTTGCCATGGGGACACAGAGAGAGCCGCTGAAAGATCGATAACGCAACATTCATGCAGCGGCGTTGCATTGAATTTTTACTCAATGAATATATAACCTACGATAAAAATTTAAAAAGGAAAATGAAGGTTTTATAAATGGCTTTACGATAAAAATAAAAAAAAATTTTGGCGTCGTCAGGTCGTGAATATAGCAGCTTATGTAACAGAAATGTTATATCGTTGCATGGAATAATTACTTACTCTGGAGGAGTGCTACTGTAAATTTTGTTTTACGACAGCATGGATGTGTTATTACGCTTCACAATTAAATTACAAAAAAAATTCTTGTGGTCATGATTTCAGGGATGCAATCACATAATGCAGTAAAAGTGATACAGCCATGAAAAAACGTTGCATGGATTTTTAACTCTGTGACTACTGGCAAAACGGTAAATTTTAAGGAACAAAAACGAAAGTGAGGTCTTCGGCCATATGACAAAAATAAAAAAAAAATTGACGGCGTGTCCAAGACCCTCAGGGAACCGCCTAATGTGACGCATATGCATCACTTTTGCTGGATTAATTGAAATTAGAGCACAACCAATGGGGAAGCAAAAAAAAAAGGTTTAAGAAAAGCACCAACCCAAATCCAACACCAAAACCAACATCAACATCAACATCAACAACAACATCAACATCAACATCAACATCAACATCAACATCAACATCAACATCAACATCAACATCAACATCAACCTCAACATCAACATCAACATCAACATCAACATCAACATCAACATCAACATCAACATCAACATCAACATCAACATCAACATCAACATCAACATCAACATCAACATCAACATCAACATCAACATCAACAACAACATCAACATCAACATCAACATTAACATCAATATCAACATCAACATCAACATCAACATCAACATCAACATCAACATCAACATCAACATCAACATCAACATCAACATCAACATCAACATCAACATCAACATCAACATCAACATCAACATCAACATCAACATCAACACAAACATCAACATCAACATTAACAACAACAACAAGAAACTTCGTCACGTCAAAACCTACGGGTGTGTCCACGGCACAGCCAACACTTTTTTTTTTCTTTCTATTTTATTTTTGAACGATTTTTCTTCTGGGCGATATTTAATGGAGTCATTCCTTATTATCAATAATTACATATTTTTGTATGATTGAAATTTTTTATATTTAATTTTTTTATTTAAGCGGTTAAAGTGGTTTTAACCTTTCGGGCTAGAACTATGAAGCTTTTGTCGAAGTTAATAAACAAATTACTTTAAAACATAAAATATCTTAAGTTCTTAAGGATTTCATATCATATTTTTTATTCTTATGCTTCGTTTGGTATTTCTTTAAAATAATATCTCTTTTTTTCTAGTATAAAATTTGAAATTTTAAGGTTTTTATCATATCTTTTTTCATATTGCCATAATTCTTATATTATTTATGTAATTGTATCTTTAAAACCTTTCAATATTTTTTCACTTACTTCAGCTCGACGTAGAAACTCCACATGCAGACATATAAGTATATGTATTAAATATACATACATGGATTTTTCATAGCATTTATTTTATTTTCAGTTTTTTGTTCATTTCATTTTCTTATTCCATACATTTTGTATCGTTATCGCTTCATGTGTCGGATACTTTATTCTCTGTTGCATTATTAAAAGTTTCTCATTTTCAAGAGTCCTGCTGAAATGTCAATTCTTGCAAAAACAACGCATAAACTTGCATTGTCCTTGTTACTTATATGTTCAGTAGTTCACCAGCCATTTTCTGCTGTGAGAAACAAGTTAACTTTCCCGCACAAGAAAAGATAGTTGGAGCAATAGAGTGCAAAGAATGAAATAGTGAGAGAGAGATAGAGTGATGGAGCTGTAAAGAAAGAAAACATTGCAGCGAAACTTTGGTTGGAAAAAACTTATAGATTGTCCAAAGGAAAAGGATATTCATTGAATGCATAAATGAATGGATGACCACAAGAATGTATTGTGAACAGAATGTATTGTTGAATGCATGCATTGAGTTTGGCTGACCAGTATTAAATAAATTACATAAATTATTTCTTTCGTGTTTCAAAATGAAAGTTTAAGAACTTATTTTCTTTTTCGAAAAAAACAAAATAATGACTACACAAAAATTGCTTTCAGTGAACTTCTAAAAAAATTGGGCAAACATTTCAACTCAAATATCAACAGTTTAGCTGGTAATAGAATGTGAAGTTTTCATATTAATCATATTTTTTATTGTTTTTTATATATTTTCAGTTTTAAATGTTTTCCCATTTGCTACTAGTTCTTAAATTTATCCACAGCTTAAGAGACACAGCAAGAACTCATCTGACTTTAAAACCACTTCTTGAGAGGCACTGTAAATTTTAAGATCGTAAAACAACTGATCGTACCACAATAAAGTTCTGTTCCTGAAATTCCATTGCATACTTCTAGGCATCTTCGAATAACAAGCCATTCACAAACACACCATAGCACATCATGCCTGTGACACTTAACAAATCCTCACAAAAACTACATCGGCAATGGGGTTCTCTTCAAGTGGAAATTCCTGCTCAACCACTCGACTTTATTGCATAAATAAAAACTAAAATAATTTCACGTTCATCTCGCTTCAAAAAAAAAATACAAACAAAATTCCTGCAGGCAGTGCTTTGATTGAAGTAAAAATTACACTTAACATGCGATTTAGTGTCAACAGAACAACAATAACAACAACAAAAACAGTCAAAAATGTATAGGAAAAAATATACAAGTGCCAGCTGAATGTCTTTTTGACGACGACACGTCGTTGCTGTCTATACGAACGAGACACATCTTTTTTTTTTTGCTCATTTTTTCGTGGAGGGAGGCTATAAATGGGCGTATGTTATACGTACATTATGACAAAGACACGTACACAGGCAGCAACATGAAGAAATTGTCGGTTTTGGTTTATGTTATCATTGTCCTTGCTGCTGAAGATTACGTTCTAAATGTGCTAGGTAAGTGTCCTTCTTGCAGTATAATTTTCATTTGGAGTGTCATTCAAGCGTCGTTATCAAAGTGATTTTTTTGGTAATTGTTGTTTGTTATCGTTGTTTTGTGTTGTTGTTGTTGTTGTTGTTGTTGTTGTTGTTGTTGTTGTTGTTGTTGTTGTTGTTGTTGTTGTTGTTGTTGTTGTTGTTGTTGTTGTTGTTGTTGTTGTTGTTGTTGTTGTTGTTGTTGTTGTTGTTGTTGTTGTTGTTGTTGTTGTTGTTGTTGTTGTTGTTGTTGTTGTTGTTGTTGTTGTTGTTGTTGTTGTTGTTGTTGTTGTTGTTGTTGCACTTGGAATAAGTTCCTTTTTATGTAAGTACATAAGACATTGTCATGGTGAAGTAGTTTGCTGCTGCAGAATAGCATAGCATCGACATGTGAAAGAGGTGAGTTTTATGCCAAAAATATCACTGCATACACTTAGGCATAGTTTCTTAAGCTCACTGTTAAAACTTTGCAGTATTCGCAATGAATTTCTTTTTAAAATTTTTTGTTAAATATAGTTTTTTTTAATTGTTGAGTATTAAAAAAAAACACAAAGTGCAACTTGGTGTTCAAATTGTTGAAGTCAACATTAAATTTCAACCTTTTTGTTTCTTTCATTTGATTAGTATTAACCCGACGTGCGATCGTTTGTGTGTGTGATGGAGGAAGACATTTCCTAAGAGAAAAGTTTCCTCAGTTCATAGAGAAATGGTTAAAATAACTAGTATTGTGAGACTACTTTAGCCACGCAAGGAGCACTTTGGAATGTGGTGTTAAACTGATATAATGAAATAACGGCAAATTTTCGCCACTTCGGGTGATCTCGGCAGTCTTTGGCTGCACTCACCAGTCTGCATGTATTTTATGCAAGAAACACAGGTGATGTTTGCTTTTTTATTTGTTTTATCGATAGTAGTTGCGGTATTCACTAAAAAGTAAATACATAGACAGCCATGCATGCACTAAACTGATAAAATATGATTGTTGTATTGGATATCTACAAAACTCATGAATGTGGTTGTTTCATTGGCTAATTAAGAAACCGCTGCATATCTCTAGCGATGTTGACTTATTGCTGTGAATAACTTGGATTTCGGAATGATTTAAATAATTTTTATCGGTGATTCTACTTAAGACTAAAGTCAGGGAAGTTTTCTTGGTAAGCCCAGGTTGGGGCTCCAAAGACTATCGCTTTATATATAATTTTAATGAATTCATGTTGTTAACAGTATGCTTGCAAAACTAATTCTTTGAAATTGATACTAATACAGAAACGAAAAAAATTTTTTCTTATGCTAAAATAATTTTTAAAACAATCACGAAAATTTTCAATGAAAAATTTTTAAAAAATCACCAAAATTTTCAATGAAAAATTGTTCTATAGGATTTTCTAGGCAGCCATACTGTCGAGATTTTTATGAACATATTACCTTTTATGTACATATATGCAGATACATCCTAAAATAAAGGTGTTTTTTGACCACTTTTAAAAAATTCTAAATATTTCTTGAAAAAATTGCTAGTCACGTATGTCAGATAACAAAACGTTAATTCGTTGTCTTTGCCTTTTTGCATTGCAGTAGAACTTCTTCAATGTATGACAATATCGAATATTGCTATTTTCGTGTATGTTCGGTCCGCTCAACCAGTACGCTTCTGTTGGCGATAGTGTGCGAATGAACCCGAGAACATCAATTCGTCGTAAATCTGCAACTGAGCATTAACCGAACAAGACTGCCTGTATTTGTTTGGTAATGTTTTTGGAGCGCACAGTGCGCTTTTTCGATTTTAGGATGATTAACGATGTTTTTTTTTATTAAGGCCTTAGAAAAATATGTAAGTGAAAAAAAAACAATTAAAAGGAAACATTTACAGACCAAAATTAAAAAAATTGTAGAAGTGTGGCTTCCGTGGCGTAGTTGCGTAGTAAAGTGCGTGGCCTCTATGTCAACGAACCTGGACAGCGACAGAAAATTATTTGAATTAAAAATGATTTTTCTGTACGGCCGCCACCTCTCTGCAGACAATGGCAAGCCTCAGAGAGTAATCAAAATGTCATGTAAAGCTTCTTGAGAACAAGAATATTTCGTTCATCGCCGTTCGGAGTTGGCGTTAAACCTGTAGGTCCATTTCTCGGTGAATTGTGTACAAACTTAATAACACGCACAACACAATTGATCATAAGAAGCTAGATCAAAGTCCTTTCAAGAGCTGAAATGGCCAGTTATTATTATTATTATTAGAAGTGTGGCTTTAATTCTTTAAGGAGTTTGAATTTCGCTAAAGTTTAGAAAAAAGATCTAGTAAATATCACCGCATATCACTCGAAGGGTAAACATTTCATGAAATTTAATCAGCTACAGATCCACGCTCTTAAATTTTGAAAATCTAACTTCGGATTCGTGATCAACGGCCTCAAAAACTCCCTTATACACATTTTCTTGTAATTTTGAAGATTTTATGAAATTCGGTCGGCCATATTGAATCCGCCATCTTAAATTTTGAAAATCTTACCTCAAATTCGTGATCAGCGATCTCATAAACCCCTTCTTTATATATTTTTGGGACAATTATATTATTAGAGATGTAAATTTTTTTTATAATATTCATAATTTACCAAATAACGTTAATTTTTTACGTATTGATATATTGAAGAGGTTAGGTTGATTCAAACCAAAAAAAAAATATTCATAGTTATACTTTAGATATTTTGTGCACTTTTGGTTTTAGTTTGGCACCGATTCAGTAACTTTATTTATGCGAAAAAGATTCACAAAAAAGAAAAACGCAAAAAATTTCGTTATTTTTTAAATTAAAATGCGCCATATTGGTTCCAAAAGTCATTATTATGCAAATACGACTGCACCAATCGAAAGAGCGACCCCAAAAATAGAAGTTTTTATTCCAATTTTATTAGCAGAAAATAAGTCTCAAACATCATATTCAAATTGTGCTCTTCCCGGACTTAATGGGTTAAGAAAAAACAAAAAAAAAAATCGCAAAAATTATGCCAATAGTTCATATTAAAGAGCCATGTTCTCCCGGTTGCAAAAAAAAAACATAAAAATTGAGATATTGACTTTTGACCACCGGATGCCAAAAACATGCCTTTTCGTCCAATGTGCATCGTTAAACAATGGTTATCATTTACCTTGCGTTATTACATTAACACTTTTAAAGCTTTTTCTTATTAATATTTTCCTTATTAAAAACATTGTATGAATCTTAAAAGCTTTTCTTTTTATGCTAGAGCTAAGTTTACATCAAAGATACAAAGTATTGCCATTTGTTTACATACGATTCGACATAGTATAGCTATTTTCCGTTTTGTTTTGATCACTGGTTCGTAATAAACAGAATCAAGCTTTAGAATACTCACATCTTTAGTTGCTTAGAAGCTTTTAACCTACTCTTCTTACAGACTTCCATCTCTTTCATTTACATGAGCTAAATATATTTATAATTTTTTATTAACTACTTTTATTAAAATGTTATTAACACTGTTGATAGGCAACAGTTTGCCCAGCTCATCGTTAGCCTGTAAATAAAATAATGACGTACATATGTATGTTACGTGCCTGCTATTCAATATATGTAAGCTTTGAACTGTTAAAGTCAATTTGACTTTATGTATAACAAAATAAGTTATCTATTCAAACAGCATTATCAATATGCTTCGTCAGAATATTATGATAATTAAACTAAATCGTTTCCAAAATGCTTGCTGAGCATGTGTCAGCAGTTCTTTTAAAAATTTGGTCACTTATAAATATTTGGCACATGTGAATTTTTGATTTTTTATTTTTCTGTTAATTTTATCAATGAGCGATGATATCTGCGACACAG
Source organism: Pherbina coryleti (assembly GCA_943735915.1). NCBI lineage: Eukaryota > Metazoa > Arthropoda > Insecta > Diptera > Sciomyzidae > Pherbina > Pherbina coryleti. The sequence goes on from OX030949.1 coordinate 10,191,284, forward strand.
CTCATTTTAACTTTTCAAGCTCAAAAGTATTTGTTTTTGTTTTTTTTTTTTGAAGTTTTTTCAAAAAAAAAAAAAAAACAATAAGTTCTTAACCTTTATCATTCTCAACTATTCGATTCGATTGATACAAGAGTAACAAATTTTGTGCAGAAAGACATTGAAGAGCCAACAGAATGTATTGTTGAATTATAGTTGTCAAGGGATGCTAAGGCTCAATATATATATTAAAAAAAATTTTAAAAAAAAAATATTAGCCACAACATTTCAAAATTCGAGTTTTAAGTTCGCCCCATTAATTACCCAACTAACAATTGAACATCCAATTGTTCAATTTTCGATATTCTTTATCTTTATATCTTAGTGATTTGTGAATAGGTTCGAAATTTTCTCCCTCTATAATATTTCGAATGTACTTTGGAAGACAAGTTTTGATATTGCCTTCCAAATGCTTCTGAGGCAAAGCTGAAACGAGAGTCACTCTTAACTTGTGAGCGGAAGTATATTTCTCCCTCTCTTAAACAGCGAAAGTACTTGTGAAACAAATTTCCACGTTTCTATGAGCGAGTTTGTATTACTTACTTCGCAACTTATTCTTCCGAAGCATCTTAACGAGGTCGTTTTCAGCATAAATTAAAACATATCAATACATCGATATGAATGCCACGAGGAGCTTCGTTAAAGCCTTATCGAAGACCTTATCAAAGCTCAGTTATCTTCCAAGCAGCAACGATATTACTTCTGAGAGAAGGCTGTTCATGTGAAGTCGCTGAGATCAGTGCTTTGTAAAGCTTTTAACAAAGCACCTTATGAATTCTCAGGTAGCTTTCAAACAGCTTCTACTTTACTTGTCAGCGAACTATTCAGTACACCAACGAGCTTCTAAGAAACTTCGAAAATGACAAAGGGAAACATTTTAAGCAATGCTCGTAGCTTCTTAGAAGTTGGAAAAAACTTTGTTTATTTTATATTAACCGTACATAAGGCAAAAAAAAATATTACCACATAGGACCTTCAAAAAACCAAAACATCTTCATCGATTAAGCTCAAATTAGAAAATTTAACAAAAAAATATGTAAAAGTTTATTTTAAATTTGAGATATTGCTAAGCAGAGTTTCAATTTTTATGTGCTTCGTTGACCACTGGTCCATTGATAACGAGGCTCAGGAAAAGGCTGTTTTCGGCTTAAGCAAAACACATTATTTAAAATTAACTAAAACACCCCTGTGAGGATTTTTATTACTTTTTTTAATAAGAATTTTTATCAAATCTCTCCATTTCGCAGACTTTATAACTTCCTTATGAGGAATAATTATTTATCTGCTTAATCGGTCATTTCTTCGAATTTGAAGTTCAATGGAATGGCAGGTACATTAATAAACTTAGCGGTGAATGCATTTTCGATGGAATAGTTGAACTCGATATTGAAATTCCGCACCAGGCGAGCTATGGTAATTTCCATTTCCAAATCGACAATACGTTTGCCAGCGCAGCTTCGTGGGCCAAATCCAAATGGCAGATACAAAAATGGATCCACAACCTCGCCAGCAAGTCGATTTTCATCATTGCGGAGCCAACGTTCAGGCAGGAATTTTTTGGCATTTGTCACGTACCGCTCATCGCACACAAGCAAATTGCTGCTGATAGCTACCTCCGTACCCCTAGGTACTTGGTAACCACTCAGTACAACATCAACGGGTAAGGCACGCACTGTACCCGGACCAATTGGATACAAGCGAATACCTTCTTTGATGCAAGCACGCAAATAGGGCAGATTCTTCATGCCTTCCAAAGTAAACATAGAATCTTTACGCGGAAGTACTTTAAGTAGTTCCTCACGTAGTTTCTGTTGCTTTTCTGGACTTTTAGCTAGGCAGAGCAAAATGCCCGCCAACGAAGTGCTGGTCTAGAGGGAAACATTAATTTAAAGTTCTATATCAAAAAAAAACACTAGAAGAAGTTCTTTGCTTACCGTATCAACGCCTGCCATCATCATATCCAAAGCCATAACCACAGCAATGCGTCGATCATGTTGCAGCAGCTTCTCCAGCACACTTTTCTCCTTGCCCAGCTCAGTGGTTAGTTTTCCATCTGTATCTTTTTCAATTCTGGCAATAGCATCATCGATGTATCGTGCACTAATATCGACGAGAGTATCAAGAGTCGACATCATGCGATAGAATTTTGGTGTCTTCACAAACTTCCATAACGATGGCAGGATATCCAGATCATAGGCTAGATCAAAAACACTACGCAAGCTCTTGAGTAGTATTTTGGACTCCTCTGTGTCACGATTTTTACGTATCAAACCTAGTTGGGTGTTGAGGGCAACCGCTGCCACAGATTCGAATGTAAGTCGATTGATTTCATCTTCAAAGGTGTCAGGCACCTCCAGCGTATGTGGATCACGAATTTCACGTATACTGAAAGAGAAATGGGTGTATATGAGTAGGACAGTACAGTAAGGAATTGTTTAAGAAATTAAAATTACCGCTGTAGAAACTCATTGTTGACCTCTTGCATGGTATTTATATAAGGACGCACATTTTTCGGCTGCATCAATATTGGATTTACAATGGAACGTACCTTGGCCCATTTTTCTCCCGAGCTTAAAACATAAAATATTTACTAGGTACTTAAAGTATGTAAAAAATCGAAAAGCTTACGTTGTTATAATTCCTTCAACACCCTGAAAGAATTCTTTGCGATGAACTTCTCGATGATACACGATCGAGTCGAAATTTCGCCTATTTGGCCAAATACCCTCATTGCGAAAAACAATTGGAAAATCATTTGGATCGAATGCCATAAGAATGTCTTTTTTGCCAAACATGCCCGGCAAACGGATAAGATTACCATACTTTTTGGAGAACGACGTTACCATATCAGTTATTGATGTGTTGTAGAAGTCACCTTTATTTAAATATGATGTCATAAAAATCATTAAAAATGTTCTTATTGCTTACCACCCGGCATTACACCACGCAAAAACTGAAGTTTGGTTGGTCCTGGTATTTCCGAAGATGGACGTGCCTGCTCCCATTTTATAGATAAATCTTCATGGGCCTCATCTTGCTAAAGAAATCAGAGCAACGTATTAAAATCTTTCTCGAATTTGTGCTTAAACATTAATTGCCTTCAATTCTGCCTGCGCTCCGAACTGTCTGATCGTTCCTCCAACAACACTGCTTTGATAATACCAGCAACAACTAGCACCGCCACGATTCAAATATCTCGACAACATTTTTGCAACTGATAGAAACTAGCAAATTATTTAAGCTGTTAAAGAATGTTTATCAATTGTTTTGCGTATTTGGTGAGAGCTTTCAAAAGCTTTTATTTCTAATCAAAGTTATAGTTTGTTGTTATAATGATACTAAATTCATATCAACTTTTGCATATATTCTGCTTTTTCGGCTCTTTTTTTCTTGTTTTTTGTTTTGATCACACATTCATAATAAACTAAAGAGAGCTTTAATATAATAAAAACTTTTGTTGTTCGGAAGCTTTTGTGCCACTGTCTCATATATTCTATAAATTTTTAGTGCTGATCATTAAAATATAATTTGTTGCTTTTATCAGTGGTGGATAGGCAGACAGTCGGCAAGTCAATTATAAGTTTGAGTTACAATTTAAATGGTAATAATTTTGTTACCAGCTCACAAATTACCAACTGATTTGAGTAAAAAATATATTTAAGTTCATGTCAGAAATTTGCTTATTGCTGTCCAATTCAATTTTTTATTTATGGCTTATTTGGTTATTTTGGTCTGGTTTGGTTGTTATCTAATCGAAGCATTCATACGCAACATTTGCTATTTCAAATGCATAAGGAAAGAAATAATATTATTACTTGACCGTGAAATATTTTCTATGTTTCTAAGTTTCATTTCAAGGGATCATTCTGATTTATAATTTTCAAAAAATCGATTTTGTACATTTATCGAAAGTTTATAGAAACTATGTTATTCGATCTGTGAGTGTGTAATGTTTCACTATGAAGAAAAAAAATCTACCATAAAAAGTAGGAATTGTCCTGATAGACCATGTAAAAAGCGAAAGTTTTCTGGAAATCGATTTACCAATGAGTATGGAAATGACCATACAAGCACCAGTAAGTCTCAAACTACGTTTTTTTTTTTTGTTAAATTTTAACCACATATGTAGTCTACACATTTAAAGTTTCAATGTGAACACTTTTTCAATAGAATCTAACCAAGTTTTGAGCGACATTTAAGCATCAGTTCTGAATAAGTAGGAAGTTAACCCCCAAACAGATTTTATGTTTTGACTTATTTCTGGCATTTAAGTTGAATTCGCAGCTTTGATGCATTCAGAGACTTATAGTAGAATTTTATGAGAAATTTTTTGTTCAACATTTTAACCCGTTATATCCATGTTTTATGAGTCTTTTTTGTCTTTTATCAAAAAAGGGGTAAAAAAGACCCGTTAATTGAGAAGTTAAGGGGTTAAAGTATTCGACAAAAATATTTCTCGTAGTATTTTACATAAATCCTAAGAACACATCTCATACCGAAAATGTAAGAATAACATGATTTCCTATGCCGATTCACTATAAGAATGTTCAAAAAGGGGAAAACTTAAATCCCACCTAAAATAAGACTCATATGTAAACTTTAAAAACGACGATACACGTATATTGGTTTTTTGAACCCTCTATCAGAATCCGTTGTCGGAACCTTGTATTTTTTTTTGGTGTTGAACAGTGTAATAATAAATGCTTAAAAAATTCAGAAAAATAACCTATTTTTGAACATATAAACCTGAATGATTTGGTAATTTAGTCCAATTTCAAAGGAAAGGAGATTTTGAAGTTTTTGAACTTGTAATCAGTGTATACAATTATTCAGAAAGTTTTTTCAAACTCTTACCGTAGAAGCAGTAGAAACTCTAACAATCTAATTTATTTAACATTTAGTAGAACAAATTATATGTTAACTGCTCTTTCAAAGAGCATGACTACTTTTGTTAACAACTGTAGCGATTTGGTTAAAAACTTACCGAAAGGTTAATCCTAGCCAGTTTATTTACGCTATAGTTCCACTTTACCAGTTTAGAGTTGGCAAAGCCATACTTGGTAAAAGTTTTACTATAGCTAGGATTCTGATAGCAGCTTGGTTGTCTGAGAGAATGGCTGCATTAAGATTTTTTGGGTCGCCACAACTGATAGCAGGACCAGCTTCCCTCATCGTAATAACCTAGAAATATATATGGAAAATTCCAGTTATTAATAAAGCAAAGTATGATATAATGTGGATTGAAAATGAAAACTGGGAGGCTAGATGCCATTAAAATAAAAATGAAGTTCATCCTCCAAAAATAATTATTTTGTCAATTATGGTTAGTGCCTGATACAGACATGTTTTCTGTATTTATAAATCAAAATTGGTTTTATTGTTTTTCATTTTATTGGAATTAAAAATAAGTCAACGGGTGCGAAATTGGGTTGCATGGCGGATGACCCATCAATTCGATGTTTTGTCTGGTTTAAAGAGTTTTGTTTGAGCAAATGTGTGAGAGCTAGCATTATAATAGTGCAGAATAATTCTTCACTTCTTCAACTTTTTCCAAATTTCTCCGGTGACTTGAGGAAACAAATGGTCGTGTACCAATCACAATTGACCGACCTTCGTTTCTCTAACGCCACTGTCACCTCATGACTAGCATTGACCCATAGGTATTTGAAATAGGTACAGGGTGCGGCTAAAGTTACTATATGATGTAAAACAATTGTAACTTCTTTGCTTGCGAGTATTTAACTTTTTCTTTTTTCCTATTTCAGAAATTAAACTTGGGAGAATATTTAAAAATGGAACGCTATACAATTGCGCAAAGAACTAAGATTGTTTTTCTATTCATTGAAAATCATCGTTCGATAATTAATACTCAACGTGCATACAGAAGATTTTATGGTGTAAGAACTGCTCCAACGGGTCCAACCATTCGTTCGTTGGTGAATAATTTTGCTGAATATGGGACTGTCGCGTCCGTGGCGTAGTTGGTTAAAGTGCGTGGCCGCTATGTCAAAGAACTTTGGAGACCCAGGTTCGAACCCCAGCAGCGACAGAAAATTATTTGAATAAAAATAATTTTTCTGTACGGCAGTCAATGGCAAACCTCAGAGAGTAATCAAAATGACATGTAAAGCTTCTTGAGAACGAGAACATTTCGTTCATCGCCGTTCGGAGTCGGCGTTAAGCATGTAGGTCCGGTTCTCGGTCAATTGTGTACAAACTTAATAACACGCACAACACAATTGATCATAAGAAGCTAGGTCAAAGTCCTTTCAAGGGCTGAAATGGCCAGTTATTTATTATTATTATTATGGGAATGTCGGAGATTCAAGACGTACGGGCAGACCTCGAACTGGCAGATCGACCGAAAATATTGATGCTGTGCGACAGAGCGTCAAAGAAAATCCGGAGAAATCAACGAGAAGACGATCTTCCCAGTTGCAGCTTTCTGACCGCACTCTTCGGCGAATTTTAAAACACGATTTGCACCTCTTCCCTTACAAAATCCAAGTAGTCCAAAAACTAAATCCTGAGGAATTCGTATTGCGCTTGGAATATGCTAGAGCAGTTTTAAATCTCGTTGATCAAATGAGATGGCCACCACGATCGCCAGATTTGACTACACCGGATTTTTTCTTGTGGGGCTATCTCAAAGACAAAGTTTATGTAAATAAGCCCCAAACCTTGCAGCAACTAAAGGACAACATTCAAGAAGAAATTGATCGTATACCACAAGAAACACTCAACAAAGTTATGGAAAATGCCATAAAAAGAGCACATTTTTGCGTTAGAGAAAACGGTTCTCATTTAACTGATATTATTTTTCATAATTAATGTAAAAAAATAACATAAAATAAACTTTCTTTTTATCATAAACTTTTTTGTTTTTTTCACTCCATTCAATAGTTATTTAAAAAACAAATCATATAGTTACTTTAGCCGCACCCTGTATTTTAGAGAAACCTTTTTCCAAGATACGAGTAATTCTGAAAAAAAAAAAATAAAAAACAATTTTTTTGTATCATAGCTTTTATAAAAATTCTTAATTTTAATCAAAAGTGTCATATTTGCGATTCTTTATTTTGATTTTTAATTTTAAAACCTCATAAGATTCTTTTCTTATGTATTTTAAATAATTTCTTTATTGCATAACTACAACGATGACAAAACTGAACAATAATCCTTTGAAATTTTCAAAGATGGAGTTTGGCATTTTTTTCATACCACGCCCATTAGTCAACCACACTATTATGTATGTGAGAATCATTTTTATGATGACAGCTAAGCTTTATGATGATAGTGTACCTTCTCTATTTAAAGATATAAGCTATCTTAAGAGGCATAAGAGCCAAGTTATAGTATTTCAGCTTTTGGAGTTGTACTGCGTAAGGGGTATTTTAACTTTGTCAATCCGTTTGTAATGCGGAAAGAAGTAGAAGGCGTAGACAGTATTGGTAATTAAAAAGGCCCTTGATCAGCATAATCATGAAGTGTTATCTCAAATACACTATATCGTAGAGTAGAAAGTATGTAATATGTAAGTCAAGAAAATTTAAAAACTTACAACTTGTCAGATTCTTAGGCAGTCTTTTTTTAAAGCTTTATACACTTTCTAACAGCTTTTAATGCCACTCAAATTTTTCTTTTTGAAATTTACCTTCAAAAGGATGATACACTTCTATTCGACCTTACTTCCGTTTAATATTCCATAACATCGATCATAAAACTTGACCTTGTACTTGACAGTTGAACCTATAACTACGGGGCCACTGACCTGAGACAAGCTGGCAGAGACAAGCAACAACAATAGCAACAACAAAAAGAATAACAAACAACAACAAAATAAGTAACATTAACAAATTCCCAGAATTTCAATGTCAGCATGACACAACAACAAAAACAAGAGCAACAACTTCCGGTAAAATAAGCACCATAAAAATGCACGCAGACAAACGGCTGGCTAGATGGCTGACTGGCTGGCAAAACGTAAAAATGTCGAAATTTCAGCCGACAAGTGATGAAGAAGCAAATAAACTTTTACGACATTTTTACGCAGACACTGACACGTGTTAAAAACACACGCACACACATACACACACACACACACACTCGAAAAAAATTAAGCAAAGTAAATAAACAAACATAACCTAGGCTATACTGAGTGTTTTGTTGTTTCTTTTTAATATTTTTTTCGTACTTGTAACAATGACAAAGCCTAAAATTTTCACTTGCAACATAAATTTTATGTTTATTTAACAACAACACCAACAATAACAACAACAACAACAACAACCACTGCTAATAACAATAACATAAAATTTAGCCTACTCACGCTAGCAGCCTGCCCCTGGCTGCTATTCTTTTCTCTGCCTCCTGCTCTAACACACCATTGCTTTCACTCTCTAACGCTCACTCCAACTGCGTCTCATTCGCACCATTGACAGCCATGTAGGGTAAATGTGGTAGCTGTCAAAGCCAGGCCGACAGACTGACATCAGCGGCAGACAAGCAGCTCGTCAGACAAGCTGCGCCAACATAAAAATGTTATAAAAATAAATTGCTCAAGGACAACAAGGACATGATAGCAATGCTTTATTTTTCTTTTTTTTTTACTGTTATGAACAAAAAAAGTGCTCAAACTGATGCACTCAGAACTCGGCCCAAATTTTTGAAAAGAAAAAATTCCACAAATTTAATTTCAATGCATGCAGTTGCCGATATCCTTTGAATAGTGATGTGTGTGTGAGTGTGTGTGTGTGTACCCTGTCTGTCTGTCGACACAAAAATGTCACTTACAGTTGTTCGTAATTCCAATGATATGTAGAATATTTCTTTATGTCTGTTGCCAGTGGCTGGATGTGCGTTGTTTTTATTCCTGTTTTACTTACTTATGTTGTTGTTGTTGTTGTTTTTGCTATTGGTTGGGTGTGTGTTGTTTGGGTGGGTGGTTTGTTGGCTGAGTGGCGTGAATGGCAGACAATAAAACAGGAGTTAAAAAAGTACAACAACAAAAAGCAACGCGAAGGACGCGCACGAATGCAATTTGTTACGTCCATCAGCACATGCATGATTGTTGTTGTTGTTGCTGCTGTTGTTGTTGTTGGCCGCTTAAACATTTCATCATGCTCATTCATCTATCCATCCATCCATCCATTCGCTCTTAGCAGCTCATGAAAGAGATGGCAATGTGTGTAAGCGCGCTTTATATCCTTTTTTAACTGTACTGCGAATATCCTTTTATGGCTTACAACAAATAGCAATGAGAAAAAACGCCAAAATACAGCACAACAAAAAAAAAAACAAAAGGAGAAGCAGAAACAGGAGCACAAGAAAGCATGGCGCACCCCAAACGCGGCAGGCTGAAGAAATCATGTTGCGATGTTTTTGTTGTTATTATTGTTGTAGATGCGGCATAAGCTGCTACAACATTTCAACAGCAACCACCAAGTTTCAACGAAGCCAACTTCCGGTTAGCTCTCAGCATCTAATAAAACGTTTGAAAGCTTCACCTGTGTCTTGTGTTCTTTTTCTGTCATGCTTTCTCTCTCTCTCTCTCTTTCTGACTCACTGCCTTTGAAGTGAGAATGTGTGTGTCTGTATTCACAAGAAAAGCAATTCATCATAGAAAATGGCGGACTATGTTGGCCAGGATAATAGAAACGAGTGACAAACTTCACATTTCATCTGAATTCAAGAGAGAGAAAGTGATTATGAAGAGAGCAAAGTTAACCTTCTATACGTTAACAGCATGAGTTATGACATAAACCTATATTTTTTAGTATCTTAAAACTATCTCTTTAATATTTTTTCTTAATAGCCTAGCAAATCCCATTATATTTGCTTTTCTTTCTCGATTTCATCCACCATTTCCATAAATCTTCTTCGCTCAACAAACTCAAACTCACTCAAATTTATCGCTCACAAGAATATGTGATTTTTATGCTTCGCAGCGAATTAAAAGCTTTCCTTATGAGCTTCTTTTTGATGGTTACACTTTTTTCTTGTGCTCCAATTTTATGCGCAGTTAGAAAGAAATAAACATAAAAATTTAAGTGCACACGGGCTTGAGTAAATGTGAGTGTGAGGCTGTGTCAGTGCGAGTGCGAATTTGAAGAAAGAGCAAACTATTTTTTAATGGCACTGCATGTGCCAAGGAGAATAATTACAAATGCAATTTTTATAGCAAGAATTCGTGAAGGAGAAATCTCTCTTTATCACTCAAGGCGAAAACTTATGTTTTTTTTTCCTTTTGTATACTATTCTTTTAAGGATTGATAGGTTCGGTAAACTAGCAAAATATTCTTCAAAAAAACAATGTAAATGCAAAAGCAAAATCAAAAGCAAAGTCAATGTCAAAGTCAAAGTCAAATCAAATCAAAAGCAAAAGCAAATCATAAACAAAAGCAAATTAAAAGCAAAAGAAAAGGAAAAAGAAAAAGAAAAAGAAAAAGGAAAAGAAAAAGAAAAAGAAAAAGAAAAAGAAAAAGAAAAAGAAAAAGAAAAAGAAAAAGAAAAAGAAAAAGAAAAAGAAGAAGAAAAAGAAAACGAAAAAGAAATAAAAATAAAATAAAATAAAAATAAAAATAAAAATAAAAATAAAAATAAAAATAAAAATAAAAATAAAAATAAAAATAAAAATAAAAATAAAAATAAAAATAAAAATAAAAATAAAAATATATATAAAAATAAAAAATAAAAATAAAAATAAAAATAAAAATAAAAATAAAAATAATAATAAAAATAAAAATAAAAATAAAAATAAACATTAAAATAAAAATAAAAAGCAAAAGCAGAAGCGAAAGCAAAAGCAAAAGCAATAAGAATATGGATAACGACACAGATTTGGACAAGGCCAAGGCCAAGGATTACGATATAGACTTTAGGACAAAGCTTTGGAAGACGACTAGGTTAAGGCTAAGGATAAAGACTTGGACAAGAACCATAAAGAGTTGGGATCAAGAACTTGGATTTCGAAAAACATCAAGAGGAAGATGTGCACAAGACTTGGGGAAAGGACTAATTTTAGGATAAGGACTAAGTTTAGGATAAGGACTAATTTTATGATAAGGACTATAACACAGATTTGGACAAGGATTTTATAATTAGGATACAAACATGGACAAAGATATAACAAACATGAAGACAAAGTTTGGCACTATGAATAACACAAGAATTGTTTTTGGATCTAACATTCCGGCCGAGTAACAAGAAGACATCTCCCACTTTAAATACCATCGTTTAGTTCTAAATAAATTCTTATACACATAAAACTATAATGGTCCAAAAAATATTGCTTCTTTTTCTATTTATTATTCATATCATATTTTTCATTTCTATTTTATTTATTTATTAAGAAGTCGAAAGGCCTCAATGACTTCGATAAATTTTGTCATGTTAATATCTGCGTATGTGTAGATGTACAGCCAAATCCTTTTTATTTATTGAATTCTGAACAATGTAGGATTTCATTAGTTTTATGTATACATTATATACATGTATTATAATTATATCTTTTTTTTTAGCTTTGCACCAAGGATTTCAAGTGTAATACCTGCTCAGTCAAGTCTGCTTTGGTTCGAAAATGAAGTGATAGAATAGTAGGAGGTTAGGGGCAATCAAGTGAAACATGTGTAGGATGTTCTAAGAGTGGCGGAAAGCCGTAGAAACATGTGCATTTTATAGTTCCGCTTTTTCCGTTTAAAACGTTCCCTTTAAAAAACTGCAAGAAACGTTATCTTATGTCATGTTTACACAGAAAGTTTAGTTTGAGTTTAGTTTGAGTTCAACCATAGTTGTTCACACAAAGATGCGTCGGCAGAATTGTGCTTAGTGTGGACATTACTTTGATTACTTTTGTGTTTTCATATTTTGTCGGCACATCGACCACCGTGACATCAATTCTACTTGAAGACAAGGCTGCAGTCATCTCTGCGTACACATGCCAGCTCTTCCTTGCACTGCGCAAATCGGAATTTTTATCGGTCCAATATGAAGACCTCATCTTCTACGTATACACTTGCCCAAGTTCTTTTCTTCGCTTTTTTGTTCATTGTTAGAAAATCTGTTTTTTAATCACCACAAAATTGTTCAACGGACCTTGTCATCTAAAAAATTGCATCTGAACGTACCTTTTTATATAAACATTAGCATACTTTTAGGCATTTCTCAAATTGAGTTTTGATAAACACAGAAAGGAAGTTGAGTTTAATTGAGTTTCATCCTTCAAAATTGTACTGGGGAACTCGAAAGTTTATTTTGCGTCCCACGACAAAACTTAACTTTGTATTGGAAACTGAAACTAAACTCTCTGTGTATACATGGCATTGAGACATGTCTACTCAAGAGTTAGTTTGAGTTACCAATCAGTGGATTTTTTGTTTATTAATTTGTTAAACTCAGAAAATATTCTGAGTTTTTAATAAATTAATGTAAAAACTGCCTAAAAGTATGCACTAAAGTTTTATATAGCACAAATTTAATCCATCGTCACTTGAAAGAATCTTCTGAAAAGAATAGCTCTTTGAGATTTTAATTTTTTTTTTTTTTTTTTTTTCTGCTCCAATGTTGGCGTCCCCCGAATTGTATTTTTGTGCATTTTTTAGCATTTTTTTTTTACTGGATACCCACTTATGGTTGATTTAAACAGAACAGCAAGCTTATCAATCAATTTCTTGAATATAAAAACATAGAACTGAAAATTGTTGTCCTATTTGACAAATGTTCTAACGGGATTTATAATTTTTTTTCAAATTTAATAAATTTAATCTTGTTTTTAAATATTAAATTTATTTGTATATTTTTGTTACGGCCGTGTCATTACTTCTATCACAACGAATGTATTTCAACTTTTTTGGAAACCTGCGCAATAAAACGTAACATTTTTACTTCCAAAAATTGAAAAAATCATTTTAAATAGTTCCTTCAAGTTTTAAAATCTCGTCAAGCTGATTTTTTTTTTCACCTTACAATTCGATCTTGTCTGGTTCAACATAGCATTACAAGATATTGGAAAATAAGCTCCCGTTGATTCTTGAGAACATGAACATTAGCCGTTCGGAGTCGGCATGAAAAGTTATTGTTCCATTTTTCGATCATTTGTATACAAACATTTAACTTTTATTAAAGTTTTATAAAAATTAATCATAAGAAGCTCGATCGAAATCATTTGAAGGACTGAAATGGGCAATTCTTTTTTTTAATATATAATAGAAGTGATTTGAATTTAAGCAAGCTTTTCTTAAAACACACCGTTATTAATCCAATTTGCTGATTTCCGTTTAAGTAAAGCAACTCCTTTATTTAATCAAATATTTCTTCTTTAATTTATATTTCAATGGGACATTTTTGGTATTTTCATATAAATTTGCTTTATAGAATATTATGAAAAATAATTTGCTGATTTTTAGAAGGTTTCAATTTGAATCCTTTTAATGAAATTATATTCAGAACTAGTACTAATTATTCTCAACTTTACTTCTTATTCATGACTTCACCATCATTTTATCCGCTTTGGTGATTTTGAAACCAGATTGCACACAAAACAAATGTTCTTTTACTATCTAATAAAAAGCAATGCCCATTTGAAAAATAAAAAAAAGGAATCAAACCAACACAGACCCTTCCATAGTGTAACCATCAAATGGAACGCGACCTCAATTCGAAACTTTTTGAGTGAAAAATTCAATGCCAATGTCGACATAAATGTCGGATTTTATCTTCATACAATTTATGACTTTTTGACGGCAAAACCGACATCCAGCCAGCGCAGCACTCGCGCAAGCAAAATGAAAACCGTCGCGAGGAAAACTTTTTCACAGCGGTTGAGGGTGCTTCGCATGCAGGCGCAATGATAAACTGTTGCCGGCGTAATTTGTACGCGCTGCGGTAACCGGAACAAGCGAAATATTTCAGAGCTCGATTTATTGTTTTGATGTGTCAAAAATGCAATACTAGGTCGGTCATTGGCATACTTTTAGGCGTACGCTTCTCACACGCACGAACTAGTACATTGAAGACATTAAAATTTATGAAATTCATGTTTGCTACGCTTATTTAAGATTTTAAATTTCTTAACTTTTAACAAAGCTACAAAATGTTGAATTTAAAAAAATTAATTATAGCGAGTGTATCAGCAAGTGGTGTAGTGTTGCAAAGGCGTATTCTATAACAACTAACGCTGCATAGTTTTGAGTAATTTTCTACTTTATACATAATCTTCATGTATCTACTTTATACTTCAATAAAAATTTAAGAGATATTCAAACAATTATTTGTTTTATTTAAAAAAACAAATCCCACACCTCTTGTTGACGCACCCTATATAGAGATCTCTTTCATACGCCCGAAGCTTTAAAATTCTCCAAAAGCTTGTGCATGCGGATGTTTATTGTTTTGATTTCCACAAACGTCTTGAGTCGGTTATCAATTTGATTTCTTCACACAATCCTTTAAATTTCGGAGTTTTTGCGTTTTCGGTTTTTTTTTTGTTTTTGCATAATGCTGATCCCTGATATTTCTGCCTCGCTCCATGACATGTCTGGCCTAAACCGATTTGTTGTCCAACCACTGACAGTGTTATACGCTGAAAATTAAACCGACCATATCAATCGACACAACAATACGTCATAACCAAAAATATGCCCTATCTCACTCACTCACTCACTCACTCACTTGCTTACAACTCCTGTGCTGCTGCTGTACTATCGCCCATCGCCATCGTCAGTCATCGCTATAATTTTTGGGTGAATGTACTTTTTTGACAGTTAAATTGATGTGTGTGTATGGGTGGTTGTGTGTGGGAGGGGGAGTGTGCGTGTTGTGTTCATCGCCGGAGGCTGGATCCGTAGCCACACCATATTTGCCGATAGGCTTCTACGGCTTGGTCTGATAAGCTGTGCGGTTCGGTGCGGCGTTTTCTGCCTGCCGCATGATATGCGGAAAATGTTAAATTTAGGTTAATAGGTTTTTCCTGGCTTTTCTTTTCAGTTGTGGTAGCTTAACAAAGCACAGTTTAAAAAAAGGGTTTTTTTTTTCTTTCTTTTTTGCTTCTGCAGACAGGAATAGTTTTAAGGGAAATCCCTGCAATGCTATTGATCCTTGAAATAAATTGAGAAGGTCTTGTTTAGGTAGAAGGTAATTTTTTGACCATAATCATCAGAGTAAAGCTGCTTACGGTTATATAATGGCAAGCAAATGCTATAAAAAGTTGTGCTTTTTTGAATACTGACTGATTATGAAAAGTGACTCAAAATATTTTGTAAGCTTTTTTATTTGGGGGTTTATGTCGACCTTGAAAAGGGTTTGGGATAAAATAACGAACATTTTATTGAAACAAAATAATTCAAGCAAAACGGGTCAATTCAGTAATACTTTCACTACATCACCATTCCAATACTTAAGTTCGATTTATTATTTTTTTTTTTGGTTTTTTATTTAAGAATTTGTTTTCTTTGAATTGAAAGATAATCAATTTTTTTTTTATTCGCATTATTGGAAATATTTTTAATTTTCTTTAAAAATCATCTTTAGTTTGATCAACCCAATACTTGATATAGCGAATACAACAACCTTTTTCGTATTCATAACCACTTCAGTCACTTCAGCCAAAAAGTATACTTTTAAATTTTTCAAATTCTGCAGAAATTTTGCTCACGCCAATAGCGTAATTTTTATGCAGAGCGCAGACTTTATTAACACGTTCACTGTCTATGAGTCACATGTGACTCATTCACTTTATTTGTTCACACGTCTATGAAGTAAATGTGGAACAAAAACAAGAAATGGTTATAACAATTTTTATGTCTCATACATGACTTTGTTGTTGTTGTCATTTTATACAAATTTGATCTTATTGACTTTTCTTTTGTTAAAAACATTTTGTATATTTTTGGTAAATATTAAATTTATTCAAAACTTTTACATTTAATCAAATAAATAGCTTAATTAAAGCACTGTGCGCATACCAGTCATGCATTCATGAATGTACGTTCATGAGTCATATGTGAACATACAATTTTTTTATATGGGGTCGTGTGAGGTAACATTAAGGAAAATGCTGATACAGTGAACGTATTAATTTTTTTTTTTTAATAATAACGAAAGAGGTCATTTTGTATATTTTTTTTTTTTTATTGTTATATAAGCCAATCAATTTATACTTTAGAACAATAGAAACTACTTTAATAGAATTAAATCCGCTTATATGCTAGATGTCGCATCAAAGTTCAAATTCACGTTCAAAAACTATAAAACAAGTTAAAAAAATATTTAAAGTCTTTATTGGATCACAGGATATACCTAAATTTTTTACTGATGTACAAAGTTTTTGACGAGAAAGCTCAGCAAATGTATTAAAAAAAGTCAATTATTACTCATAATAGTGGGAAAATATACTCGTAAAGAAGTGAAAGCGAATCGAATAAAAAGTCTGACAAGACAATTTTCAATTTAAAAATTATCTGTATTCATAGAACAACTCCACTGAAAGAATTCAGAGTTTATAGAATAATGGTAATTTAACAGAAAAACGATGACTTCTATCAATGTGTTTAAAAGAGTTACAAAGAATTTTTTAAAACATCTACACCTTCTTGCAAAACACTTTTATATGCGGCACAGTAATAAAACAAGAATTAAGGATTTATATTTGGCCTTGCCACAAAAATAACAAAATAAATTATGAAGTCACTAGTTGGCGGAGGGAGCAGCTTATGCAACAAAAATTTAATATTGTTGCATGAAATTTCTCGTATTACTCGCTGAATATAGGCGCTACGGCAAATTTTCTTTACGACAGATTGGATCCATGGAGGCAACCACTTAATGCAGTAAAAATGTAACGTCAATAAAAATAACGTTGCATAAGTTTATAACTTCGTGACTATCAGCACTACAGTAAATTAATGGAACGAGAGTAAAGCTAAGTTCTTTGTCCACATGATCCAAATAAAAATAAAAAAAAATAATTAATTCCGTCATGAGATCTCTCAGGGAACCGCTTAAAGTAATCTTAATGCACCATCGTTGCATTTATATATTGCTTATTAAGTACAAGGGTCAATGAAACGAATAGGGCCAGAAAAAATATAAAGATTGAAACAAGGTTTTGAACAGGAATTAGACAAAGAACGAGCACAAGGATTTGGTCAAGAATCAAGAGTAGAATTCAGACAAGGGAATGAACCCTTGTCTTAGAGATTGGGACAAAAATTTCTACAACACTTAAAATAAGAATTTAGAAAAAGATTGGCCCAAGGATTGTGCTAAAGAGTGGGACAAGAATTTGAACAGCGTAAGAACAAACAAGAATCAGGAAAAAGATTGAGAAAAACATTGTGAAAAAAGTGGGTTTTATGACGATTATAAAACGATTATGAAAGGGATTTGGACAATGACTAGGTGTGGAATTTGGCCATGGATTATGAGTAAAACAAGATTTAGGCAAGGATAAGAACAAAGATTAGAAAAAACGTCAGAAAAAGGATTTGCTTGAGGATCAGCATAAGGATTCAGGCAAGAATTTATACAATTAGGACAATGATTGCAACAACAAGAGAGACCAATATTATGAATTGGATTCGGACAAAGGCTAGGACAAGAAATTGGATATGGATTAAAACAAGAATTTGGTAAAGAATAAGGATAAGGAATTAGACAAGTACCATATAATTCCAAAAATATACGAATAAAGATAACGATGAGGACAAATTTAAGGACAAGGAAAAGAATACGCATAAAAATAAGAACGAGGATAAAAATCCTTTGTCACATCAAAACCTACGAGTGTAGCTAACTGTTTTTAAAATTTAACATAAAAATTTATGAACATATTCATACAACAGCCTTCATAAGAAAAAATCGAAAAAATTTTAAAACATTCATAAACGTTCAATAGCGTTAAAAATCTATTTTAAATGCTTCATAAATGAGAGAATTTTAAAATGGTTGAAGCCTTCAATAAATTTTAATTTAATTGAATATTCACTACATAAGTGCAGTAAAAACTCGGTTCTTTTATAGTACAAAGATATGACACATAATATACACAACGAAAAGTAAGACATTTCAACTTAAAGCTAACATAAAATAAGTTAATTATATTATAACAAAAAATTCTTAATGACTAAGACTTAAAATATAGTTGTTTAAAGAAGATAAGGCAGAGGGAGATTATAGAAGAAAATAGCTATAAGAGAAATAGAGAAAAAAATAGTATTGATCTATGGAACTGATATTTTTAACCATTATGTGAAGAAAAATACCTCAAGATTGCATGTTTGAATTGTGCTAGTGATGGAATGGACTTTAAATGGATGGGCAAAGAGTTCCACAATCTAACAGCATTAATAAAAAATAATCTTGTGGAGTTTATGTAGTTAAAGCTAGGAATAATTAGCATTTGACTTCTACTAGATCGAGCAAATTGCAATTTTTCAAATAAATAATAAGGAGTTCTGTGGTATATAAGTTTATGTAGAAATATGCAGTTTCTGGCATTACAATAGCTTGTTATATCGCATCCAAGTAAAGAGTTCCAAGAAATAAAGCCCCGATAAAGTATTTTTAAATTTTTTTGTTCTCATCTGAGCACAATTTTGCCAAAAATATATCAAATACAAATTACATGTGAAAAAATGCTTAAAAAGTTTGTTTATAAATGAGAGGATTTTTAAAAATGGATGGATGGATTAAAATTACTTTGACAGTTCAAAAACAAATTTTATATCGGCTTTTGGTATTTATAACAAATTACGCGTTATATTTAATATAAAACAATAATAAAACAATTTAATTATTAAAAACATTCAGTGAAGTGCTTAAATAAAGTTGCAGCTTAAAGAAAAACTGAAAAAAATATAAGAAACAAAAACGTAAACAAAAGGTGTGCAGTGGGCAAATGCAAGCAAACCAAAAGTAAAAAATAAAGTGAGGAAGTGAACTAAAAATTAACATATTGTGTTTTTATTGAAATGTTTGCATTTTTTTTATAGCTGGTGGAAAATTTGCACACTTTTACAGTTTTCTGAAGAATGCTGTGCAAAGGAAGCTTTGGGTAATATTTTGCAATCGAATATATGCCATACTCAAAATGAGACAATTCGTTCCTTACATTTCAAGCAGGAAGATTTTGAAAGAAATTTGAAACGTGTAAGTTTCAACTTGTTTAATTAAAACAATGCATTGCATACAAATTATGAACAGGATTTAGCAATCAGCATGCAACAAAATTGAAACCGTGTTTATCATCTCTTTTTCCTTTTTCAGGTTCTATACTTTAGAGTGTTAATCCTAGCATCGAAGAAGAAATATTTCAAAAAGAAAATAATGTGAACGAGCTATTAAACCAGGAGCATGCTGGTTTGGAGAATTTAGCTAGCTTAAATTGCCAGAAATAAGTAAAAGAAAACCCCGTTTTTACAGCTTATCCTCTAGGGGACTCCCCCTACTCATGGGTGAACCACCTAAGTGAAGGTGGGTTAAGTAAGCCATCAAATTTATGAATGGATACGCAGAAATCATGCGATTCACTTTTTATCGCATGGGGAAAAACTATTGCTTACAAGCTGATATTTGCAAAAACATTTGACAGAAGCAAGAGACATTGAAGCAAATGGAGAAATAAAATTTTTTTTTAGATGCAATGTATTTTAAAATAAAGTTTCTAAATAAAGTAATTTTTCAAAATACAATTTTACGAAAGATAAAGTTAATTAAACAACAACGTAATTAAAAAACTATTAAAAAATTATCTTCGACTGGGCCGAAGTTAAAATACCTCCACGGCCGAACCAAGTATATTCAAAGTCTTAAGCAGTCAATAAAATGTTTATTTGTGTAAGAAAGTTTTGTAGAAAAACACGTTGTTAAAAAATACTGAGCGAGAAAAATCCCATCTCGATGCTCACTTAGTTTTTATAGAAGTTTTGCAGCTCGTCGATATGTGCGTTGTGAAAATTGTTCAGTTCAGTTGTCATAAGCGTAAAAGGGCGTATCGGCCAGTTGTTCTTTTTTTAAAAACAAAAATAAAACTTTACTACATTTGTAAAAACATTTTCGTCATAGTTTTAACAGAAAATACTCGCATTTGTTTTTTGATAAAGTCACTTTGTATGGAAGGTGGGTGTGTTTTCACTCGATTTGGTTCAATTTCATACACAGAGTACATGTTATATACTAAAGTTTATATGCAAAATTTCAAGTCCATACATTCATTTTTTTTGAATTTAACGAGATTTTTCCATTTTTGATAAAGTCACTTTGTATGGGAGGCAGGCGTGGTTTTCATCCGATTTAATTTTCGAACTTGACCTTTATTTTTAAGATAAAAGCTTAAATATTAAATTTCGTGATGATAGCTTTAAAATTACGGCTGTAATCGTGATAATAGACAATACATGGCTAAATCTACTCGGTTAGCGATGCTTATCAAGAATATATATATTTTATATACCTGCCACGCCTACTTATGGGCGTTACAAACGGACTGACAAAAATAATATACCCCTTTTATGTTTTTTAAACGTGGGGGCATAAAAATTGTTTCTTATTTTACTATAAAATAATTTGAAGAGAAAAATAATAAATTGTCACACTGTTATGTTTACACAAAATTTGTAGTTTGGCAGCTGAAAATTTTTAACCAATAGGAACACAGTTCGCGTGACGTCATTTGTCCTACATGCGCAGAACATTTCAATTTTCTGAGCGGGACGTCGTAATCTGTATTTCTATCATTCTTGCTATTAACCCTTCATAAAGCATTTTTAAAATTATTTTCTCTGAATTGAGCACAAATATTGTCAAAAATAATTAAAAATATTTCAAACATTTGGAAAATATTTAACAAAAATTCAAAAAATTCATAAAAAAAAATCAAAAAAAAAGGAAATAAAAACAAAAAAATTTGTCAAAACATTTTAAAATATTTACAAAAAAAAATATGAAAAATTAAAATTTTCAGTACAGAGGGTTGCTTCGAAAAACTTTTGATGTTTTAATATCAAAATGTTGACGAAATTGTGACAAATAAATAAAAAGTCACTGGATTTATCGAATACACAAACCATAATTAATACATTTCTCATTTCAAATCGGAAGTGTTCCTATTTGAACTACAAAGCAGCTACAGCATGTTTTTAAATTAAAAAATTGTAAAAGACTTTTTAACATTAAAAAGCTTTTTAACTCTTTGAGGTGCGGAAATTTCATTCTAAAAATAGAATAAAAAAAGTCAAAAATATTTTTGTTTTTGTATTATAATTTATTTTTATTATATATAATATTATAATTATTGACATCTGAGTGGATAAAAATTATCTGAAATTATCTGAGTGGTTTGAATTTTGTCCCAACATACCAACCCAAAGGTTTATTTTTCAGTGGTTAGAATGTTGTCGCATGGTACTTCAATTAGTGAACTATTGAACGTTTCAAAGCTATCTATACTATTATATAAAAGGCATATCACGTATCTTCGTGTACGCTAAACTAAAGAACTACTGAGCCGATTTTAATAATTCTTTTACTAATTTAAAGCGTCATTCTTAACTTAAGCTATTGCTTAAGCTTGGGTCTTATCAGACTAAAATTTAGTATGGTCACTATTGGCAACAGTACTAGAAATGGGGGGGAGAGCTATACAAATATGCTGGGGGTTCCCCCTCTCTTATATAAGTATATCTATCTATATTCTTATCTATCTTGGTTTGTTCGGTTGTTTAAAACTTGAAAACGACTGGACCAAATTGGATATGGATACTTAGTATGGAGTTACTAATTGCCAAAGTCTTTCTACTGGAAAACTGGTACGTGCATTGGAAAAGGGGCTGTGGCCCGATTTTCTATACAGAATAGCTATGGAAGTTAAAAATTATTATATTTTTAAATACAAATACAGAATGATCTTTTAAATACGGGACATCTGGCAACACTAGTACTAAGCACACTTGGATACCCGCTTTAAGCTCGGTCGGAATATTATTGAAAATAACAAGAGTTGTGTTAAAAACTATAAAAATAATAAGAAAACTGTGGCTGGAACACCAACAACAACTGATAAATCTAACCTTCCCCCATAACTGCTACATACATTCCCTTCCGCAGCCTTTGATGCTCTCATTTCACACACACATACACAAAATCATTCTTTATGGAATATGAGGCAGAAATTTAAGAATAAAGATTGAACCCGCACACTTTCAATTACAATGTAATTCATTTCGTGGACCGAAACTTATCTGGCAGAAAACAGCAATTTCAGTTACATTAACCATAATTTTATGACAACATCACTTTTTGTGCTTGACTCCACTCACTCAGCGTAGCCCACAACCAACCAGCCAGCCCAAGAAGGTTGGCTACATAGACCGGGTAAACGACAAGACAGCCCGAGAGATCTTAGCAGCGACTGAATGGTTATGAAATAAGTTTTGTTTATAACAACAAAAAGATGGACTGCTCAGATAGAAAGCTGAATGTGAATGTGTGTGTATGTGTATGTGTTCAAGGATATGCGTACATTTTAGAGCAATTTCTTATGCTGAACAATTTAAGCAGAAGTTCGGTGAAGCAAAGTTAGACAATTGCATCAAAGTTTGTCCATTTACAGTTCAATGTCACAAGAAGTAAATAACTGTAAAACCCGATAGCATTTCTGCCGGAAATGAGCAATTTTGAGTTTTCTGACTATTCCCTTCAAAACCTCAAAGTGATTTTCTAAAGCTTTGCCAAGCATTACGCCGCTGGTTTCCCTGGGGTCTACTTTAAGAAACCGTCAATTTCTCGCCTGCTGTCTGTGTGCCGCCACCGCTTGAGTTCTTGGAACTCAATTTTGTGGGTTTTTTGTTTTTTGTTAATGTACCATTTGCAGTTTTAAGTGAAAGTTTATTACAAAATTGTTTTTGTTTTTGTTTTTGTTTTTGTCTCTTCTCTACCTCAGGCAGCTAGCTTTGTTCTTGTACAACGTGTCCAGACGATTTTTATGGCCGTTCCTCAACCGCAGCAACAGCTTCAGAGTTTTGGGGTCTCCGCCCCCACAATTGTGAACCCCAGCATCAAGCAATTTAATTTTATTTTATACTTTTTTGCAAATTGTTTGTTTATTTCGTTCATTTTGTCCTTACCGTTCTGTCCTGTACTGTCTGACGTACAGACTACAGACTTTTGTGTCAAATATTATGAGCGATTTAGAGGACTTTGATGCAAGGACATCTTTGTTGTGTCTTGAATAAATTTTTGCTGACTTGCTATTGTCTAGTCCTTCGTGCATCTTAATGCATTTAAGAGTTGGTTTGTAATTGAATTTTAAAATGCAAGCAGATTGTTTTGTGGCTTACAAAGGGGTATCCTGTTGATGATGCGTATGCTTGGCACTTTTGTTTAGCTTGACGTTGCAGTGAACGTTTTAAATAAAGCGCAACTTTTATTGTTTTGGACAAAAATTTCATTAAAGTTTATGTGCCAAGAATATGAATTAGCAAGGACAATCAGGTGTTCAATATTGTAAAGGAGCAGCTGGCTTTAAACGGGTATTTTTTAACTCAAAAAAATTAAAAACCTTTAAAAGTTGAAAATGCCTTTTAATTTTTTTAGAACGTCTACTATTTTTTTACAATTTTTAGTTTTTCCATATAAAGCGGTTAAGTTTGAGTTATCTCGAGAAGTACCCAGCTGTCTTAAGTGGTCTTTATAAAAATACAAGCTTTGTTATCTACGGTCTTGTATTTCCGCAGGTGCCCTTGACCGTTTTCATGATTTGATTTTTCAAAATGTCGGCTGTATTAGCAAAATGTATCAACACTTTGAATTTTTTTCAAACTGAAACTTTTTTGCTGGGAACATTATAGAGAGTGGCAAAAAAACTCCTGAAGATACCTGAAGATTCTGTAGTAAAAATTATAATATTAAACATGGCAGACCCAAAGTGGGCACCATTTCACTGGAATAGTGGACTATTTTGCAATAATGTCGAAAATATTACAACCTAGTAAGAAATGATCTTCTACTGGGCCGAAGTTAAAATACTCCTACGGCCGAACTAAAGTATATTCAAAATCTTAAGCAATCAATAAAATGTTTATCTGTAAAATCGTTTTCGTTATAGTTTTATCAGAAAATATTCGCTTTTGTTTTTTTGATAAAGTCACTTTGTATGGGAGATGGGCGTGGTTTTCACTCAATTTGGTTGAATTTTATACAAATAGTACATGTTATATATCAAAGTTCATACGCAAAATTGCAACTCCGTGTAATAATTTTTGTGGAATTTAAAGAGATTTTACCTTTTCGATAAAGTCACTTTGTATGGGAGGTAGGCGTGGTTTTCATCCGATTTAAATGAATTTCATACTCAGAGTACATATTATATATCAAAGCTCATATGCAAAATTTCAAGTCCATATATTAATTTTTTTGTAATTTTAAGAGATTTTACCGTTTTGATAAACTCACTTTGTATGGGAGGTAGGCGTGGTTTTCATCCGATTTGGCTCATTTTTGACCTTTATTTTTTAGATAAAAACTTAAATATAAGAATAGTTTTTATACTTTTCTATACCTACCACGCCTCCTTATGGGCGTAACAAACGGAGTGACAAAATTAATATACCCCCATTTACGTTTTTTAAACGTGGGGGTATAAAAATTAGTTTTTGAGCCAGAAGTTGCTCAGTTGGGAGTTATCGAGGTCGATAATTTAGAATCCGAGGAAATTTAAGAAAAAATTTGAAGAGTTTGAAGAAACTCTTATTTTGGTACTTTTTGTTATAATTATAATTATTAATGGGATTTACTCTGCGACCTTAAGATCTATTGTGCCCCTTCATGGACCTAAAGAATCTCTGTTAGTCCAATCTGTGAGATAAATGCTAATTTATGTCCTATATCTCTTGATTTTAATGAGCTATCTGGAATTATGTGGTAAATCAGATATTTCTGTCGATTTTGAACAAATGCGGGACACTGTCCCGGAATGTGCATCGCAGATTCTTCGTCGTCCATGCACAATCTCCATGTGCCCTCACTAAAAGTTCCCAGTTTTGTAAGATGATAGTTCAACCTACAGTGACCTGTTAGCAGTTCTGTGATGATTCTTAGATCATTCATTGTATTCTTCATGCTTTCTTTGAATCTCTATAGATCGTATCTCCCTAAGAGTAGTTTAGAGTAATTAAAGCCTGGGGAATCCTACCCAGTATTTTCCTCCTTGTTTTTCTTCATCTTTCTTTATTGAAAGAGAGAGAAATCCTTTTTTTTTAGCTTAGAACCAAGGATTTCAGATGTAATACCTATTCAGTCAAGTTTGCCTTGGTTCGAAATGGGGTGATAGATTAGTGGATGGGAGGAAAGGGGCAATCAAATGAAACATGTGTAGAATATTCTAGTGGGAAGGAGAGTTGATGGTCCTTTCTTTGCCAGTTCGTTAGCAATTTTGTTCCCTTCAATACCATTCTGTTGCGGTACCCATTACATCCAGTCCCGGTTCTGTAGCCTAAGCATATAAAATTTATCAATATACTCCATCACCAGTTTTGGGGTTACCTGATGAAAATTCAGTGCCTTGATGGCCGCTTGACTATCGGAAAGGATAGCTTTGCTTTGGTTCCAATATTTACGCTTCAGGTTAAAGTGTACGCCCCTGCAAATAGCGTATATTTCTGCTTGGAATATGCTACTGTTTTTACCCA
Source organism: Pherbina coryleti (assembly GCA_943735915.1). Classification (NCBI taxonomy): domain Eukaryota; kingdom Metazoa; phylum Arthropoda; class Insecta; order Diptera; family Sciomyzidae; genus Pherbina; species Pherbina coryleti. The sequence continues at coordinate 10,216,999 of OX030949.1, forward strand.
TGGGCACGAAGTATTTGATCCCTGGACCGCAGACTCTTTCTCCGGTTTATTCTGCAGTTAAAGGGCCGTCAGTATACCATGTAATCATGTTCTGGTCTTATCTTATAGGTTTCAAATATTTTTTGTTAATAAAGCCTTCATTTTGGAAAATGATGCATTGTAATCACCAAGAATTGTCATGGAATCGGAAAGAGCATCCTCGAAATTTTTTTTCGAAGGTTTATCATGTCAAATACATTAACAAAAAAAAGATGAAATTTATGACTCTTAGGGCCAAAATGGGTTAAAATGGTTGCAAATATTCAATAGAACTTGATTTTTTTTTTACGAAAGATAGAGTTGAAAGTCGTGGCGTCCGTGGCGTAGTTGGTTAAAGTGCGTGGCCGCTATGTCAACGAACTTTGGAGACACAGGTTCGAACCCCAGCAGCGACAGAAAATTATTTGAATTAAAATAATTTTTCTGTACGGCCGCCACCTCTCTGCAGACAATGGCAAACCTCAGAGAGTAATCAAAATGCCATGTAAAGCTTCTTGAGAACGAGAACATTCCGTTCATCGCCGTTCGGAGTCGGCGTTAAACATGTAGGTCCAGTTCTCGGTCAATTGTGTACAAACTTAATAACACGCACAACACAATTGATCATAAGAAGCTAGGTCAAAGTCCTTTCAAGGGCTGAAATGGCCAGTTATTTATTTTTTTTTTTAGAGTTGAAAATCATAAGTGGTGTGGTGTTGCAGTCAGTTGGACAGCGATGGCATGATGCGATGGGATGAAGAATAATCACAGTCTTGTATCTTGGTACCTGTTGATAAATTCAGATTTCTTGTCGAACATTTCAATCTAAATGCTGACTAAATGTATCAAAACTTTTTAGCGTTAGTCATCTATACTCAGGGATTTTGAAATCCGATTCCAGTTTCTTTATCGAAAACCATTAAAAACTGAACCAAATTTGTTTTTCTTTTGATACCTAGTTATAAAAACTTTTTATAATTTAGTTGGTCTCTGAAAACCTGCGAGAGCAATACTGCTTTCAAAAACTCTTTTCACCAAATTCATCTGACAATTTTTGTTCTCAAAATTTAACCCACGGCATGTTTCATTTTTTTTATAAAATTTATTAAATCTTATAGCCGACTACTTATGCTTCAAAATTAACCCATTTATAGCCGATGTCATTTGTTAGACCAAATTTATCAAATCTCATTGCTGACATCTTCAGTTTCTAAATTAACCGATTTACAGCCTATATCATTTTTATTATCTCTAACCGAAAAACCTTAGACCCTAAGACGACCATCAAACAAACAGTGCTGGTAGCCCCTGCTTATTTCGTTTTGTCTTTCGTTCTTTCACTTTTCTTTTCTCCGTTGGCGCACTTTTTTTACGATCTGAGATTTCTTTAAACAAATTTTTTATTACATCCACTTTTAACAACGGTTGCTCAAACCGTGAAGATTTGGTGAAGATTTGAGCTTTCTTTGGAAATAATTTTCCTTTTACGATACGACAAGGATTTGCATTCTGACTATCTTATGTACTCAACCGTCTGTTTTACTTCCCTGTGGCTTATTGTTGCTGTTGTTGATGTTGTTATTGTTGTTGTTGTTGTATAGAGCAGAAATGAAGAAAAAAATTAAGCAAGCAGAATTCTTTTACGACCCACAGAAGTTGTTTTTTTTTTGTTGTTGTTGTTGGTGTTACGCTTGTCTGTATTTTACTATTATTACCGCTGTTGATGTTCGCTTTGATGATGTTGATGACGATACGACATCATCGATGATGATCCTTTAGTGGTACTTTGGTGTTTTTTTATATTGTTATTGCAGTTGTTGTTGTTGTTCTTGTTGGTGTTAGTAGTGTTGGTGTTGTTCTGTAAATAAAAGGTGTAAAATTTGCTCTGGGTCGCTTACCCTATGTGAGGGTGTTAATGTGTGCGTGTGTGTGTGTGTGTGTGTGTGCTTGAGTATGAGTGCTTTATTAATGCTTGTGCATCGAAGTGAAAAAATGGATTTGCTTGTTTTAACGATTTGATTATTACGACTTTTTTGCTAAATTACTTCGAAAGTTTACATTCGAATAGGTTTTTTTTTTGTTCACTGTAATCTTGGATTTAATTTGTTTTTTTTTTCTTTGCTTTACTTTTCGCATTGGTTGTCATTTCATTTATAGCGTTTATTGTGACTTTTTTAATATGTTGGCAGTTTCAAATTTAATGGAGCTGTTGCTGGTTTTAAAGAGTTGACGATCAAGGCATAAAAATAAAACATAAAAAATAGTTTTTCTTTTTTAAAATTATTAAAATATATTGTGATTTTATTTGAGATTTTACAGTTTTTTCAAAATATATATAAATACTAGATTATATACCCGGTTTTACTCGGGCGAAAAAATGTAAAGTTTTGATATTTATTTGATAGGATTTTTTTTTATTTTTATTCATTTTGTATTTTTGTAATTTTGTTTGCATACAAATTAATGGTTTAGTGAAAGAATCATGAAATTTTCTTAATTCGTTTCTGAGTTATACTCTCAAGTACTCCTTAAAACACTGTTACAGCAACAACAGCGCCACCTACCGGGTTAAACTTTAGACCTAAACCATCTACAGAACCATTTGCACATACACACCAAATTTCATCAAAAGCCTACATGGGGAAGAAGAATTTTATTTATAAAGTTATGTGAATTTTGAGAGTTATAACTTGCTCGTAAGGGTTAAGTACCGAATAAATCCTCAAATTTTTAATTTTGAAAATTCTGCGGCCAGACAAAATAATCGCTTCAGTCCACACTGCATCGAAATGGTACGAAAATAAGAAAAAAAAAATTGTTGTTTTTTTTTTAAAAAAAGTATGCAACATATATCTATATTATTTGGTTCTATAAAATTTTAAAGATTTTTTAAGATATCTTAAATAATAAACAAATGCGATTACTTTATACAACACCCTGTTATATTAAGAAAATCAAGTAATTTAAAATTGAGTTAACTTTTAAGAAAATACAGCATGTTTTTTCTAAAAAGCAGTAAAGAGAAATATTTTAAAATGTATCTTGGTTCTAAAAGTATTTTTTTTTTAGTATATATTTTTTGTAAAAAAACCTTAAAAAAAACACCTAAAAACTCAAAAATTTGCGAGTTTTGATAAGCTATAACAAAAAAAAAAGGATTCTTTGATTTTAGCAAAACTTTTTTGTAAATTTATTTTAAGTATAAACTTTTGATTTCCAAATATTATCCCAGCAAACCAAACGATATCGTTCCGATATCGAGATGATATCGCAAAGGTGATAATTTCTATCGAGAACGATACACGAGACGATATCTTTATGATGTCGAGAAAGTCCTGTTTTCGATAAAAATTGACATATCGTAAACGATATCGAGAACATATTAATTGCGATATCGAAACGATATCGAAATTTCAATCGAAACGATGTTGAAATTTCAATGTCGTTTCGATATCGAGATGATATCGCAAAAGTGATCATTTCTATCGAGAACGATACACGAGACGATATCTTTATGATGTCGAGAAAGTCCTGTTTTCGATAAAAATTGACATATCATAAACGATATCGAGAACATATTAATTGCGATATCGAAACGATATTGCAAATAATTTTGCAAATAATATCGTTTCGATACTATATTTTTTTGAAAATAATTATGTATTGTGATTAAGTTTTCGATTAGTATTAAGAAAAATAACAAGAAAATGAAAATTTGTATTTTTGTTAATTTTTATTGTAATAGAAAGAATATTAATAAATATTAATTAAAAATAATTAAATAATATTAAATTAAATTAAGTACTAACTGTATAAAGAAACAGATGAAATACATTTAAGTTCAAAGATTGTAAGCAAATAAAAGCAACTTTCGCGGTTGGTTCTGCTAATGTAGAAGCCACATCTGCTTAAAATTCAGTAAGCACAAGAGTCTACATTTTTGTCGATCGAGAATATTATACAATACGAAAATTAAATTTAATCGACTCAATCGATTGTGTTCTATTCTACTAGTAATCGACAATCACAATAGTGAAAGCATATGAGCGTTTCGCTGCTGTGCTGTGCTGTGCAGAAAAACACATTGGGGTAAAAGAGATGCATGACTTGCGTACTTTATTGCTCTGTGTTTTTCAGCACAGCACAGCAACGAAATCCTCAAACGCTTATACTATATTTGTACCAGAGATGGGGGTAGTGCACTAAATTTTCAGCTTCAGCTGACATGTACTGATATTATAAAATTATTCACTACTTCCAAGTGGTGTTGAGTGATGAATTCAAAAATATCACTATACATTCACTATACATTAGTGATAGTGATAGTGAAAAATTTTTCACTAAAATTCATATTGTGCAACTGCTCTTTTTTGCACTAAAATTAATAATGCAAAAAAAATACCCGCACGAATGGTAGTGGAACACAGAAAGTTTTCACTCAATTGAAAGAAAAGATCAACAGTTTATTTTGAATAATTGCACTTATATAAATTTAAAATTTCAAAATTATTGGCCCATTTAGAAAGTTTTATGTTATTATTATAGAATTTTTTTTATTTGAGTCTGGCTTAAATAATTTCAAAACCAGTACTATATGAAAGTTGAGTGGAAACATTTTTAATTGCAGCTTTCATGTAGTGACTGCTCAAATTTTGCACTATTTGAGTGCAGTGCAGATTTAGTCGTTACCACTAAATTTAGATGTAGTGCAACAAAACAACACTATCACTAAAATCTCTAGGGATAGTGAAGAGATGTTTCACTATCACTAAGCTGACAAAAAAAAATAGTGAAAAATATAATTTCTTTCAATATATTTAGTGGTAGTGAAATGCTGAGTGCACTCACCATTTAGTGCAAAACCCCGATCTCTGGTTCTTACCCTAAGCCTTTGATTTAGCATTTAAGCGCTATTTGTTGACCTTCGTTTGCCTGTCGCTCGCATAAAGAAAAAATTTCTTTGTTTTTTCTTCAAAAACTGTAGCTGAACCGTTTGGGTACTTGTTTCTAAAGGCACCTGCAAAAAAATTAGTAGAAATTAAAAAGTTAAAAAATTAATAAAAAATTGAAGACATACTTTCTGTGTTTCTATTCTATTTTTAGTGTTTCTAGCAAGTTTTCGAACTGACATTTTAGCTGTCGTTCCTTTCCAACAAAAATGTTTCGCAGCATCATCCGTTAAAATGCATCTTCAGCATTTGCTAACAAACTTTTAAATGTGAATAAATTTTTTCAATGAATTTTAAACATGAAAATTTTTGAAGCATAAATTTTTTTCAAGCAACATTTTTAAAATTCAAAACATAAATATAAGGTAAAATTAATTCAAGTATTTTATATGTTTATAAACACTACAACGCACAACTATGGTTGTATTTATATATTTATAAATAAATTATAAATATATTTGCATAGTGATGTTTACTTTTGATGGCAGCAAGCAAATTCAAAGTATAGAAATAATCGATAAATCAAAACAATTGATTTGAAAGATTGTTTCCTGTAACAACAACAAAAACCTTTAATTAATAAAAGTACCAATAAAATACCAATTGGAACGTATAGAAAAAATATAATTAAATTTTATTACTTGCTTTTTATAAGTTTTTATTTAATTTGCTTCGTTCTCATGTCCGTCAAAATAAAAAAAAAAATAAACTGGACATTTCAGCCCTTGAAAGGACTTTGACCGAACTTCTGTGATATTTTTTCTAATGTTAAGTTGATTTTACTGTGTTTATTAATTTATTATTTTTTTACAATTTCTTTTCGTGCGTTTTTATAAATTTTATTTATTTATTAATTAATGTTTTGTATTGTCGGGCAGTTGCAATACCTGAAAAATGTAAATAGATAAAACTACAATTCAATAAAGAACCCTGAGGAAGGTAGAAAATAGCTACCGAAACGTCGGGAAAAATATGAATAAAGTTTTTATTTGCATTTCAATACCAGACCAACATAGCCAACAACATTTAATTTGGAACTTCTTATGATCAAATTGTGTTGTAAGTGTTATTAAATGTTTGAACACAATTGATCGAGAACTGAACCTACTTTATGCCGAATCCGAACGGCTAATGTGCATGTTCTCAAGAAGCTTTACTTGGCTTATTTAGCGAACAGAAAAATTGATTCAATTGAAAAAACTTTCTGTGTCAGATGGAATTGAACTAGGGTTCTCTGGCGTATGGGTCACGCACTCTACCCACTGCGCCACGGCCGCCAGTCCGTCAAAATATGCAAACGATTTCTCGACCTGTTGGCGTCTGATTAAGCTGAAATTAAAGATGCATATATAAGTTCGGTGACAATGCAATATTATGATTAAATTTTTTACCACGCCCTCTTTTACCGCCCGCAAACTAATAAAAATGCTAAATCACCGAAACTACAATGCCGATTCAGGTTAAATTTTGGCAGCAAATTTCCTTCAAGTATAAGATGAGGCTTAGGAAAAATTTTGGCCACACGCCCACAATAAATAAAAATGCTATATCTTCGAAACTACTAGGTCTATTCAGCTAAAATTTGTCCAGTACATTTCTTTCGAGTACGAGGTTATTTAGGAAAATATCACCGCCTACAGGTTAGTAAAAATGTTTTAGGCGGTTTTGATCGTATTAAATAAACCTTTAAGACTAAAAAGTACAAAATAAAAATAAAGAGTAAACAAATTTTTTATAAAACAAACTTTCATTTGAACTAAAAATAAAAACGTAAATTTAAGTGGCATTTGTCATATATGTTTGCAGTAGGTATAATCTTGATTCACAACAATCCCTCTCTTGGTAACTCATCATAATAATATAAGCGTTCGTAAATAGGTAAGTTTTAGGGACGTTTATTTCATCTAAATATCGGTACCAACGAAATTATATCGAGCATTTTTGGAATCTAGATATTGTTGCGATATCACAGTGCTATCATGTTTATACTATCGTGATGATATCGAGTACTTATTTAATATAGATATCGTTACTATATCGCAATGCTATCGTTATTATAATATCGTAATGATATCTAGAAATTTGTAATGTTATGATATCGAAATGCTATTGTTAACTGTACTATCGGGACGATATCGCGTATTTGTGTATTAAGATATCGTAACGATCTCGTTAGACTGTCGTAAAATTTTTCTATAGAGATATGGTTTGCTGGGAAGAAAGTTATGTAGATTTTAAAAGTGACTTTTTGCGAAAAATTATCAATTTTGTATGGAAAATTGCTCAAAATTGAACAAAATTCAAGAGAGAATTGCAAAAAAAAGGATTCTTTGATTTTGGCGAAACTTTTTTGTTATTTTGTTTGAAGTATTGACTTCCTATTTTCAAAATATTATCTGCTCCTTTTCATAAAGAAGAAAGTTATGCACATTTAAAAAAGTGAGTTTTTGCGAAAAATGCTCAATTTTATATGGAAAAATATTCAAAATTTAGGAAAATTCAAAAGGTAATTACAAAAAAGAATTTTTTGGTTTTGACGAAACATATTTGTAATTTTATTTGAAGCATTAACTTTTGATTTCCAAAATATTATCTACACCTTATAAAAAGAAAATTATAGTAGATAACAAAATAATTTTAGTAACCCAGGGTATTTCAGCTAGTTCATATATAAAAGTGCAATTAAAAATAATATTAAAAAGTAGTGCACATCAGCTACCGACTTCCAATTAAGACTTGGCAAGTACGAGGTAAAGAAAATGAAGAATTGGTAGCGCAAAACAAAAAAAGGATTCAAGCTGAGTTTAAGAGCAAAATGGGTCTCTTGGTCGACAAACCAAAGCCAGGATATGGGTTTACTAACGATGGAAACACAGCTAGGCGCTTTTTCTATAACGCTGAACTGAGCTCGCAGATAACTGGCATAAACAAAACTTTGACAGAACAATTTTCTATTATATTGAGAGTTCTGGCAAGTGGCTACCCCATACATCTGGATAACTTCAAATTGTTCTTAGAAGAAACTAGGCAGTTGTATATAAATTTATATGGCTGGTATTATATGCCGAGCAGTGTTCATAAAGTTCTCGTACATGGATGTGAAATCATTTCAGCATTTTCCTTACCAATCGGAACACTGTCTGAAGAGGCATTGGAAGCAAGGCACAAAGAATTTAGAAAAAATCGACTTAACCATACTCGTAAATGCTCGAGAATTAAGTCTAATACAGATTTAATGAAAATATTGTTGCTGACATCTGAGCCTCTCTTAGCATTAAAAAGAACTATTAAATCAAAATCAAATGTAATTATTGATGAAGAAGTTGAGAAATTTATTCAATTAGTTGATGACCCTTATATTGTTTATAGTGATTCTAACGAAGAAGTCAATAGCGATGAAAGTCAATAGCGAGATGAGTTCTTGGTTGTTTGTACATATGCACACATTATAATAATATATTTCATTTTTTTGTTTCAGATGAATTAAGGAGGAGCAATCTTGATCACCGCATTTCACCTTTTTTTCAGAGCGCTCTACAAAAACTGCTGTATCGACCTTAATATTAAATTTTTTTTAATAAAAAAAAAACTAAAAATACTCTTGAATGTGTATATTTTTAGGTGTAAAAACCCTCATTCAAAAATATCCCATAGGTTTCCTTAAAAAAATTCACAAACATGACCTTTTTTTTCGGCCTCTGGCTGCGTTGCTCCCCTTAATAAGAATAACTTTCCCATTTTATTTTCTATTGTAAATAAAATGAAATTTGCCTAAAAAATAATTTTTTTAATTAATACAAATGGGAATATTTATGAGTAACAGATGTACCTCCCATACAAAATCATGTAAAAAATTAATATAGGTCCAAGGGAGGTACCCCTAGGAACCGCCCGATTTCAACCATTTTTAGTACACTTCTATTTCTTCAATTGTTTAACCTATTGACCAAATTTTGTTGAGATCGCTCAATTTTTGTATGTACCTCCCATACAAAATAATGTAAAAAATCAATATAGGTCCAGGGGAGGTACCCCTAGGAACCCACCGATTTCAACCATTTCTAGTACACTTCTATTTCTTCAATTGTTTAACCTATTGACCAAATTTTGTTGAGATCGCTAAATTTTTGTATGTACCTCCCATACAAAATAATGTAAAAAATTAATATAGGTCCAGGGGAGGTACCCCTTGGAATTGACCAATTTCAACCATTTTTGCAGTTTTTCTTAATTACATTAAATTACTCTAGCGTAAAAAATTTCATTATCATAGGAGCACTCCTTCTATTTATGTTCCAATTTTGTATGGGTTCAATGCACTGTGCAGTCGGGTAAAAAATTTATAGCAATATTTCATTCCTGTATAAGTCAATACTCCTGATATTAACAAACGTTTTATCTTTTAAATAACCTAGATATAAAAGTCTATAGGTAAAAATTGGTGTCATTACATTCTGGTGGTTCTTACACTTAGGCAAAAGCTTAGTTCTTGAATAGTCATTTGATTAGGAACAACAATATTTTGTTGCTGGTTGCTGAAATTAAACTGAACTGACACGTACTCCAGAAAAACCAGCCTTGATTAGCTAAACGTCGGTTATACCAGAGTTCGTGAATACAAATCGCCCTAATTTTTGGAATACTTCTCTTGTGAAGTTTTCCAATTCACCGTTAGTTATGTATTAGATAATATCATAAAATATAAAATATTTCGTCACAAAATCGTTTAACTGTAGTTTTGGAAAAAAATCTCGACGTTAAGTTTCCTTAAAATCATAAGTAGATAAGAACTCAGTTACTAATGTAAACGCGTTCTTTCTGTCAAAAGAAACTTTCGGGTAACTTTGTCGGCATATTGGCAGTATACATAAGTAGGACCTAAGTAGCTTGAGTGGGTCACGGTGAAAAGTCATCCAAGACTACCCAGCTAGCATTTGGAAGATTGTATGACGAGCGTGATCATTTCGCGATTCTTTTTTTAATCGTCCAGACGATTGTTAAGTACAATTTTATTTTGCTCTTCCAAATGATGGTTTTGCGAGTCGTTGTGACGATTTTTGGACGAGTGAATCGTCGTTCACGAATCTTGGTAATCATTTAAAGAGTGCTAGTTGCCAAAAATCGTATATGACTCTTGAAAATGGTATTTATGTGACATCGTAGACGACTCAAATGGAAAAGTCACCGGCTTGAGTTTCTACCGTTGCACAGTGGGGTATTTTATGCCAAAAAAGACAATTAATTGACAGAGGCCACTTATCGAGACAAAAATTGTACTTAGAGGGTTTTTGGGGTCGCTGATCACGAATCTGAAGTCAAAAATTTGAAATTAAAAATGGCAGCTTCAAAATGGCGGCCATGAACACGCTAACTTCTACAAAATACGTTTAATGGAAGTAAAATTTTGTATACAGGGGTTTGTGGGGTCGCTGATTACGAATCTGAAGTCAAAAAATTGAAATTCAAAATGGCTGCTTCAAAATGGCGGCCATGAACAAGCTATGTTCTGCAAAAAACGTTTAATAGAGGTAAAAATTTGTATGCTGGTGTTTGTGGGGTCGCTGATCATGAATCCGAAGTCAAAAATTTAAAATTCTAAATGGCGGCTTCAAAATGTAATCATTAGCTATGTACCTTTTACCGAATTACATAGTACATATATAGAAAATAATTTTCGTTATTACTACAAATTGCACAAAACAAGCTTTCAACGACATTTTATACAAAAACTAAGGATTGCAATAACAATAGTTAATAAACATAAACAATGATGTTGATTTCACATGTACCCTGCAAACTGCAGGGCAAACAATTTATGTCTTATTAATATCAAAATCAGAAAATAAGTGTTAAAATCGAACAAATATAATTTAATTTAATAGCTTAACACATTCATCTGCTTCTTTTAATATATAAAAAGCCGGTGTTTGAAAGAAACATCAACTATCTACCTTAATTGTGGAAAGGTGCATTGCATATGCCGCTTTCCATTATGTGGGGTAAAAAATAGCGGATAACAAAAAACAAAGTGAAGAAGAGTACTGGTAAACAACAAAAAAAAACAAAAACCAGCAAAATCTGTTTAGTATTTATATTTATTTTTTACTTTATGTCGTTTGTTTTAATTTTTCGAAATAAAATCGTAAATTCGTGACAGGTAAGTTAAAGTAAAAAAATCGAAATACCGCGAAAGTGCGCAGCATTGACGCAACTTTTTTTTTATAGAATATAGCTTAAATGTTCATAGCTTGCGATAATCAAAGCAGTTTTCCTTAATTCCACTCAACACACAACTATATCTCTATTAACATATTGAAAAATCCAACTTTTTAAGGTTAAATTAAAATAAATACTTTAATATATATATAAACACTATTTCATACAAAAAATTTAATTTTGTATTGCTTGAATACCTGAACAAGAAGGTTCCATCGTAATTTTTTGTATTTTTTAAAAAATAATACACAAACAAAAAAAATTATGACTTTCAAACTGCATTGCGGGTAAACGGTAGAATATTTTTCAACTATTCTTTCACCTAGTGATGCAGAATTGTATCTTCTTTCATCGGGTACCTAACATCACTATGTACCTTGAACGTTTTTTTTTTCAATTAATCGTCAATTTTGGCATAAAATACCCCATTGTGCGTTGTACTGAACGTTGTACTGTACCGATCGCGCAGGAATAGGACATCGTCAACGATTTATTTAATCGCCCGGTCCTATCGCGGAAGAGTCGTCTTCGATTGAAAATCTTAGCTGGTTACTGATGAGTTGGTGTAGCGGCCAACGAAACAGTCTGTCTAGTCTGCTGTGTGATTTGCTCTATACATAGCCCTTTTTGTTCTTATTGGTTGTTGCCTTCATTGTCTGCATGTTGTCTTGTTGTTTCCTTAAAATAATTTATTCTCTTGAGTTATATACTACATCGATGAACATATAATGACTTCTCCTAAGGGCCAGAAAGATCATAAAAAGCTAGCACTCGTGTGAAATATATAATATCCAAAAATGTTCAAAGTGGAATACCAAAAAATATCATTTAAATCAGACATGAGCTTCCAGAAGCACAATTGACCCAGATGGCCCAGTAAACAAATTTGTTTTACTTTATCAAATTTGTGTTTGCACATTTGTAAAAACAACAACACGTACAAAAAATAACAACAACAAAACCGACGTTCACCAAATTTTTAACTCGCTTTAACAACAACAATTGCATGCAAATGCAAGAAAAACAAAGCCTCACTCGACGATGCTGAACTTGAGATGAGCACTTGTTGTGCACATCAATTTCTTATTTTTTTCTTGTTTATTTTTTATTTTTTGCAACAATGAGCAAAAGCAATAATGAGGATAATTTTCTGTTTGCCTAAAAAAAAAAAAAAGAAACCATAAGTCGTCATCTGTGTAAATTAAAAACAGGTTGTTGCAGCAACCTGTTGCTTCATGAATTATTTGGCATTAAGCTCACAATATAATTCTTAAAAAATATGTTTTTTAAGAATTATAAAATAAAAAAACACGGCCTTTGATGCACCTTGATCGTATTTTATTAGTATTTCCTTGACACGGGCATTTTTTTTTATTGGATTGTTTTTATGGATATGTCATATGAGAGTTTATCAGTTTATCATTGCTTTATCCGTTCACACATAGCATCGATGTTTTCTGGCACAACAACCGATTTTGGACGACCTACGAATTCATCCCACGACCTAAGAAGACTACCCAGAATATGTATATCCTGGAGCGAACGTTGGCTACGATCGAACTCATTCTACGAGTTTTTTATAGTGCTGTAGGATGGTGCTTTATCGCCGTATAAGGAATTAAGTTCATTGATGCATTCTTATCTTGAAATCTACGTCGAAAGTTATGAAAATTTATAACACGGAAATGCTGACGAGCTAATTCCATTTTTTGCCCGTGATGAATTTTTCAAGTTACCTTAAACAACACAAATCGCTCTCAAATGACAAAATATCATGGCGGTTTCGGTAGTCGAGTAGGTAGCGTGCTCGACTGCCACCCCAGAGGTCCTGGGTTCGATTCCTGGCCAGGTCATGGTCCTACGCTTTAACCCCTCGTATTAGCAATTTTCTTTCCTCATTTCTAATCAACTGAAATTGAAAACTCATCAATATTGACGACTTGAAGTCGTAGAAGTTTGTGGATGAGATTGCCTTATAACTTCAATTGACTTAGGTAAAGGTATAACACTTGCCTCAGAATCAAATTCACATGTTTCTACGGCTTTCCGCCACTCTTAGAACATTCTACACATGTTTCACTTGATTGTCCCTTTCCTCCCACTAATCTATCACCCCATTTTCGCATCAAGGCAGACTTGACTGAATAGGTATTACACTTGAAATCCTTGGTTCAAAGCTTACAAAAAAAAAAAGCACAGTAGGTAATATTTTATACAGATCAAGACAAATATTTTTTCATATCTCAGAAAAATTGAAAGTTATTCGCTATTCAGTGCTTATAGCAATTAAAAGCTTCGCAACAAGCATTAATCTCTCCACACCCCGCCACTCTGACTACCCAAATCCCAAAACAATTAACCTCTTTATACACACTTCATTAACCCATGCGAACGCATGTGTGAGAACGCAAAAATTATAATTTTATTATCATTATTATTGCTCTCTTGCTTGCTATTGTTATCCTTTTTATTTAACGACCACACCAACGAATGACTCTTTGTGCTCTTTTTTTGGAGCACTTGTTGTCACAGAGATCATTGTGACATGTCATTGTTTGCGCCGTTGTTGTTGGTTTTGTTGTTATCCTCTTGTCATTTCGGGGCATCAAATGAAAATAAATGACAGCTTAAAATGTTTACGACTCTGCAGTGACAACGAAGTCCATCTGTTAGCCAGCGGCAACTCGAATAGCAGCAACATCAAAAACAACAACAACAATAGCAATAATACTTACAAAAACAACAGCACTGAGCTCTCACTCGGACTATAAACTTTATATAGCTTTTTTATGTTTTATTCTAACCTCAATTTAATTGTTTATCCGGTAACAAAACACATTTCGCTGAAGAGTCGTCCTTGGCACTCAATGCAGATGAGCGAATGAACGAGCGAACGAACAAGCAAAGTGAGTGAATTTTTACGATCCAAAGGACGACGACGATGATGAGGACGAAAAAAAGCATGAGCGCAAGCTTAAAGTGTTTGTGCGACAATATCCTGCCATACCGTTATGAAGTGCGTTAACAGCGGAGGGTTGGGTGACGCAATGTCAATTTGACAGTTGTAAAAATTGACACATCCTCTCTATAAAAAGAAGTCGACATAAAGATTAGAATTTATAGCTGGGCATATGTTGGTAGCGCTGGTAGCGGTACTGCAAGGACACATCTCTGTGTGTGTGTGTGTAGGTTGATCCTTGTGGGAAGGAAGTTGTTAAAATCTGCATGTTTCAAGTGTTGGAAAAACTAAAGCTTTTCATTATGTGCGAGAAATTTACGAGCTAAAGAAGCTGTTTGACTCGATTTTATTTTTACGATTATTATGATGAGCTCGCTGTTGATAGTGTTGGTGTTGGCACTGGCTATGATGAACATGTTGTTGATAATGATGGTGAAAATGATGATGATGATGATGATGATGATTCTTTGTTGATGGCATATTTAATGCAATGAAATCGATGAAACTTTTACGATTTGTTTTATGAACAAATAATTGAAATGTGAATTTATGGGCACAGAAGCGGGATAAGATGAGGTATTTGAGATAAAATGAGTAACTGAGGATTGTATAGGACTATTTTGAGGCAGTTTATATGACAAAGTGAAATGTTTCATGAGGGGAATGAATGCAGAAAAAAATATTTAGCAGAGCTTTCAGTATCAGCTTTCAGTATCAAGTAGATGATATCAAAGTATCAAAGAATAATGATATTTATACATCTTTTATGAAATAGATGTTATAATGTCTTTATTTCTTAGTAGATATGAAGTTGGGGATGCCCAATGGAGGTAAGCATTCAATAGAGCTTTCAACTACAAAAGATTAAGAATATTTGGAATGATTCCCACTAAATTTTAAGTTGGGTATTTTCTACAACAATGCATCTCTCTTTTACATAAGTGTTGAACAATTATTTAAAAGAGAAATAAGAATATCAGAAGTATGGAATGTCATAATTTCGTTACATTCTTTCGAAACTTTTAAAGGAAATATTCACTTTCCTCCATATAAAGTGAATATCATTAATTTCCTAGAATCTTTGAATTTGAGTTACATTTTCTAACAAAAAAAAAAAAAAATTATTAGGCTTTTTCACAAAAATTCACATAACACCATCCAACTTGTTGATTTTAACTCAACATTTCAGCCCACTTTCCAAATTTCAAAATCGATACGACTCTGGGCCAATAGTAAGGGGTGTCCCAAAAGTCACTGATATTTTATTTTTTTAATAAAATGCATATTTTCATTGAAATGCTTGTCAGTTTTTATTGAACTTTAAAACTAAGATATAAAGGCTATTGATAGAATATAAAATCAAATGGCCGCGTAAACATTGCTCGTGTAAGAGCACTTTCCATGAAATTTTGCACGACATTCTAGCATAATTTGGCCAACAAAGACGCAATATCGGACACCATTCACAGTAACTGCGATTCCAACTGCGTTTCCGAAGAACAATGGCCCGATGATACAGCCAACCCAAAATCCACACCAAACAGTTTACCGTTGTGGGTGCATGGGAGGCTCTTATAGAAGTGTGCGGTTTTTGCGAACCGTCTCCGCAAAATTTTCTCTATTTTTGTTGTGAATTTTCACAATTTGTACGAGTTGCTCGACCGTGAATTTCTCCATGACTAGCCTTCATGCTTGCTGTTGATAGCTGTCATAGATTACGTACTCTACGCTTGTCACAAAAGTGGTGCCCGAATTAAAATGTCAGTGACTTTTGGGACACTTTCCCGGATACGATTCAGAGGGGGAAAATAGTGATAATTCAACAGAAAGTGCATCAAATAGTAAAAAACACCTTCCAGAGATGAAAAAATTGTCATCAAGTGAAGAAAATTTCTACTCAGAAGACGAATCATGTGTAAAAATAAATAAAAATAAAAATAAATAACTGGCCATTCAGCCCTTGAAAGGACTTTGACCTAGCTTCTTATGATAAATTGTGTTGTGCGTGTTATTAAGTTTGTACTCAATTGACCGACAAATGGACCTACAGGCTTAACGCCGACTCCGAACGGCGATGAACGGAATGTTCTTATTCTCAAGAAGCTTTACATGGCATTTTTATTACTCTCTGAGGTTTGCCATTGTCTGCAGAGAGGTGGCGGCCGTACAGAAAAATTCAAATAATTTTCTGTATCTGCTGGGATTCGAACCTGGGTTTCCAAAGTTCGTTGACATAGCGGCCACGCACTTTAACCAACTACGCCATGGACGCCACAATCACGAATCATGTGTAGCAGAAGAATATGTTGATGTTGGAATCGCACCACAAAAGGAGCTAAGAAGATCATCAAGGTCAAAGAAGCCTGTTTTGAGAGATGGTTACGTGTCCTACATTGTATTAGATGAAGCTCCAAAAACGGTCCAAACAGCAATGGCTGGTACAAAAATATTATGAATGGAAGGCGGCTATTGAAGAGGAGTTCAATGCACTTGAAGAAAATAATACGTGGGAACTCTTAGACTTGCCGTAAGGAAAGAAGCCGATCAATTGCAAGTGGACATTCAAAACAAAACGGGATGCAGAAGGTTACGTTGAAAGGTACAAGGCAAGGCTTATTGTCAAAGGATACTAACAAAGCTATGGAAACGACTACGAAGAGACGTTCTATACGGTTGCTTCTCTCTCTTGTAGTAAGGTTTGATCTCGAAATAGATGAAATGCACGTGATGACAGCTTTATTGCAGAGTGAACTGGAAGAAGTAATCTACATGAAGGTTTCTGATGGATTTGTTGCAGACAGAGATAAAATTTATCTTTTAAAGAAATCTCTTTATGGTCCTAAACAAGAATTCAGAATTTGAAACAAAAAGCTTGACAAAGCATTAAAATCTATGGGACTAGCACCAATCAAATTAACTTCAAAGTGAAAGTCGAAGAAATAACTTACATATGTGGTCATCTATGTGGATGATATTCTGATTTTTACCAACAACCATAGCAACAAGAAGATGCTAAAAGGGGACTTTACCAAAAACTTCAAAATGAAAAATATTGACGAAGAAAAATATATGCTTGGAGTTCAAGTGACTCGCGACAGTAAACAAGGAAAATTGTGGATCGATCAGGAGCGCTACATCAAGGCTGTTTTAAAGAAATATAGTATGGACGATTCAAATGAAGTTTCTACTCCATTGGATAAATCGAAGACTTTCGAAAGAGTTGTGTTCGAAAAGCGTTAAGAGATTAATATATGGAAGATATTCCATATCAAGAGATTATTGCAAGCATAATGTATGCGGCTCAAATAAGTCGACCTGGCTTATCTTTTACAGTAGGGGTGTTATCAATATTTAACAAGAATTCCGGAAAAGTGCATTCGGCTGCGTTAAAAAGAGAGTATTGAGGTACAGGAAAGGTATTAGCAACTAAAAGCTTGAGTTTAAGCACGATTTTCATGGTTATTTGGAAGGCTTTCTGACGCAGATTGGGCGAGGGACATAGATGAAAGGAAATCAACAACTGGTTACGTCTTCAAGTTTCAGGGTGAAAGTGTCTCATTGCACTCATGAAAACAACCCACACTCTCAACTACTAAAGCAGAGTACATGGCACTGGCAGCTTCATCACAAGAAGCACTCTGGTTGCAGTCACTGTTAGCAGAGTTTTATGAGCCTAAGCAAAATTTGGTCTTATGATGCGATAACAAGAGCACCATTATTTTGTCCCAAAACATTACATACCATGCCCGTTCTAAGCATATCGATATTAGGGATCATTTCCTGCTAGATCTAATTAACGAAAAGAAGTTGAACATAGAATACCTACAGACTGAGGATATGGTTGCTCATATAATGACGAAAGGAGTACCTGCTCAAAAACATATCCCTTACTGCAATTTAATGGGGGTTAACAGAACCTAATTTTAGTGGTTGTGTTGATGATAAGATTTAATGAACTGTAACTCTTTCCACATTGCATTTGATTACATAAAATGATCTTGATATCATTAAATAAATTTTCATTCTATTTTCGAATCACAAAATATCACAAACCCATACCAAATTCTGAAATTTCTCAAATTAATCGTCAAAAAATGCATGAACAATATATTTTTTAAATGTCAACCAACCATTTTCACTGACAACAAATTGAAATTCTCAACGCATTACAACGCACGCGGCATTCTCTAAATTTTTATCATATTACTTGTGCGTGAAATTATATATAAAAAAAAAACATCAACAACAAAAACAACAACAACAACAGCAAATATTTATTTAAGAAAATTGCTGAAATAACATTCTTTGACTTTTTGTTTGGCTTGGAAAATAAAAAAAAAAAATGAAGAAACGCCGCAACAAAATTTAACCAATATAAGAAAATTCCAAATAAAATAACAACAACAAGCAAGCAGCAGCAAAACCAACATCAACCAACAACCAATACCAACAACGACAACAACAACAACAACGCCAACAACAACGAACACACAATTTCACACTCGAAATTCCCCGCATAACTCCCTAAAACTATGCAGCAACATTTTTGTTGAAATTGAGATTATTGCCATTTTTGGAATAAACTTAATCCCTAATTCATCTAATAAATGAAATTCCATGCCTCGCAAAAACGACGTACGACGAAGTGATGGCAGAAGAATAAAACCCAAAAAGAAAAAGTAACAATTTAAGTAGTAGCGTGAGTAGCTGGAGCACTGAATAAGAATGGGTAGCACTCACTGTAAGCGGTGCGGCTCTGAGTGGAGCCAAAGTATGCGATTACAGAAATTACAACGCAGCACCATTAATAAAATAATATTTGCCAAAGTTCAGAGAACACTAAGAGTACTGTAAAAGGGCCATGCTGCGATAAGATTTAAAACAAAACATTTCCACTTACTTCCAGAACTTAACTCTAGATTAACTCTAGACTAGTCAGTGAATCAATAAATATTACCTACAACACATTCTAAGTTCGTAGGATGACATATAAATGGGAACTAAACGTCAAATCATTATTAATTTGAAGATGAGTGATTCGTTAAAACCACATGAATTTTTCAGGAGTGGCCCCAACTATAAGTCATCCTATGAACTTATTGAGTGATGTACTACATGAAAAGTTATTACTCTCAAGTTATTATATATCTGATACATATTATTGCTTTCTTGTTTACATATTTTGTTTTATTTTGCCCAAGTGACCAGTACTTCTTTTCATTCACTCTTTTTTTTTACGTGGAATTAACAGTTCTGACTCAGAATGGAAAAGCCTTATTTACTATGTTATTACATGGTCAAAATTTATATTTCTTTTTTAATTGACTTGCGAAAAATGCACGTATTTCAAGCTCATTACTTTAGACATTTTTCAAGAAATAAACCTACCACATTTGTTTTTAATAAAAATACTGAAGTCTACAAATTAAAATATAAGAAACGAGAAGAAAGAGATAAAAAATAATAGTCATTTGATAAGTACAATGAAAACAAAAATAATTATAACTAACAAAAAAACCTCACTCTGAACATAACCCCCAAAGAAATAAATTTAACAGTGTAAAATCTAATTATCTTTGGGTTGAACTGGTCTTTCCAACAGCAAAATTACGTGACCAGGAAACTACGTGTGCAAAAACTCGATTGTTTCGCATCTTGTATGGCACAACGCACCGTTCTGTTGAAAGTAGAGGTCGTCTGTGCCCGTCCGAATGCAAAAAAATCTCCGCAGCAACCGAAAATGTGAAATTTTTGAGTCAATTGGATCTTGTGCGAATACAGAGTCAAATCTTTCGTCAAAATTCACTACAGTATAAACGTGGAGAGGTCGAGTTCGTGAGCACGGTGGCGAATTGTGGTGCCTGGGTTGTTTTCAATACTTTCTTTCCTTCACTTCGTTGATATTTTCGGTCAAACGACCAGAGCGAAATTGCTTCGGTGTCTCACATCTTACAATGAGCCAGCCGGTCTCTTAAAATTTTTTAATAACGTTGCTTGCACACGAGATTTACTGAAGAATCTCTAAATGAATCAACCTTTAATATTCTCCTTTTTCTTTATAGGTATTTTGGATGGTGCTGCCACTTTTTGACCCTTATTTAAACCTTAAACAAGCTATTCTATGTTACATCCACTTAAAAGGTTTTTAAACCATATCGCTTACATCGCTTTTGACAAAAAATCAAACAAAACAAAAACAATTACAATGCAATAAAAGTACATATCATGAAGCACACTGTCAGCCTTAATTTCTATTACAATAACAATGCTTGCATGAAAAATTACTCGACACACAAGTAACGGGACAATCGGCTTCAGCATCGACATCATTGAGTGTGTGTTTTTTATTTTGGCTTTGCATGCATTTGTTTTTGTAAAGTTCGCTGGAAAATGTGCTGAACACTGAACGAGTGAGATTTGTGTTGTTGTTTTTTGCATGCGTGCTTTGAATTTGGCTCGTCGCAAAGACAAAATTAAAATAGAAAAAAATTTGTATGAAGGGCCACGTGGACCATATGGCCCACTACGCGGGCATGTTTGATTTACATAAACAAAAATCATTTCGGAAACAGAAAATTTGGGTAAAATGCCTACTTTGAATAATAAAATTTTTAAAATAAATGTTTATATTTAATCTTCTAAACTTTTAGTTTTAAACTTTTAGTTTTTATTATCACAGATATATGATTAACTAAAGGAAGTGGAATACTTTTTTAAACGCTGAGTTAATTTTCAAGATATTTAAAAAGGATATAGTACATAAAGTAACGAAAAATAACAAAATCTTCTGAGCATAATGTAAAATAAATTAAAAAAAGAACCATAAAAAAATGATTTTTTTTTAAATTTTGAAAAGATGCCAGCGGCATATTGACGATATTTCGCCACATGAAATTTCACCAAAATAAAAAATTCTCATAATGGAATCACTGGTAAAAACCTTTATAAGAACTTAAATAAAAATAAAAATTGGCCCGAGTAAACATTTTGATATTTTTTAATTTTTCCTGTGTTAGGTACACTCCAAATAACAACGATTACTTCAGTTATAAAATTGTGGCATTTTTAATATGTTTATTTAATTTTATAATTCTTAAAGAACATATTTTTTTAAGAATTATATTTTGCGCTTTATGCCAAATAATTCATGAAGTAACAGGTTGGTACAACAACAAAAGTTCTTTGCAGAACAAACCGAGCAGGCTAGACCATGGTTTTGTCGACCGCTACTCCGACTCATCAGTATTCTCTGTGGTTTTAGCAGTCCACTTACTTTGACAAGCTAATAAGCACAACACATAGTGTGAGAAATAGATGTCATGGAGAGAAATGGACTTTAGGTTCGTAATCAGCATTCTACAAATATAACTGGGCTATGTTATCAAAATAATCCCATCATCTTTCATTTCTCTTTATTTTGTTTTTTTTTTTTTTTTTCTTATACATATATGTATGTATTTAAACTTGTATCAAGATTTCAAAGAGAATACCTTTTTAATCTGAAAAGTGCTTAAAAACCTTATATCCAGGTTTAAGTTTTTTAACATTTGAAAACACCAAAGATCCATTTTATTAGTTTTACTTTTTTAATCTAAAAGGTTCCGAGAAAACCAAAAATCTAGGGTGAACTTGTCTTACAGTCGAAAACCCATTTTGAAATCCATTTCATTCGGGTTTGATAGTTTAAACATATCCTTATATAAATTGCTCATATAACATAAATGCCCGGTATTCTTACAGCTCCCTGTACTTTCTTTACCCACATCTCGATTCTTCCATTGATTTATACTTATTTTTATTTTTATATTCTTACCTGCATCATTCTACGGTACACTAACAGCTGACGCAATCATGTTTCGCGCCTAAATGCCCACCAAACCTAACGACCCCACACCAAACATGCTTAAGTAATCAAAAATAACGCTAATGTTTATGCAAGCAAACGTACAAATTCCAAGACACCGAAGCAACAACAGCCTCTCAGCTTATGAACAGCAAAAATAGAGGACTGCTGCTCGAAGTAAGAAGCGCCTTAAGCTGCAAAGCAGTAACAACACACGAACACACCCCAACTCCAACGCCAGTTACCACACTTAATAACCGAGAAATAAAATTGACGCCAATTAACGCGCCAAAATGCGAGACCATCGAACAAACGCTAATATCTGAAAGATGAAAATGAACCATCGGAGATCGTTTGGGTTGGCAATGGCAGGATGGCAGCAAAGTGGAGCTGGTTGGTGGATATAATGCTGATGAAAATGCCGTCTTAACTTAACACAACTTTTTGAGGTCTGGTCTGAGCACGAGGCTTAATAAGAATTTTATAGGCCGCGAAATGGCTTCAGATAGGCATTGGAAAATATTAGAAACACTTTCTTTTGCATGTCAGATTGTTTGTTGGTTGGTTGGTTGGAGAAGGAACCGAATCGAAGCGGATACAAAAGGATAGAAGCGGATATGCGTGGTGGTGTGTTACCGCTGCTGGCTTCCACTGGTGTTTATCAAAATTATGCCTTAATATGCGCGCGAAAGGATTAATAATGGCAACAAGAACAACAACAACAGCAACAAGACGAAGGAGTGGGATGTGTCCCTGGAGTCTGATTGCAAAATGAGTGATATGCGCGCCCCAGTCACTTAGGCAGAGTGTTGCTCTCGCTGTATTGGAGGCTAGAACTCGGAATGGTAGTGCATTTCGTCCAAGGCGCTGTTTATCCTAGCTACCTGAGCGCGCCTTGGGAACTGCAGATAAAATAAACGCGCCGCTGGCACTTTCAATGAATAATGAGTTAATTAAGATACGCGCCCGAAATGCTGCTGCTCGAATTTCAATGAAGTACAACTCCACTCCAAGAAAATTCAAAACTCCCACCCTCCAGCCTAGACGCGGTTGTAAGAGAGAGAGCGAGAGTGGGCTAGAGATAAAGTAACTGAAGGTTATTAAAGACAAATTTCAATGCAACATTAAGTTACCTCAGGATTCTTCATTCTTTTTTTTTTTTGCATCATTTTTCCTTGGGTGTGACTAAAATCTTCTATTGTTAAAACCTCTAGATTTAAATGAGTTTGCAGATGTTCCAACAGATAAGCGGGTTAAGAGCAGAAAAGTTTTGGGCTGGTGGTGGCAATGCTAAGAAGCTTATTAAATCAACTTAAGAACTTTTGCAAGGTAATAAAACTGTCACAGAGATAAGAAAGCTTCGAAGAAAAGCTGCATTTGCAGGAAAATCCAAAGTAATTTTTCGGAAAATATTTCAATGTTATTTAAATACGTTATTTAGATGAAAGTTAATAGTAATAAGAAAAAAAACAAAAAGAAGAAATCAAACCCTAAGAGTGGCAATTAAAATTTGAATTGCGTTGGTTAGCGGAATTTGGAGCAATTAAGGATATTTAAGTGGTAGCAGCACAGCTCCGTGGGGGACCATAAAAATCCGATACTCACGAAGATAACCGAAAATAGAAGAATTATTAAATCATAAGCAATCCAAGCAACAAACAAAAGCTTTCATTAAGATTGCGACAAACTTTGAAGGACCTAGTCATAGAAACTATGTTACTTCAATAAGCGCGCTCCTTTGAATGACTTTTATAGAAGCCAAAAAGTTTGGACTATGCTGATTATAGAAAGTATGTTACTTCTGACTTCGTTATGACTTCTATGCAAGTGAAAAAGTAACTTTTTATTGTTGTATAGAAGGTATTTTAACTTCCATTAAGCATTGAAAAGCAATTTATACAAGACGGTTCCGAGATTATCAATGGAAGTCTTGCCGAAATTGCAATTTTCGAAAGAAAAATAATATATTATCC
Source organism: Pherbina coryleti (assembly GCA_943735915.1). Classification (NCBI taxonomy): domain Eukaryota; kingdom Metazoa; phylum Arthropoda; class Insecta; order Diptera; family Sciomyzidae; genus Pherbina; species Pherbina coryleti. Next base: position 10,240,957 of record OX030949.1, read on the forward strand.
GGTCTATGGATGGTCTTGAAACCGCAACAGAAAAAAAATGGTACTATCCACTCGGACAAATTTTATTATATATGGTACAGTCTGCGGTCGTAATTCGACCAAATCAAAAGCGATTTTTCTCTTGTGTTTTTTTATTATTAATGAAAAACGCTTGGCAAAGTTAAAAACAAGTTGGCTACGTGATGAACAGATGCGTTGGTTTTGACGTGACAACGGATCTTTATTCTTGTCCCCCTATCCTTTCATTTTTTCTAACTTTCCTTCATTCTTATTCTAATTCTTATATTAATAGTCCTACTTATCTCTGTTCAAATCTTTTCCTAATCCTTTTTCTACTTCCCATCTAAATCTTTGTCATAAATTTTGTTCTTAGTGTATTCAAATCCTTGTTATATTGCTTTTCCCATTACTTATCCCTATAATTTTCCCAATCTTGTCCCAAATATTGTTTTAGGTATGTCTCATTCTTTGTCATTACCCCTGTCTCAGTCCTTATCGAAGTCATCTTCCCAATTCTTGTCTGAATTCTTGTTCTAATCCTTGTCCAATTCTATGCTCTAATCTTTGTTCAAATTTTTCTCCTACTCCTTATCTTATTCCTGGTCTTAATCTTTGTATCAGTTCTTGTCGAAGTCATCTTTTCAATTCTGGTCTGAATTCTTGTCCTAATCCTTGACCAAATCTATACTCTCCTCTTTGTCCAAATTTTTCTCCTACTCCTTATCTTATTCCTGGTCTTAATCTTTGTCTCAGTCCTTGTCGAAGTCATCTTCCCAATTCTTGTCTGAGTTCTTGTCTTAGTTTTTATCCTAATCCTTGTCCAATTCTATACTCTAATGTTTGTCCAAATTTTTCTTCTACTCCTTATCTTATTCCTGGTCCTAATCTTTGTCCAAATCCTTGTTCTCATCCTTTTTCTAATCCTTGTTGAAATGCTTGTTCTTATTTTAATTTTAATTTTATTTTTTTTTTTTATATTTTTACTTTTGTTTTTGTATTTGGTGCATTCTGACTACTTTAGGGAGTTCTCTGAGACAACATGGTGCAATTAATTAAAAAAAAAAAATCCGTAATAACCAGTTTTAGAACCATTTGTTGTTATTGTTGTAAAATTAAATTTTTCGTAGCACTATAATTTTTGTTTCATCACATTTATCCTGCCTCATATACGATGAATTTTGTATCTTGCAGCGGCTCTCTCCGCGGTATCGGAACGGCATGATTCTTTTGTTTATTTTTGTCATGACACTATTGAAGAGAGAGAGAAATTAAAAAAAAAGCAACAACACCAACATATCCACACAGCTCTAATTTTTGTTTGACAAAATAATCCCAGCAGAAAAGTGGACCAAATTTGAAATAGTTCTGAACTAGTTCCAAAAAGGACCAGTACTAGTTCCACTTAAGGGTATTGTACCCTTTAACATTGAACGAACTGACGCTTTTTGCGGGTTTATGTCATAGGAAAAGACAATTGTCCCCAGAAACACTTATTTTTCCCTATATTTGAACTAGTTGCATTAGGAACATTTTTAAACTGGTTGCTTTCGCAGTAGCCTGAAAGCGGTTCTTTTTTAATTAGTTTTAAAGTGAACATATCAAAAGTGTAAGAATTTAGTGCAATGGAAAGGTCCTAAAGATTTCATTTGTACCATCTTTTCCATCCACAATCCAGAAAACATTTTGTCTATAAACATTTTTTTTTTATTATTTTTTCTTGTGCGCAGCACATTTTAAAAAGTAGCCAGAACGCGTTTATTTTTGTCAGCAATACTTTTGAAAACAAAAGCAAAGATAACTGTTCTACACTGAACGCCTTTTGTACTATTTCAGAGCTACTGCGAACTGCGCTAGAAATGAACTAGTTCACTTTTTCAATTGACTTCAAAATAACTGCTGGGATGTGATATGCGATAAATAAAAAGAGAGAGAGATAGAGAGAGCAACAACAATTGCTAGCCAAACTTCAAAGGGAGAGTGAATCAAACTACAGCCATGGGTATGAGAATGCATACATTTATTTTAAAATATATATTTCACAAATATTTTTAATTTTTTTGGATTTTTTTTATATTTCGGCACATCTGTGGCACATTACCTTTCTAAATGATATAAGTTTCATTCCCTTTTTTGTATTATAAATTTTAAAAAGTGCACGACAACATTCGATATTTGCGTTTTACGGAAGATACGGAAACTTTGAGCAAAATCATTAGATGCTAATGAAAGCTGTGGCTTCATAAGCAATTGTATCATTATGTGCAATGAAAAATTCAAATCCTACCAAAAGCTTCAGTGACACATCCAAAAAGCATCGATAAACAAAATTATAAAGCGGCTATGAACAGCGACGTCTCACAGTGCGCTTTTTTCAATTTTAGGATGACATTTGCAATTATCTCAAAAACTATAAAAGCTAGAGTCATGAAATTTTTTACCAATACTTTTTATACCAAATAAAGTAATTTGACCAAAAATTATAATTATAGGTCAACTGCCACGCCCTCTTTCCATGCAAGGCCTCCTTATATGGGAAGTATGCATGTATAACGCAGATAAAAAGACATCTCCGGTACAAAAATATATTATACTCTTGATCAACTTCACCTCCCGTGTCGATTTAGCCGTGTCCGTCTGTCCGTCTGTCCGTCCGATGGTCCATCTGCCCATCTGTGCTAAAATTACGATTACGGGCAAACAGAGAAATCAAAGCGAGTGAAACATGGTGTGTATATTACGTTTGTCAATACATTGCTTTGTGTTGAAAATAAGCTTGATCGGTCAATGACCACGCCTACCTCCCATATAAAATTCATGTATATAATGGTTTAAAATGGCATAACTTTCGATTCGTACAGCGCATTTCATTGATATTTGGAAGGTAGATTCATATCATCATTTCAAATGATATGAATTATCATTACGTGATCCGCCCACTTTTACATAATATGGTAAGTAGGCGTGGTTTCATGTGCAAATTAAACATTAAAGCTTATTTGCAAAATTTCAAGTCCATATATTAATTTTTGTGGAATTTAAAGAGATTTTACCTTCTTGATAAAGTCACTTTATATGAGAGGTAAGCGTGGTTTTTATCCGATTTGGCTCATTTTTTAACTTGATTTTTATTTTTTATATACAAGTTTAAATATCGAATTTCGTGATGATGGCTTGAAAATTACGGCTGTAATAGTCTTGAAAACAAGTGCGTTTTAGGGCAAAATTTAATTTTTAAGACTTTTTTCAAATGAAGTGGTTTTTCTTAGTGGCAGCTAGAAGCATCAGGTTTTTACAGAAACAGAAGGAAAAAGTACTATATTTTATGATAATTATAGCCTTTGACTTTAATTATGCTATATTTGCTAGATATTTTTTACTAAATTTTACTTAAATTTTCATTTCTTGAAAAATTTGCAGTCATATTTCTACGATTTTTCTATTTTTATTTATTAATATTTTTTGTTTTTTTTTTATAATAAATTAAATGTTGGTTAAAACATAAAAAAGTTCAAGAAACAAAATCTTGAAATATACTTTGTGCTTGAAGTTGTTATTGTTTAAAAATTACTCTCTTTTGTTGGGTTTTATTGAGCTTATTTTTGTTAAAAATGTTTCAACTTTGACGAATTTTATAAAAAAAACCATACAATACATCAACTTTCCAATATCACATTCATAATATATGTTTTATAATCTGACGAATGAAATTATCTTTTTATAAAATTTAACAAAATAAAAAACCCAAATGTCTTCCTAAAATCGAAAAAAGCGCACTGTGCGTGTCTCTAGGACTGTGTGAGTCGGCTTTATGCATGGGCGGATTTTACACGAAAGTCAAGTTCTGCCATCTGAAACCTCACAAGCGCCACCACAGGCTATACATTTTCTTTATTTATAGAAAAAAAATTAAAAAAATATTAATTTATAGGAAAATCGTACCTAAACTCCTACCTAGACCAAGCGAAAGCAGTTTTATTTTTTTACGAAGCTTTATAGTTTTTTGAAAGCTAAAATGAATTCATAGCTTCCCATTACTTCTGTAGTCACGTTGTTGAAAGTTTAAAGCTTCAGTCAAACACCTATAAATCTTCTGAATTTCACTTCGAAATGAGCTTAAAACAGCTTTCGTAACAACAATGGCTTCGTTAAAGAATTAGCTGCCAATCTATAGAAGCCATATCGAAGCTTCAATTGCCGAATCTTAAAAGTTCTTGACATTTTGGTAAAGTGCTTGTGTTAATTGGAAAAACTAGAGTTTTTGTCAAGCTTAAAGCAAATTTTAGCTTTAATAATAACAACACAAACAATAACAACAACACAACGCTGACAAAAATAATTCCCTCAAAGTCTCTTAACTTTTATTTAAAGTTCAACCAACATCAGCTGCTTGCTTAAAACCAAAAACAAAAAAAAAAAACAAAAACGCAATTTCGTAATTGTCAAATGGCAACACTTGCCAAGCGGGTCGTTCGTTCGGTCCGCTGGCATATCATCAGCCAGCAAACAACCATGTAACCACCAGCCATCCGCCATCCGCCAGCCGCTATCCGCCGACAACACAACGAACGCCATTTGCATTGTTGTCTCAAAAAGTTGCTCATACGTATATGAATACGAATTTTATCTTAAATTTGCCTCGCCTGCATTCATGGCCGGAACTCTGGCAACCCTGCCAGACCCAGGCGCCCAACCCAAACACCAACGCCATCCCCCCAACTCTGCTTTTTATTCCTTCGTTTCATTTCATTTCGCTTCGCTATGTTTGGGTTTTTGTGTAAATGTTTTCGAGCCATTAATCACCCGATTTCATGAATACATCAGCCGAAACAACAACAACAGCAGCAGCAAGGAATGGCGAAAAAAAAAATAAAGGTTTGTATAAGAGCACAAAAAGATACACAATCTTATTTTCAGCTGTGTTGGTTTCGCTTGGAATTTCGTTGTTTCTACTGTTGTTTTGCTGCTGTTGTTGTTGTTTCTGTTGTTGTTGCCGTTGTTGTACCCATATCACATTTCGCCGAGTACCAAAAGAAAACAAAACCATCCAAAAATTAAACAAAAAAAAAAAAAAACATTTTGCTGTATGTCAACCATGAAGGGTGCGAGACATTGCATTAATGACATCAGCAACAGCAGCAACAGAAACAGCAGCAGCAGCAGCATCAGCATCAGTTGACAAAAACCCCTTTCCGGTTTATGTTTGTTGGTGTTGTTCTTGGTGGGGGTGAGGCAGTTGGTGCTGCGGTGCTGTTGTCATGTTTGTCAATGTGCGCTAAAATTCTGAGAAATTATAACTGGGAAACAAGTAGAACCGAATATTTTCTATCAAAGATCTAGATGAAATCATCTAGACATGGTCAAGCTCTTGTAAACATATGCCTTTGACTTAGTTGTTGTGCTCAGAGACCTATATAATAAAATTGCGTGAGAAATATTTGTAAAACATATTTTATGGGACTTTTTTGACAATTTCTAAAAACAGGTGATAATAATACCCGCTCCCTCTCTAAAACTATACCTAGAGGGAGAGAAAATGTTCCTAGTAAAATTTTGAGTAGTTAACTTCTATTGAAACACGGGAATTAATCATAAAATTCCATAAAGCAGGAAGATACCTTCGCGAAATAGCTTCAATTTTTGATAGAGGTCATAATACCATCAAGAAAATCACAAATAAAAAAATTTGGGGCAGTAGAAAATCGACCATGTGCTGACAGACCAAAACAACTCTGTGAAACCGCAATACGATCAGTATTCAGAATAGTGTGAAAATATCCAACTGCAAGCACAGTAAAAATAGCGGATGATCTTTTCGTTTCATCAGGAACCAACATTAGTGCCAGTACAATAAGACGTGCATTAAATGCAAATGGTCTATTTGGAAGAGTCCCTCGAAAAAAGCCGTTTATATCAAGAAAAAATCAAAGGATACGCATGGATTTTGCTAAAAAGTATGAAAATCATGAAATTTCATTTTGAAAAAACATAGTTTTCAGTGACGAAAGCATATTCAAAATTTTTGGGAACTAAAAAATCTGCAAAAAATATGGAGAAGCAAAACTCAGGAGTGCAAGGAGCAAAATATTACTTCTACAATAAAGCATGGTGGGGGTTCGGTGATGGTTTGCGAGTGTATGACAGCAAACGGCGTAGGAAATCGAACATTTATTGACAGTACAATGAATAAATTCGATTTCTTTAATGTTTTAAAAGAACATTTGGCGGCCAGTGTTAACAAATTAGGACTGGATTGCTTGTAGATGTTTCAGCAGGGAAACGATCCGAAACATACAGCCAAGGTAGTGAAGGAATGGTTGCTGTGCAAAACTCCAAAACAGCTGGATCCCCCCCACAATCACCGGACCTCAACCCGATAGAATATATGTGGGAACATCTGGATAGACGTATGACGCATGATTAGAGTTACCAGATCAAAATTTGTTCTAGGTAAAATTAAAAAGGAGGACCCATAGAGAAACACTATATATTTCCATAATAACAAGTTTTTGAATAAACTTCAGAAAAAGGAATTCAGAAAAATCTCACTTAAATGAATGTCAAGACATAAAAACTAATCAAACATAAAATAAACGATAAAAACAAAAATAAAGTCATAACAATTCAAGTACCATACATTTGTTAACATCAAAATGTTTTAGTTTATAACGAATTCGAAAATAAAACAATAGAAAACGAAACGAAAAAGTTTTGCTTAGTTGCCAAATTGTTCACTACATGGTTGTAAATTTAGGCTCTCCGCAAAATCGCCCAAAAAAAAAAAGGAAAAATCACCCAAATGAAAAATGACCCAAAAATTTATGAAAAATCGCCCAAAACGAAAAAAGCCCAAAAATTTTTGGAAAAACTACCCAAAAACAAAAAAGAAAATTCACCCAAAAAAATGAAAAATCGCCCAATATTTTACATTGTGTTCCCACACGATATACGAAATCCCCTTGTACGAAATGAGCATTTTCAAGGCCAGTATTTTTTTTTTTTAAGTCTATTTTAATTCAATCATTTGATGATATAAATACTTTTTATGTGGATATTATATTATAATACTATTTATGCAGGAAGTGCGTTAAATTTAAAAATTTAATTCATTTTAATTTTATATAATCTCATACTTAAAAATCTATAAAAACATTTCGTACAAGGGAAAAATACTGATTCTTTTTCAAAACAACAAGTTTCTTTGGTTATCAAAAAATTTCAAAAAGAAAAAATGACGGCGGAGGTGGTGGGGGGGAGCAGGGCGGGGCGACGGGTGGCGCGTACGATCCGTCGCACTACGCGTAATCCGCCGCGTCGCGATGCGCGGGCGCGGTCCTAAATATTACCTTTGACTTGACCAAGCTAACTCAAGCAAAGAAGAACCGCTGCTTTTACTTTAAATACCGTTATCTTTAAGAACTGATTGACGTTTCTTATTTAACCCTTAAATGCACCGTGTATCTTTGGCTTACAGCTATATTTTTGGTTTGGTTTTTTTCAAATCGGTTTTATATTATTTAGAATATTATAAGTCATAAATAAAAATATAGTTTTTACTTCTATTTGTCATCATTTTTTTAAAAAATTATGTACGAAGTCAAAAAAAAATTTTTTTTTTCAACTAAATAAACACTATTTTTAACAGTTTAACTTCTAGGAACAGATAAATAATTTTGATTAGGAAAAAATACTGACTGCTTTCAAAATATGTCCTTTAGTGATCGAAAAAATTTCGATCTAAAACTAAAAGAATTTTCGATCTAAATAGAAAACTAAAAAATAATTTCAAAACTAAAACGCAGTTTTTATTTTTACTCAATTTTACATAAAATATATTTTTTCGGTAAAAATCGGGGTCGTTGCGCATTTAAGGTTTAATATTGAAAACGAAAGATCACCCAAAGAAAACGAAAAATCACCCAAAAACAAAAAGTGAAATTTCGCCCAATATATTTGGGTGAAATTTCGCCCAAAAGCAAAAAACGAAATTTTACCCAACAAAAATGCAAAATCGCCCAATTTTTTTGGGTGTTTTTTTATATGAAAAATCACCCAAATTCGTATGGAAAAAAATTGGGTGATTTTTCATTATTTTTTTTGGGCCATTTTTCTTTGGGCGATTTTGCGGAGAGCCGTAAATTTAAGGTATAAAATCGTCCGTATTGGGAGCGTATGGAATGGCAAAAAAAAAGTAATGAGAATAAGAAAAAATAAATGACGGAGAGAAGAAACTATTGCAAAAAAATACAAAAGATTTTTAATATGTAAAAGAGGACGACATTTGGGTCAAAAAGGAGGACATGAAATTTTTAGTGTCTAGAGCTGAGGGAAGCTCGCCTGGAATCCGTTGCAAAATGTATAATGTAAAAATGCGGACGTACGAATAGTAGCGTTTATTTATAAATTATTTCGGTATTTTAATCCCTATATGATGGGATTACGTGCGGTCTCTCGGCTTTTCGTTTAGTAGGTGCAGCTGACGGCAGGTGTGACTCGTGTCCGTCTATTTATCTGTCGGTCTCCGTACTCCTACTTCTACTCCTACTTACGGGACGGAACCAAAGCCACCAGTACCCAATACAACTCCTGCTTAAGGGACGGAACCATAGCCACCGGTATCCTATAAAACTTCTAACCAAGCTTTTTAATATAACTTATGTATACGTCTCCTACCTACGGGACGGAACCGAAGCCAACGGCACCCAATACAACTCCTGCTTAAGGGACGGAACCGAAGCCACCGGTACCCAATACAACTCCTGCTTGGTGTTGGATTTTGCGACCCTATCACAATCCTACCTATGGGACGGAACTGAAGCCACCTGTACCTAATACTTTGAATACACTACACCCTGCCTTTGTCCTACTTGTCCTCTTCGTCCTCGTCGTCACACCTTACCTGCTCCTTCTGCTTGCTTCCCTTGTGGCACTTCGCGATGCCAGCTCGCTTGTATTTGTTTCCTCTGCTTCACTAATTTCCTTCCAGGTATTCCCTTTTGTTGGTCGACAGTTCTGGGACTCGGCACTTCCTTCTTCGGCAACGGTTCTTCAGCAACTTACCTTGGGACTTCCGTCTTCGTTGGCGTTCTTCAGCAACTTTACTTGGGACTTCCTTCTTCGTTGGCGGTTCTTCTTATTTAAGAAAGAGGACCATATGCAGCAAGGACTCGCTGAAAGCCGTTTAACTTTAAGAATGGCACAAAATTTCATCAAACGTTGGAAGCAGACATTTCAGAACGAGAAAAACTTAAAAATATTAATAATTGGACTGAAGTTATTTAAGTGTTAACTTTAAGTGTACCCTAGACCGTACCACCTCCTATGCAAAAAAAAAAGTTCGCCTTATACCAGCGAATATGACGCATTTTTGCAAGACAATTACGAAAAGAAATTTTTTTTTACCGAACGTAGGGGTCGCGCATTGACATATTACTTCATATCTCTGGTGTTTACAGTCGGATTTTAAAGTCTGGTATATCAATGTTTGTGGCGTCCGTGGCGTAGTTGGTTAAAGTGCGTGGCCGCTATGTCAACGAACTTTGGAGACCCAGGTTCGAACCCCAGCAGCGACAGAAAATTATTTGAATTAAAATAATTTTTCTGTACGGCCGCCACCTCTCTGTAGACATGGGTAACGCAGCAAAATATGCTGCGCTGCTACAACAACCCCAGCGCAGTTTACTGTATCAGCGAAATGCGCTAACGCAATTGCGCCATGAAGCATTTTGAAATGTTATGATATCTGTAACATCAAGACCAGCGCAGGCTGTTTTTGATTTGGATAGCGCGATGCGTTTTGTGGTCAATTTGTTGAATGCGCTGAGCTTTGTGGTGAAGTAGCAAGTTGGGCTAAGCGCATATTGTCTTCACTTATTCAACATAAATGAAATTAATTAGAAAATCCTGAAACAATTTATCTATCGAAAGACTCATGTTGCTTATTAATTCATTTAATTATTCAATTCATATGAAGTGTTACTGAACATATAGCGTATTTTTAGCATTAACCAAAAATGAAAAAAATTTATACTTCAAGCATGACTGCATGCTGTTCAACGTAAGTATTAGATATCAAACAATATGTACATACACATTTCTGGTATGCAAGACAAGTTGGAAGTTGGATGTTAGTTTCATTTCATGTACCTTAAAAGCAATGAAAATCTATAGAAATTTCCTGCGATTTTGGGTTACTGCGCTATTTTTGAGCTTTTTTTTTTAGCGCAATATTTAGCTTTAGCGCAAAACAAAAAGTAGCGCTGCTTAACATATGAAAAAGATAAAAAAATTAAAATGTCATTAATTTTTGCAGGGACCGCAAATAACGATTATCGCTATCAATCAATCCTTTTATAACAATTATTTTTTTGTCGTTATTTTTTCGATCAGAAATAAAAATTATTTTTGGTCGTTTTTTTCAATCAGAAATAAAAGTTAATATTTATCGTTATTTTTTTCGATCAGAAATAAAAATCATTTTGTGACTATTATTTTTTCGATCAGAAATAAAAGTTACATTGATCGATATTTTTTAGACCAGAAATAAAAATCAATCATTGATCGATATTTTCCGATCAGATTAAAAAAAATTATTTTTTGATCTATATTAAATCGATCAAAAAAGTAGCATGCATATAAAGATATAAATTATAATAAAATGAAAACTTAAAAAAGCGCTATAACTCGAAAACAAAAGAAGATAGGAAAAAATAAAAGTGGTTTTGGCTTTTCTAAAGAGGGTGGGTGGCATCGAAACCTCGACGCACAGGTAGAGGGGTTGGTCGATATGATAAGCTTAAAAATTAGAAAAAACGCCATATCTTGAAAACGAAACAAGATGGGACACTACTTATATTTTGTACTTCTATTTTCTACAGCTATTTTTTACTAATATTTTCTTTAGTGTTCTAGTACTATTTTCCATCAATATTTTCTACTACTATTTTTGCAACCATTTCATGCTACCAGTTTGTCTACTAATCCTACTAATATTTTCTTGTCTAAGGTCTTATTCAAATTCTTGTCTTGGTCCTTATTCTAATCCTTGTCCTAATCCTTGACCAAATCTTTGCCTTACCTAATCCTTGTCCAAGTACTAATCAAAATCCTTTTCCAAATCCATGTCCAAGACGACTAGCTAACTTGGTACCGTGGGTTCAAAGCAATAACTTCTTTATTTTAACTCAAAACAGTTTTATTTGTAAATATTGATTTGATTGAAATTTTAATCGATATTATTTCAATCTTAAAATAATTTTTATTTCTGATTAGAAAAATATAGATCATTGATTCATTTCTATTTCTGATCGAAAAAATAACGATCAGTAATAATTTTTATTGCAGATTGGAAAAAATTCCAATAAAAAATAACTTTTATTTCTGCTTGAAAAAAATATCGATCAAGAAATGATTTTTATTTCTGATCGAAAAAATAACGATCACAAAATGATTTTTATTTCTAATCGAAAAAAAATAACGATACATATAATTTATATTTATGATTGAAAATATAACGATCAAATAAATAACACGGTGTTACAAAATGAAAACAAATCAAAAAAACTTCCCTCGAGACATAGAAGAGGTAGTAGGCCTGGTTGAACATAAGATAACTGCATACTTGGTTTTTTGAATATACCCTCAAAATCGGGATTTGTGGTCAAAAAACCGATTTTAGGTAGGTGCATGCATAGTTTGTTATGTAACTCCGTTATATCTAGCTCAATTTTAAAAATTTAAACATTGATAGAAAGAAGAAAAATATACCCTTAATATAATATATAGACCGTTTTTTTACAAAAAGAATTGACAAAGTTACAGGTAAAATCATTTGAAAATTTTTAATTTTTTTAAAATTTTTTCAACTTCAACAACGTTTTGTTAACAAATTTTGTTTTGTGGCACTATTAGTTTTAGCAGGATTCTAAAAGCCTGTTAAATTTTGTGTTCAACAAGCTATCATTTACTTCAATTGGCTGAAATACAAAAGCACTATCGAATTTTTAGTATTCGTAATAAAATACAAAAAAATTTTTTTTTTTCTAAAAATGTTTTTTTTGACCTTTTTCGTTTATATATATTATCATAAAGCTGGTGTCTTGCCCGGATGTGACGGAACTGTTTGCAGTTTTCAACCACAAACACGCTCCGAATGAATGGCGTTTGTTTATTGAGGGATCTTGCAAGAGTATGATTTATTTAAAAACTTTTTGTGTGATTCTTGATATGTTAAATTCTGATATATGTATGTCGCCGACTTAAAGGCTCTAACAATACTGTTTGGAATGCAAGGTGGATATACCAAGTATCCTTGCATTATTTGCGAATGGGATAGTCGTGCGACTAATAAATATAAGCAAAAGGGGTATCCACTGAGTGCTTCATTTTAAGTTGGCAAAAAATATGTTTTGAATACTCCACTGGTGCGACCTGAAAATGTAATCCTACCGCGGCCTCAGTAGTCGAGTTGGTAGCGTGCTCGACTGCCACCCCAGAGGTCCCGGGTTCGATTCCTGGCCAGGCCAGTTCGATTCCTTCGCTTTTAACCTTTCTTAATTTTCTATCCTCATTTCTAATTAACTGAAATTAAAAATTCATCAATATTTACGACTTGAAGTTGTAGTTGATGGTAGAGAAGTTTGTGGATGAGCTTGCCTTGTAACTTGAATTGACTGAGGTAAAGGCATAACACTTGCGTCTGATTCAAATTCATATGTGTTTTTGGCTTTTTTGGCGTTTGACCACGCTTAGAACATCCTACACGTGTTTCACTTGATTGCCCTTTCCTTCCCACTAATCTATCATCCCATTTTTGAACCAAGGCAGACTTGACTGAATAGGTTTCCACCTCGAACCAAGGCAGACTTGACTGAATAGGAATTCCACCTGAAATCCTTGGTTCAAAGCTAAAAAAAAAAAAAAATATGATTGCAGCGTTTCCTAGGTTAAGTGAGGCCAAAATAAAAGAAAGTATCCTGCACGTTCAAATCTTTTATAAAAGTTATTTATTCATTTCGGTTATTCTAAGGTTTATTTGTGGGCCCACGAATTCGGAAGATTTTCTTGGACACTGATTTCGTTTCTAAATTAAATCCAGTTGAAAAAAAGAGCTTGGAATAGTTTTATTTCGTTATGCATTTATTTCCTCGGCAACAAGTCGAAATTACTTAGATGTTGTAAATGAATTTTTAAGTGCCTACGAAGAAATGGGCTGCAATATGTCAATCAAAATACATTTTTTGCACTCCCATATAAACTTTTTCCCGAATAGCCTTGGGCAGTTTAGTAATGAACAAGGAGAAAGGTTCCACCAGGAGATGGAAGCTATAGAAACCGGCTTTCAGGGAAAAAATTCCATAAACATGCTGGCAGACTACTGCTGGTCCCTAAAACGTAAAATCGATTTTAATATATTTAAACGAAAAAGGTCAAATAAACATTTTTAGAAAAAAAAAAAATTTGTATTTTTTTACGAATACTAAAAATTCGATAGTGCATTTGTATTTCAGCCAATTGAAGTAAACGATAGCTTATTGAACGCAAAATTTAACAGGCTTTCAGAATCCTGCTAAAACTAATAGTGCCACAAAACAAAATTTGTTAACAAAACGTTGTTGAAGTTAAAAAAATTAAAAAGAAATGAGAAATTTTCAAATGATTTTACCTGTAACTTTGTCAATTCTTTTTGTAAAAAAACGGTCTATATATTATATTAAGGGTATATTTTTCTTCTTTTTATCAATGTTTAAATTTTTAAAATTGAGCTAGATATAACGGAGTTACATAACAAACTATACATGCACCTACCTAAAATCGGTTTTTTGACCACAAATCCCGATTTTGAGGGTATATTCAAAAAACTAAGTATGCAGTTATCTTATGTTCAACTAGACCTACAACCTCTACTATGTCTCGAGCCGAGTTTATTTTCACTGTTACACCGTGTAATTTTTATTTCAGATCGAAAAAATAAGGATTAAAAATAATTTTAATATATGATCGAAAAAAGAATCGATCACAAATAATTGAATGAAGATGATTTCTTTCTTAAAAATCATGAAAAATAAATCATGCCAAATACGGAATCTCTGACTCACTAGCTTCATATTGCTATATTAAAAATTATTTTACATCTTTTTATATATGATCTTTTGATGTAAAAAGTAAAAAATAACCGTTATTTTCTATCCTTGAATTTTTCATATTTTTATTAAAATCATATTCAATATAATAATAATGGCAGATAAAATAAATTCTGTTCATAAAATAACATGAAAATTTGTACTTTTATATTAAGTAGTGAATAAATTAATAGAAAAAAGTAAAAATATATAAATGAAAATACTTAAGATGCGTCATTTAGATTATAGTTAAAAAAACAACTTGAGATTGGTAACCTGGAAAAAAATGCTACGCTGCTACACTACCGCAAGCTCAGTTCACTGTAGCAGCGTAATACTTTAACGCAATTGCGTTATGAAGCAGTTTTATATATCATGATACCTGTATTATCAACATGTTTATCAACGCAAGCTGTTTTTGAATTGCGTTATGTGGGCAATTTCTTGAATGCGGTGAGTTTTTAGAGTGCGCTTCAAACAAAACTAAAACAACATAGGATTCTGGCATTGCAGCAAGTTTAAAGTTTGATTCAAGTTTGTTTGTACTCTTAACATAGAACACGTTCGACAAATTTAAAAAACCATTGCGTGATTGGCAAAGCATCATCACAATCAAACATACTTCATATGCTTAACAGCATCTTCTTCGACCTTGTTCGCTTCGAACATTTTATCTCCATGTTTAAGGCGACATAAAACTTGTGCAATTTTGGCTCGCTGAAAAAATATAATTTTTCTTTAAGCGTCATTTGTATTATTGCGCTATTGCGTTACTTCTTTTAAAAGAAGTGAATTAGCGCAGTAACGCATTTAAGTGCTTCAACGCAATAGCGTAACGCAGCGCAGCGTTACACATGTCTACCTCTCTGCAGACAATGGCAAACCTCAGGGAGTAATCAAAATGCCATGTAAAGCTTCTTGAGAATAAGAACATTTCGTTCATCGCCGTTCGGAGTCGGCGTTAAGCCTGTAGGTCCATTTCTCGGTCAATTGTGTACAAACTTAATAAAACGCACAACACAATTGATCCTAAGAAGCTAGGTCAAAGTCCTTTCAAGGGCTGAAATGGCCAGTTATTTATTTTTTTTTTTTATATCAATGTTTTTATATCAAGGAGACCAATATTTAATAAATCACAACAAAAAAAGTGTCGATACCTCTTTTAGCATTGGCGTTATAGATATTTTTATTCTTTTACGAGCTTTCAAATTCCTCAAAATCAATTTAAGGCCTACCAAGGACTTTTTTCTTTATTTTGGAGAAAAAATAATTGGTCTCTTTCAGACAAAAACATTGATATGTCATTCAATATGATCAGACTTTTAATACCGATGATATGATGAAAATGAAAAAAGGGAGCCCTACGTTCGGCAAAAAATTTTCAATAATATTTGAAAATAGTTCTGCTGGAAATATCGATATACATCCTGACCAAAAGATTAATGATATTTTAAGAGCTTTATTATTTTGATATTAGGGTGGCACATTAGGATGGTAGCAACTGAGATCTGAAAGGTAAGTACTAGAACGGTGCACTTGAGGTCAATAATCTCTATAGAGGTCATATTAGTCTCCTTGAGACAAAAACATTGATATACCAAACTTTAAAATCCGACTGTATACACCAGAGATATGAAGAAATAAGTCAATGCGCAACCCCTACGTTCAGTCAAAAAAAATACTTTTTTTTCGTAATTGTCTTGCAAAAATACGTCATATTCGCTGGTATACGACGAACTTTTTTTTTAGGTACGGTCTAGTGTACACTTTGTTTTGACTCGAAGAAAATGGAGTATTTTCCGTTTTTGAATTATGTGAAAATTTGTTGTAAAATAATTTATATATTTAGTTAGTATATAATAAGAACATATATTATTAATTCCAAAATTTTCACAAAAATTTTTTATAAAATTGCTTTTTAAAATATTGAAATAAAGTAAAAAGTATTAAAAAATATGGTGTTCACTTTGTTTTGACGCTCACTGGAGTACTTTTTTTTTGTAATTATGCAATGTTAAAAGTCCCTCAAACTATGCAACGAATATTTCAGCAGCTGATGAGCTTAACACATCAAGCAATTATATTGATCGAAATATGAAATTTTGAAAAAAAAAAAGTAATAAAACCAAAACCTTTCGAAATTATATCAAACTGCAAGAAATATACCCCTTTTTTAAAATGATTTATTTTTTAATTTTTTCGGAACAGAAAAGATTTTTAAAACTGTAATTGAAGGTAATATTCGGTACTTTCACCTTTGAACCCAACAGCACTAGTCTAAGTGCGCCAAATTTCAAATGGTACCCAAAGTTCCATGTTCAGCAAAATTGCAACTGATGCTTTCTAATTCTGTTTATTTTGCGGAATTGTCTGCTCTGCCACACCCTCATAGCGACGCCCTCATCAAACCGCCTACCCCTAGGGCAGTTGTCATCTTGTAGCAAATGGCATTTCTCCGTTTTCATGTTGTGCATTGTCGTCCGAGATGACTACGTCGAGAGTGATGACGAACATGAAGGATTGCTATCTGTGATTATTTTGAACATGCCTAAATGAGCACGGAGTGTGATGTTGTGTTCTCTTAATTTAACTCGCTCGCCCGCCTGCAGGATAACGAAAACACTGTTACTGACTAGCTGACTGACTGGCAAACTGACTGACTAACTGACTGACTGACTCACTGAAGGCCTGCCACAGACGTTAACATACGCAATGAGCGCCGCTACGTTTAACTGATACCTTGTGCGGAAGTAGAAGTCGGTCGACTTTTAGGCGTTACAACAAATGAGTGAAACTCTTGAGATAACAACTTTTTGCTGTTTGTTGTGCGGGTGTGTATATGATGTGAGTGTGTGTGATGTAAGTGTGGTAGTGCACGCGCTATTTGACGTCAGATTATTTTCATGACAAATTATATGAAATTATTCACAAAAAAATAAGAAAATTCTAGCGTCAGACTTACACGAACCAGACAGGCTCACAGACAGCAGTGCAAAAAAGTAACCGGATATGTACTTCAGCAGCTCATTAAAAGTAACAAAAAATCCGAAAGAAACCCAACGTGCATAAAAGTGCAAAATTTTACATATATCTCGCTTGAGCTTGTTGCTTTTATGACAGCTTTCGGGGCTATACAACGGGGGCATGAACTTTTCGGGTTTAAGAAAAAGTAATTGTAAAAACTTTTCCATATCCAATAAACACAGTGAACTTTGTTGTTGCTTTTTAGAATTTCATTTCTGAATTATTAAATATGACATGAACATTCTTTTAATTAAATTTTCACTTATGTATCTAGTTAATTTGCACATGGAACAACATTTTTTAAAAAGAACATTGACAACATTTACACATACGAGTGTGTGTATTTTGGCTAGGTTTTGGAGCTTTCACTCAAAATGAGTTTTAATTGAAGAACTTTCGTCAAACTTTCAAATTCTCTTGTTTTTGTTGAGCTGACAAGCTCAAAGTTGAATTTTAACGCCAGAATACACCTAGAAAATCCCACAAGAAAAAAGACAACGCGTTTATAAAGCGAAGTGGCGTCCGTGGTGTAGTTGGTTAAAGTGCGTGGCCGCTATGTCAACGAACTTTGGAGACCCAGGCTCGAACCCCAGCAGCGACTGTACGGCCGCCACCTCTCTGCATACAATGGCAAACCACAGAAAGTAATAAAAATGCCATGTAAAGCTTCTTGAGAATAAGAACATTCCGTTCATCGACGTTCGGAGTCGGCGTTAAGCCTGTAGGTCCATTTCTCGGTCAATTGTGTACAAACTTAATAACACGCACAACACAATTGATCATAAGAAGCTAGGTCAAAGTCCTTTCAAGGGCTGAAATGACCAGTTATTTATTTATTTTTTTTTTTTTTTTATAAAGAAGAAATTAAGAGAATAAAAATTATGGGATATGATAGTTGGGAGACCATTGGTTCATTTAAAGAGAATACATTTTTTTTTTTACGTGCAGAATTTACGTTTAAAAGCGAAAGTATAGCCTTTGCAAGGCTTATACTCTAAAAACCTCCATAAATTTCTCTCAAGAGCTGTTAGCAAAGCTCAAAATTTGAAACTTTCAAAATATTATTGACGGAGATAATAATCGCGTATAACGTTGTAAACGACATTTTTTTCAAAAGTGTTTTTTTCGCGGATACCCGTTAGAATTACTATCTTATACTATATAAAAACAGAAGTGAGTAGAAAAAAAGCTCAAGCCTGTGTTAGATAACACGGGCGCATAGGTCAGACGTAGAATACGTTAGTCATTAACAGCCTTATTCAATAGATTTCCTTAAACAACCTTTAAACGCTTGTTTAGTTACGCACTGTTTAAGGCTTTACGCAGCTTCTATGCAACCTTGCTAACATTAGGGGTATTCACGGGTTGGTGCGAAACGCAGTTGCGACGATGCGAAAATGCAAGATTGCGAAATTTCGCATCATTCCAAAAACAAACACATAAAAAGCCATTTTGCAACTCTTCTTGAATTACGCACTGCTCAAACCTATTGCGAAACAGCTGATTCATGTTATGGTTGTTATTAAGCATAGTTGCCATCTGGGTAAAACTATAAAAAGGCTAATTTTGTACGTTGATTTTAATAAGTTTTTGTTATTTTGAAATAAGGTGGCAATATATTTCTTTCAGCTATCGTAAAGTTACAATATTGATGTTCACGCGTTAGTACGAAAAATATGTTGCATTTTCACATTCTTGCAATTCGCATCAACCCGTGAATACCCTTATTGTTATTCATAAACATTTTTTCATTTTCTGCTTATGATTGTAAGGTTTGTGTCTGAACTATAGAAAATCTCTACAAAAATTAAGAATTCCTATGGCTTTACAATGGCCGCCGCATAAAAAAATGCTGCAAAGGGCGCATATGGAGCATGTCTTTGATATTAAAAGAAAAGACAAACCATGGTATAATAATACAAGGTAGCATTGACAGTTGCTTGGGAAATCATATACTGTCAAAAAATATACTCAAAAAGAGAGCGCTCACAATCCGCCATTGAAAACACAAGCAATGTTGAAAACGTTGAAGTGAAAAAAAACAACAACCACAGCAGCTGCAGATGCATATACACAAAAAGCTGTTTTTGACAGTTTATGTTTTCCTGTTGAAGAGAAAATAAGCAGTTGTCAATGCTACCATGTATTATTATACCATGAGACAAACAAAGATCATGGTTGTATTTACGTAACCTTTAAACACCAATTTCGGCGTTTAAGTTACGCAGCTCTTAAACAACTACGAAAAATGTTTATGAATAACGTTTTTTTGTTTAAAGCCCTTTTAAAGTTACGCTGCCTCTAAAATGTGTTTATGAATAAGGCTGTAAGACATTGAGGATGTCTTAAAGACGTGGCCAACTGGGTAAGAGTTATAGCAAACCCCTTCCTCCCATTTAAAAATAATGTAATTTGATTTTATAATTATCAACATTCTAAATAATTCTTTGCTCCAAATGTCGCAAACAATTATTAAGAATTTTGTCGGACCAATTTCCAATTTCCGTTCGCACAGTTTATTTAATTTAACAATTTCGCTTAGTTTCATATTTATCAATATTCCAAATAGTTCTTTGCTCCAAATGTCGCAAACAATTCTTAAGAATTTTGGCTGAACAATTTCCGTTCACACAAAATGCAATTCTTGCACGCGACCGCACTTTTCACCTGAACTTATTGCAGCAGCGCTGACCATCGCAGCGCAGCACACACACTAACATAGATACATACAGGTACGAGTAACATATAGACCATTAAGATATTGAAACAAAGCTTTATAAAGCAAAGACATTGTAATTTTAAGTTAAGTTGATTGACGGCTTCAAACGAATAAAGATATACATAATTATAAAATTGTGTTTTTTTTTTCGAAGTTATAAGAAGTTGATTGACAACTTCAATATACATAATAAAACTATTTTATTATTGTATTTTTTTTTATTTTTAACTAATCGAAAAACTAAATTGGCGACGAGGATGGGATACTCGAATGTATTCCCAAAGTAATACAGTGCATTTTAATGTTTAGTCGGGTATCGCGAACCATTAACGTGTGAAACAAATAGAAACTATTTCTATTAAAACTCTGGAAATAATAATAGAAACTATTTCTATTACAATTGTGAAAAAACAAAACGAATCAATTACTTCTGAACTTGTGAAAGCAAAAGAAACTATTTCTTGTGAAATAATAATATAATAATTGGAACTATTAAACCTGTGAAATAAATTAACAGCGATATTCTCTGTTAAACTTGTTGAAAATTACACTCTCATGAACAGTTACCTGTTAAAACAAAAACTTAAAACACTTCAAAAAATAGTGAAAATACAAAACCAAACATACAAATTTTTTTTTTCCTGTACCAAATCCTGAAAATATGCAAGTGAAACATTAGTGCAAATCAACTACAAAGAAGAACAACGAAGTATAACGAACACAACGAACATAACGAGTACAACGATCAACGAATATACTCTAATCTTCAACAACAACTACTTCAACACTTTCTGTACCAAATCCTGAAAATATTTCAAATATACAAGTGCAACAGTAACAACACAAATCAACAGTTTAAATCGTAAATCAACGAAGGGCGAAGAAATAAAATAAGAAGAACAACAACGAAGACAATTTTATTATCATCACCAACAAGGCAGATACCATAGTAAGAATTTATATATTAAGTTATCAAATTATATATAAAAATTATTTTATGTGATAAAAATATAAGAAATTCATGGAAAATTATTATATAACGCAAGCAGAATTATATTCTATTGACACAGAGGCAGACATTAATAGAAAATTAGCAGATTTAATAAGACAAATAAAAAAGGAGGCTAAAACTAAGTATAAATTCAAGAAGCTCAAAAACGGAGTTACGATTTTTCCTATGAGATTTTAAAGAAATCCCTATATTATAAAAAAAAATAATAAATTATAACTTATATGGACGAAAATTTTGACGCATTAGGTAGGGCAATCGAAGGTGTCCAACAAGCAATAGATAATCAAAGAGATATCCTAACAATAGAAAACTTAGAAAATACAAACATGACGGCATCATTGACAATTGACCCCCTCAAATATCTTGACAGACTCCCTGAGTTTAGTGGAAACACAAGCGAACTTCAAACCTTCATTACACTAATAGACAGAATTTACCCCTTACTGACCCGATATGATACTTTAGCACGAAGTATCTTCTCAGACATAATTAAATCTAAATTAATAAAAAAAGCAAAGGAAGCTATTGAAATAGATAGTAATGCTATATCTTGGAAGGACATAAAGACCATCCTATTGAATAACTTTTCCGACCGAAAATCGATTGAAGAACTCTTCAATGAGTTGAGAGGAACAAATTTTAGAAATACTAGTGTAGAATTTTACAATGACTTAAAGTTCATACTTAGGAGACTTAATATAAAGACTAAGACAGAACTATCGACCGCTACAACTGAAGAAGAAATTGAACAAACTGTTAACTTAAACATAAAAGCCGCTCTTCAAACATTTAAAACAAAACTGCCCGAACCGATGAGGTCAATTTTATATTGCAGAGATCCTAAGACATTGGAAGAAGCAATAAACATATTACACGAAGCAAACTATGCTTATTATTGCCCATATAAAACAGAAAATAAACCGAATAGAAGAACTAACGAACAGACCTCTAGACCAACAGAACGATATAACAACAGTCGACAAAACAAGGACGAACACAATCACAGAAATAATACGACTACTCGTAACAACTACAACAATAGCTATTCAAACAATCCTTACAATACAAACACTAATCGCAATAATTATCAAACACATAACAATTATAACCGCAACAATCGTTACAACAATGAACCTGGTAACTCGTATAACTATAACCGAAACGGTTACCACAATAACAACAATAATAACAATAATAACTATAACAATAATAATTATAATAACGAACGGAATAGAAACCATGCTAGAATTAATAATCCCCCTCAACCAGCGGTGGAACCGATGGAAATCGGAAAAATCGAAATAAATCCAACAGCCCAAAATTTTCCTTTATCGGCCTCAGAAATACCTTACCACATATAGAAATAGAAACGAAGTTAGGAGTGTTAAAATTCATAGTAGATTCGGGAGCGACCCAATCTATAATAAACCCTGGATTATGCGATCCAAAGTGGAATGTACCCACAGGGCCAATGAATTTACAAACACTAAAACACGTAATAGAAGTTAACGAAAGGGTAGCTATCCCTTGCTTCAAAGAATTTGGTAATATAGACAAAAAATTTGAATTTTTTGTAAGTAAATTTCATAACATGTATGATGGTATAATTGGAAACAACATATTGATCCCTTTAAACGGTGTTATCAATTTTAAAGAAAATAAACTACTTATAGGTGAAAAAGAATTAGAACTTAAATTTTTAACAAATATGGAAAACAAATATTGCTTCACAGATAAAGGTACTTACGAAATTGAGGTACCAGTTACAAATAAAGAAGGGTTAGTTTATATTGAAGGAAAGTCTTCCCACGACAAGGAAGTAGAATTAATACAAGGTATATATGAAGCAAATAATCATAAAATAAAAGCCAAATTACAAATTAAAAACGACGGAGTAAAAGACGTCGTAGTACATAAACAAGAATGCACCCAAGTTACTAACGAAAATGTCTGCATTTATACATTTGATGAAGACAATGAAAATTTGACGATAAAAAAGGAAAACGACAAGCCTCTACTAGGACAAATTAGAATGGATCACCTCAATATAGAAGAAAAAGAAAAATTAATAAATGTAGTGAAAAAATTTAAAAATATTTTTTATAATGACGATTCGAAAGGGGACCTAACGTTTACAAATGCCTATAAGCATGAAATTCGGACTATCGAACATGCTCCTATAGTGGCAAAATCTTATAGGTATCCATACGTTCACAAAAACGAAGTAAGAGATCAAATACGGGAAATGCTTAAAAACAAAATAATACGACCGAGCCACTCTCCCTATTCAGCGCCAGTCTGGGTAGTTCCAAAGAAAATGGATGCGAGTGGAAGGAAAAAATGGCGCCTAGTTATTGACTATCGGAAACTCAATGAAGTAACAATAGATGACCGATATCCAATTCCTAATATT
This sequence comes from Pherbina coryleti, assembly GCA_943735915.1. Lineage (NCBI taxonomy): Eukaryota > Metazoa > Arthropoda > Insecta > Diptera > Sciomyzidae > Pherbina > Pherbina coryleti. The sequence goes on from OX030949.1 coordinate 10,264,242, forward strand.
GACGAAATATTAGAGAAACTAGGACGGTGTCAATACTTCACCACGTTGGACCTTGCAAAAGGTTTCCATCAAATTGAGATTTCAGAGAAGGATATTCACAAAACAGCGTTCAGTGTTGAAGGAGGGCACTACGAGTTTCTTCGTATGCCTTTTGGTTTAAAAACAGCACCAGCCACATTTCAACGGCTGATGAACAATGTTTTATCTGAATACATTAACAAGATCTGCTTGGTATATCTCGATGATATTATCATTTTTTCCACTTCTCTTACAGAACACATAGAGTCGATTACTAAGGTATTTCAAAAACTCAGAGATGTAAACCTTAAAATACAACTAGATAAGAGTGAATTTCTCAAACACGAAACCGAGTTCCTTGGTCACATTGTAACCAAAGACGGTATTAAACCTAATCCAGGAAAAATAGAATGTGTCCAGAAATTCCCTCTCCCAAAGAACCAAAAAGCAATTAAAGAATTTTTAGGACTAACAGGTTATTACCGCAAGTTTATTAAAGACTATGCGCGAATAGCTAAGCCCATGACCAAGTATTTGAAGAAAGATATAAAATTGAACATAGAAGACCCTGACTATATAAACGCATTCGAAACATTGAAAAAACATTTAGTTAATGATCCAGTCCTTGTTTACCCTGATTTTAAAAAACAATTTACGTTACAAACCGACGCAAGCAATTACGCTTTAGGGGCCGTGTTATCCCAAGATGGACATCCAACATGCTTTGCAAGCAGAACGCTCAACGACCACGAGCAAAATTATAGCACAATCGAAAAAGAACTACTTGCCATTGTTTGGGGAACACAATACTTTAGACCTTACTTATTCGGAAATAAATTTATAGTAGAAACCGACCATCGTCCTTTGACATGGCTTTTTTCAATGAAGGAACCAAACTCCAAGCTTATCCGGTGGAGACTTCGTCTAAGCGAATATGATTTCGACATCAAATACAAGAAAGGCGTACAGAACGGAAACGCCGATGCGCTATCTCGCGCCATGATCAATTTCAACGAAATCGAGACACCAATAATATGTGAGAATAAATGTCCACTAAATATGTACAAAACACAAATCATCTTTAAGAAAATTGATTCAGGATCCTTAAAAATTAAAAATCAGAAAATATTTAGTTCAAATAGAAAAATTATTTCTGTAAAAAATCTGGACACTGATACAATCATTACAATAGTGAAAAACCATTTTAAGCCAACAGGTACAAATGCTGTATACTTCGATGATGAAGGTACTTTTGAAATATTTAGGCAGGTGATAAATGATAATTTTAATAATAACAATGGTAACTTTAAAATTATAAGATGCCCAAAGGTTCTAAGAGACATTACAGATGAAAGTGAACTTACTAATTTCATAGAAACAGAACATTTAAAGAATAATCATAGGGGCATTAACGAAAACTTTCTAGAACTTAAAGACGTCATATATAATCCAAAATTAAAACAACGAATTACCCAATTTATCAACAATTGCGAAATTTGTAATGTTGAGAAATACGAAAGGCATCCTGTAAAACAGAAATATAAATTAACGGAAACACCTGAAAAACCAAGAGAGACAATCCACATGGACGTTTTTTATAGTTTAAACAAAAACATTTTCTTAACCACGATAGATAAATTTTCAAAGCATGCTCAAGCCATCAAAATATCCAGTCGATCATGGACAGAATTTAAACGAGCTGTTATGCAATACATAAGTAATGTAGGTCATTTTAACAACCTAATTGTAGATAACGAACTTGGCTTTAAAGCACTACCCTTGCAAGAATTCCTTAGAGAACAGAATATCAATATCCACTTCACATCAAATAATAATCACACATCGAATTCCGATGTCGAACGTTTGCATAATACCCTTAATGAACATTTGAGACTTTTGAGACATGACCCAAATAAGGATATTGACACAGTAGAAGAAAAAATTTATAAAGTAATTAATTTCTATAACAATAGCATTCATTCAACAACAGGCCGTAAACCAATTGACTTCAGTAATGGAAATATAAACCAAGATGAATATTCTTTAATAAAATAACGTACAATCAATACACAAAATAAAAATAGGGAAGATGTTGACATACAAACGGGACCAGTATTTTTAAAGGAAATAAGAGGTGGCAAAAACCATGCCAAATTTAGGAAAATAATCGCAGAACCATTAGATGAAGAACACATTGTCACAGCAAAAGGACACAAATACTATAAATCCCATTTGAAAAAACCAAAGAAATTTCAAGATAATAATAACCCAACCATAAAAATAATTTAAATATTTTAAGACTTAATAATTTCGTATTTTTAGGAAATGGACGTATCCATGGTAATTTTAATTTCACTGACGACATATGTACCGACGACATTTTCACAGACGCTGGAGGTTCAAAATCTGAACGAAAATAACGGTTTTGTCAATATAAAGATGGAAAACATCAAAATAATTTCGAACTATGAAAAAGTACTACACATAATAAACGTAACAGAATACGAAGAGACGAGAGAACATATTTGGGACAACATTAAACTAATGAAAAACAAACCCAACTTAGAAGGACCAATGCTAAATTCAGTCTTACATAGCTACAGAAACCTAGAAGTAAAACTATACAATCTACTTCCGCAGACAAGAAGCAAGCGAGGACTCTTTAACATAGTTGGCAAAGGCCTTAAATATATAACAGGAACTATGGACGCCGACGACGAAAAACATATAATTGAACAGCTAGAAACTTTAAAAGGAAATAATAAAAATCTCATAACGGAAAATAATAAACAAGTACGCATTAACACGGACATAATTAGACAAATTAAAAATATCACAGACCACATTAAACGACAACAAAAATCAATAAAAGAGTTTGTAGGAACATGGTCAGATGAAGTAGGCAACAGAATAATATCAATAGAAGATGAAGTTAAATATATGCAATACCTTTACCAAATTAATTATGACATTAGCTTACTCATAAATCACATTGACGACATAGAACAGATTCTTCTCAATAGCAGACTTGGTGTTTTAGGTAGAAATATTCTGACAAATGACGAGTTTAGAAATATAACGGACATCGACACATTAGCAAATATAAAGATTTCAGTTGCCTCACTTGACAGAGAAATTATAATAATAGTTTTGATCCCAAGATTTGTACGAAATAATTATTCAAAAATACTTATCGAACCCATACCTAACAGAAATAAAAAATCCTTATATGTAAAAGAAAATGAAATTATAACAGACAACCACGGAAATTTATATCATGTGGAAGTAATACAAAATTTAGAAAGAAACTTAAGGAAAATGGAAAATCAATGTTTATATAATATTTTTAAGATAAAGGAAGCAAAATGTATTTTTAAGGAAGATACACTAACTCAAATAAAAGAAATAAGAAATGGATTAATTATTGTAAAAAATATACAAAATACTGTAATTTTACAAAATTGTAACGATTTTAAAACTATTGTAGAAGGAACATACCTGCTTAAATTTGAAAATTGTTATATTGAAATTAATAATAAAACTTACAAAAATTTTGAAATAAAGATAAAAGACCATATTATATTACCGAACCTACATGTATCTATCAAAGAAGACATCTTAAACGCGAAACTCGAATTCGATAATATTCATCTACAAAATATCGAAAATAATAGAAAAGACATCACGGAAATCAATAAAAATAACAGTCTTAAAAATACTTTAAACATAAGCACTTTGCTTATTATAATAATATTAACTTCCATAATTATTGCTATTTTAATAAAAAGTAAAAATCTTTGTTCTAAAACTACCGTCTTAGATATATCTTCGTCGGAGCCTCAAGCTAATGGTGGGGGAGTTATAGCAAACCCCTTCCTCCCATTTAAAAATAATGTAATTTGATTTTATAATTATCAACATTCTAAATAATTCTTTGCTACAAATGTCGCAAACAATTATTAAGAATTTTGTCGGACCAATTTCCAATTTCCGTTCGCACAGTTTATTTAATTTAACAATTTCGCTTAGTTTCATATTTATCAATATTCCAAATAGTTCTTTGCTCCAAATGTCGCAAACATTTCTTAAGAATTTTGGCTGAACAATTTCCGTTCACACAAAATGCAATTCTTGCACGCGACCGCACTTTTCACCTGAACTTATTGCAGCAGCGCTGACCATCGCAGCGCAGCACACACACTAACATAGATACATACAGGTACGAGTAACATATAGACCATTAAGATATTGAAACAAAGCTTTATAAAGCAAAGACATTGTAATTTTAAGTTAAGTTGATTGACGGCTTCAAACGAATAAAGATATACATAATTATAAAATTGTGTTTTTTTTTTTCGAAGTTATAAGAAGTTGATTGACAACTTCAATATACATAATAAAACTATTTTATTATTGTATTTTTTTTTATTTTTAACTAATCGAAAAACTAAATTGGTAAGCACAATTTTGTTTCTCTGCTTCGCTTATCAATGTTGTGTATGTACACATCGTTCGCTACTTGGTCATTATACTTCTTCTCTTTCTCACAGAGGTTCTGTGATGAACACACAGATAATCGTACTGCTCTTACACATGATGTTATAATACATAAAATACAAAGCATATGAAAATTAATACAAAATTTGAAGGAGTTAAATTTTGATTTACTTATAGAATCAAAAAAATTATATGTAGCAATATGATTATTTATATACAAATCAAAAGAAGACATATTAAATATGTTACGACCATACTTGAATTTTCTTCAATGCATGCATAAAGTATTAAAAACTAATAATGAAAGTGACAAACATTTTCTCAAAATTTTGTGCTCCAGATTAACACCCCCGTATAACGTATTCTGCGTTAAAATGCAATTAAAAATTTTTAACGCGTTTTTAAATGCCAGTCAGTGGAAGAACGTTGCTTGAAAAATAAATAAAAGCGAACAGTCAAACTTGATGCCAAGTGCTATTGATGCTCAAAACGTAAAATAAATTTCGAAAATTGGAAAAATTTCAACAATAAAAGACTAAGAGATAGTGGTCAGTCTCATATTTCGAGAAATGTAAAGACCATAGAAAATAAAAATGTTCCTGTGAATGTAATTTCGAAGACCGTTGTAAGTGCAGTTGGCTGTCGTTTTTAGTAGTGGAAAAACGTTTTAAGCACCATAAGTCAATATGTTATGTTCAGTGGAATAACGTTTCATCATCCATTCAGTTTTGGATATAAAACGTTATTCCACTATAAAAACTTTTAAACGGTAAATTTAGAAGTACTTAAATCTTTTGTATAATTTTTTTTTATATTTTATGTATAGTAAAGATTTATTAAATCAGAGTGTATAACAAAAAGAGCAAAAATAAACGCCTACAATGTTTAAAACGTTTTTTAACTCTAGTCAAAAATTACTATTACTATTAAGCTAAGGACAGTATTGAAAAGAAACTCCCCATTTAATTTAATCTGTATTTTCAAATATATTAAAGTCTTTCTTTTTTTTTAAAGCCAGGTATCACTCTAAGACACATATATGAAAAATATTAAATAGTTTTGATAACAAATAATTTAGGTTTTAAAAGTCTTTCGAATTTTTTGCTTAACGCTCTTCATCAAACGTTGTACTAGCTCTTTCGATAGGGTAGAAGATGCTTTTTGCCAATTCCGTTTGATGTCTGTGAAGTTTTTAGCACATTTTCCGATTTTCTTTAAACTTTGTTTTTTTAGAGCCCAGTAGCGCCCTTTGGGTCGTAGCTCAGGAGCATTTGGCGGATTTTTCTCTTTTTCAATGAAATTGATAGCATAGTCCATAAGAAGCTTTAATTTTGATGTGGCGTAATGAGCTGAAACCAGATCGGGCTAGAATATAGTCGGCATCTTGTGGTGCTTGTAGAAATCATAAGGCGTTTCTGGAGGCACTCCTTTTGGTAAATTTTGGCATTAATAGTCCCTGTTGTGACAAATATTTTTGATTTCAGGCCACATGAAGAAACCGCGTACCAAATGAGAGCCTTGCTTCCGAACTTTTCGACTTCTACCATCTTGACGGAGTCGTTGACATCCTTTATCTTTCGTGTAATACTGGGGACCAGGAAGTGTAGAAAAGTCAAATTTTAAATACGTTTCGTCATCCATAATTACACACTGAATTTTTTTTCTTGTTGAGGCGATGATACAACTTGAGTACTCTTTTTTCCCCGTTGTTTTTTGTTTTTCAGTCTTTTTCGGTGCTTTTTGTTTTTATGTCTTTAAATTGTTGCACTGCTTTACTCTTTATATCATTCCAACCGTTGTTTTATTTTTTTTTTTTTTTTTTTTTTTGGATTAGTCCGGGATTAACATCGAAGGATTCTTCCTTATCAAGCTCAACAACGATTAGCTCCACATCGGGACGACGTGGACCTTTTTTTTCGACCACTTTTTGGTAAATTCGATAGAGTGGCGTGTTCGCTATAACGTTCCACTATATTTTTGATTGATTTGTGTGATAACTTATACCGTTTTGCTAGTGTACGTTATGAAACTTCTTTTTCTGTACAGTAATTGTACAAAATTTGTTTTTGCACTTTTAATAAAATTTGCGGCATTTTGAATATAGCGACAAAAAGTAAACAACTCAAATGTTTTCTAAAGCTTAAAATGCAGGGTTGCATACAAACTGGCACTGAGAGAAATTCTGTGGAAAACGTGGAAAGGAGTTTCATTTTTGATACAGTCCTTATATTGAAAAGGAAACCTCGAAAATTTTTAATTTAATTATTAGTTGGGTGGGAGTCCTATGTCAAATGATTGTATGATTTCGCTCTTCTCAGAAAGTTTGGTGAGAGCTATTTTCTGTGTCAATCAGTCTCAATCTTTATTTTAAGACTTTGGTATATGAACGTAGAAATGCACTTTACTTTTTCGGGACTAGGGAAAATATTGATTTTCTGAAAATTAGAAAATACACAAAAATCCCAGTTTTCCGAAAAATCGGGCTTCACAACTTTTATCAACATAGAAATTTAATTGGTTATAAATGATCGTCAAGTCAATGAAGCTCAATATTTGCAATAATAAATGTATGTTTGTTATGCCGAAGTTATTATCTATCATTTGAATAGCAAAAGAATAAAAATATTTTTCTTGTATAGTGGTCCATCAGTGATTCCTTCACCAAATTTTTCCAAATGTTTTGATTGATTTCTAAAAATTTTTTATCTTTCTTCAGTTTTCACCACACATGCATACAAAATATTGTCTCGTAGAGAGGTCCATAGAGGTAAACCCTAAACTTTTTAGGGAGGTCAGACATCTCATCCCCAAAATTATTTTTTCAAACATTCCCGGAATGCAGGAATGATGTTATTGGTTGATTCTCTTTTTCAATTCCATGAAGCATTCAATAATAGCATATCCAAAGTTTATAAAATCCCTGTGGGAAATGTAAACACTCCCGGAATGCAGGATTGATGTCAGTGGAAGGAAACATTCGTCTTTGCTGTCCTCAAAATGAATGTGGAAACATTCCTTTACATTGTCTTGAAAATAAATGTGGAAACAACAACCATTAAATAACAACAAAAAATCGATAGTCTGGACGGGATTCGAACCCGGGACCTCTGGGCTGGCAGTCAAGCGCGCTACCTACTAGACTTATTATTCGATCTTATTATTCGTATTCGTGATTTTATTATTGGAAATAAGTTAAAAAACAAATTGTTCCAAAACAAGCCAAAGTTTCCACATGATTCCTTAAGAAGCGGTTTGGAAGCAATATCAATTTAAAACTTCTTATAAGTTTCCAAAAGATACGACGAGGCATGTTTCCCCATCACTTCTAATGCTACTGTTTCCTCGTATAATCTTTAGAAAGCCGTTTGGAAGCAATATCAATTTAAAACTTCCCATAAGTTTCAAAAGATACGATGAGAAATGTTTCCAAATCACTTGCAGCCTGAGACAGAAGAAGAGAGAAAAAGAAACAAAGAGAAATACATTTCAGAAAAGCTTAAAGTTCTCGTAGTACATATATTCCACACATATTTTTGTTTAATATAGCAAAAAATGTAAAATTTATAAAAATGATTAAATTCTAGTGTTTCTGTGTTGCTTCCCTATCATTCAATTTCTATCATTGAATTTCTATGATATACACAATGAAGACACCTTTCTTATATTTCCAGTTGTTCCTTTATTCATTAAAACCTCATGCAAATTAATATGAAAAAGTTGAATTTACCTTTGATGCAAATATCTTACAGTAACATTTTATTTCAAAATAAACTACAAAAGGAGCTTTATGAAAAACAATATATCTGCACCTTCTTCTCACACACACATACACACACATTTCATTAACATCAGCCGTTGTGCCATCATCAAAAAATGGCGTCTTGCAGTAAGATAAAGTTTTTGAACAAAATAAAAAACTAATAAACACAAAAAACTCACAAACCATCACAAGCTGCAAAAGCTCTTCTCGTTGGCAACTTTTAAGCAGGAAGTTGCTGCAAAAATAATAATTAAAATCAACGCCAACAACAAAAAGTACAACAACATAACGAACAAACTCCACGCTAGGCAACGCAACAAAATGAAACTAAAAATTTTCATAATTTCAAATTTTCAAACTAGGTTCATTTCCGTTTCCTGTATAATAGTTAGAATGCTAGCAGAGCTGAGCCGTAAGAGCTCACCTGCAACTTTGTTGGCGTTGTTGTAGCATGTAGGTTTCTTTTTTTTGTTTCGTCTCATGCTGCAAACTAATTTTAACTTATTTTCGTTGCTCAAAATTTTCTGCAACCCATAAAAAAAGTTTGCGAAAAATCCAAAGTGTTGGCAAAACTGAAAAACTATATCAGCTGCAGTGCTTGGGAAATCTTTTACGCCATCATAACCGACCGGGCTGAATGAGGCTAGAAATTCTAAAAGCAAAAACAACACCAACAACAGCAACAGAACTTCTAACGCTGCAGGTAACTGTCAAAATTGATTCTGCTCATTGTTGCTGTAGTTTGCTGCTACTGTTTTGGCTTAACAGCTACCCAAAGTTGGCTAAAAAAGTTTGCTACCCTTTTTTTTCAAGCAAGCTCCAAAAAAGTTTCATTTTAACCAAACAACAAACAGCAAAAAAACAACAAGACCATAGCCGGTTTTGTTGTTAAATTTAGGGTAAGAACGCGATATAATGAAAAATTAATAAAAAACCAAAAATGTTTTTGCGGAGCGCGCCGCGCAGCATTAAATATTTTGTTACTTAATTGTTTTTCTTGGCATGGCCAAAAAATTATAAAAGCTTAAAAAGTTTTATGCGGATTTTCAGCGAAGTTGTTGCTAATGTTGTTGGTATTGTAATTTATTTATGCAACATTTTAGGCTAGAGCTTGTGGCGCATAGAAAAGTCAATCAAAATTTTTATAAAAAGTTGCAAAAGCAACAGCGGAAAATAATTTATGAAGGGAATCTTCTTGCCACACTAATTAAACTGTCAGTCAACAAGATTTTCAGGTGAAAGTTTAATTGAGTTAATAAACGCGATCGAGGTACAACATAGTGATGGAGAGAACAGATTCATGGCATCCAAAATGTCCGATACATATGCAAACGTTCAAGAATGAAGCAAACAATTAATGCAACAGAACTCTCCCTAATGCTTCGCATGCGTCCAGAGTTGAATAAGTTTTCAAGAAGGATTTCTAATTTCATGCAACTTAGTATTTAGTATTTAGTATTTAGTATTTAGTATTTAGTATTTAGTATTTAGTATTTAGTATTTAGTATTTAGTATTTAGTATTTAGTATTTAGTATTTAGTATTTAGTATTAAGTATTTAGTATTTAGTATTTAGTATTTAGTATTTAGTATTTAGTATTTAGTATTTAGTATTTAGTATTTAGTATTAAGTATTTAGTATTTAGTATTTAGTATTTAGTATTTAGTATTTAGTATTTAGTATTTAGTATTTAGTATTTAGTATTTAGTATTTAGTATTTAGTATTTAGTATTTAGTATTTAGTATTTAGTATTTAGTATTTAGTATTTAGTATTTAGTATTTAGTATTTAGTATTTAGTATTTAGTATTTAGTATTTAGTATTTAGTATTTTGTATTTAGTATTCAGTATTAAGTATTTAGTATTTAGTATATAGTATTTAGTATTTAGTATTTAGTATTTAGTATTTAGTATTTAGTATTTAGTATTTAGTATTTAGTATTTAGTATTTAGTATTTAGTATTTAGTATTTAGTATTTAGTATTTAGTATTTAGTATTTAGTATTTAGTATTTAGTATTTAGTATTTAGTATTTAGTATTTAGTATTGAGTATTTAGTATTAAGTATTTAGAATTTAGTATTAAGTATTCAGCATTTAGTATTTAAGGTAAATCTATAAAGAGTTACCATCAAAATTGTTTTTTTTTATTAAAAAGTCAACCACACCCACTTTCACCCACTTACGTTTAGAAAAATTTCTTTCATAAAGTCTTTAACTTTGTAAATATATATATATTTCGAATAGTAACCCAGCAATTGGTATTTAATAAATATTTTGAATGAAACCCTCTCCTTGCCTCCCATGCTTGACCATGCCACCTGACTCTGGGACATAATTTTAACGTAACTCCAACTCTTAGAAGCCGCCCACTTTCGCTATCAAGCTTAAGTTACGACGTTTTTAAAATAATACAGAAAAAAACTCGTTGCTTTAAAGGTGCGTTGTTGGCAACGGTGCTAAACAGCACAAGGACTATCATGTAGGAGTGGGGTTGAGTAGAGGAGGGGTGACATGCCACCAGTGCGCGGCAATTTTATTTCGCATTAAGAGATTAAGATCGAAATTAAAATTTAAATTAAACGTTCGTTTGACGCACAACTGAACAGAAAGGAAAAGAAGCAACAACGTTATATCAGTGGCAACAACATTTTCAACACAGCAGCCAATGATACGCAGCAGCCGCAGCAGCAACAACTACAACAACAACAGCACTAACAAACATAAGCTCACAACAGTGCCAACGGAAGCAGGATTTTGTTGTGCGTTTAACTACGTGTTTGTCATTTGATGAAGACAATCGAGGGTGTTTTACAATAGGCAACAACACAACAACAAAAACAAAGGAAACTACAATAATGGCGACACGGTATCCCTGTTGCTGATGCTACTTGTGTTGTTTTTGTTGTTATTGCTTCTGTTGCTGTTTCTGTTGTTGTCGTAGTTTATGTTGCTCATGCTGTTTATGTTGTTCTTATTGTTGTTGTTCCGCTTGTTCTGCATTGTTTTCAGCTATACTAGGTAGGAACAGAATTTCACTCTTATTGTCTTGGCTGGTGTAATTTTTTTTTTTGCTATCTACAACAACATTTTAAAGTAGGCAATCCGACATTCCAATCCAACACTGCTACTGAACTACAATAAATTTTAATATTCATCAAAAGCCTCATTAACACCGATTGTTATGTTGAATTTTATCAAAAAGCAATTGCATGTTATTCAATTAACTATCGATGTTTTTGTTGCTGTTTTTTTGGTCATAAATTTGCACTTTATTCTTCAATAATTTTGAGTTAAACATGTTTTCATATCAAATTTTACCTATTTTGTCAAGGTTTTAAAAAAATCGTCGAAAATTAATTGTTAAATGGTTAAAAAAAGGATTTGACTGTATCGTGGACACAAACGTAGGTTTTGGCGTAACATAATTTCTTTATGCTTATTATTATTCTTATAGCCATCCTTTAGCTTATTCCCAAACTTGTCCTTAACCTTATTCTTATTCTTATATTTGTCTTAGTAATTGTCCTACTCCTTGTCTAAAGCCTTGTTTTAATCGATATCCAAATTCCTAACCTTATCCTTGCTCGAATCTCTTTCTTAATTATAATTTTTTTTTTTAAATCCAACTATTGTAAGACCGTTATTTATTACTGTTTTTTTTAAAAGAGAGCTTTTTCCTCTCGTGAGAGAAGACATCCTTTTATTTTTCCTAAAATTTTTTTATTTTTTGGGTGATCTTGACAACCACATGCCACTTTAGAGACCTGTAAGAGTACGATCAAAATTTTTCGACACGCCATAATGTCAAAATCTTTGTCCTTATCCTTAGCCCAATCTTTTTCATACTCCTTTACCCAATCCTTGTCTGAATTATTGTACTGGACCAAATCTTTGTCTTACTCCTTATCTTGCGTCTTTTCCTTATCTTTTAAATTCTTACCCTAAATCCTTTTTGTTCTAATTGTCATTCTTGCCATTTGTTGCTGTAGTCAAATTAAGTTTTTCGTGGCACTTCTTCTCTAATAATTCCATGCAACAAAATTGCTACGTTGTTGCATAAGCTGCAACCTCCTCGACTTGACGATGTTATAGTTTTTGTTCTTTTTTTTTTCGTCAAGCACAAATCCTTCATTTTCGTTTCACGACCGTAGCGCTTATACTAATCGAGAAGTAATACCATGCAACGACGTTACATTATTGTTGCAATTTCGATCCTGGATCGGCTCGCTTTGCGGCTCTCTTTGCTTAAGTAGCTCTCTCCGCGTCTCGATGACATGCTACATTATTTTTATTGTAATAAAGTAAAAACAAAAACCGTCCAATCAGTTTTCTCGTAGCACGCTAATCAGCGAATAACAATTCCATGCAACGCCGGAAAAATATGGAAAATACCTTTTTCCCCTTTTTTTTACCTGCTAGTAAAACATAATGTTGTCACGCCAAAATAGTAAAATATAAAAGGTAGGTAAGTGCAGTAAAATCTTAATCTTTTCTTTCCTTCATTATTGTCTATCTGGTGTAACATACTATATATCAGTCCGTACATTTTTCCAAAATTCTAGTACATTTGTGTGTTCCCGAAGCTTCTCTTCAAAAGATGATACATTTTTTTATAAATTATGGTAGAGTTTATTATTCCGCTTTACTAATGAGTCCTCCACTCATGATTCCTGAGTGACTGATACTATTTTAAGTAACTTTCATATGCTTACTGCATCGGAATTATTATTCTATCTCATTCACACATTTAGCATTAGTTTAGTTGTGCTTTAGTTAATCCTGAGCATGTTTTGTTGTGTGTGTGTGAGTGTTTGTTATTTTATAATTATGAAGTATATATTTTAATTTGAAATTAGAACCGTTTTCAGTGTCCTGCAGCAAGCAACAAAATCTATTGTTTAGCGAACCAACGAGCAACAAAACTGGCAGCAGAGTAGCAACAGCAGCTATTCACATATTGGCTGGATGAACTGGAATGACTGTGTCATGGAGTGGATTCTGCATAGCTTATTGTTTAGTTGTTGTGTTGTTATTGTGTTTTTTTTTTATTTTTTTTTTTTTTTGTTTTCTTATTTTGTGTTGCATTGTTTGGCTCAAATTAAGGCAGAAAGTTTTTTTACAACGTTGCAGCTGTAATGAATGAAACAGTTTTAATTGTTATCATACGCAAGCATTTATTTATTCAGATACACATATTTTTATATATTTACAATGTGACGAACAATCACATGAAGACTCCCATACATACAAAACCAGATACAATTCTTGTAAATTTAAAAATTTAAATATTGACAAGAATTTTAACTTTAAGGAAATTATTTCTGTAGACTACAACTTGTGAATAAAGCTCTTTAAAAGCTTTTCTTCTATGTTATTAGTTCCCGAAATTCGTAGAAAAGAAATTTTGCAACAGGTAAGCGAACTTGTTTTTAAAAAAAAACTCGGCAATGACAAAAAGCCTTTGTTAAAAGCGTAAAAAGCTTTTTTCTTCTTGATGTACTAATTTTTTACTCTCAATGCAAGCAAAAGCTCCAAACATGCTGTTTGCATTTTGTTTTTAAATTTCTTCAAATATTTGAAACTCATGGGTGCGACCCAAAGCCAAAAAAAGCTTTGCTGACGTTAGCAAGAACACACACCAATGATTTGAATGTGTTATTAAACCGTAATTTTCAAACTATCATCACGAAATTCGATATATAAGCTTTTATCTAAAAAATAAAGATCAAGTTCGAAAATGAGACAAATCGGATGAAAACCACGCCTACCTCCCAAACAAAGTGATTTTATCAAAAAACAAAAGTGAATATTTTCCCTAAAAACTATGACGAAAATGTTTTAACAGATAAAGATTTTATTGGCTGATTAAGACTTTAAATATACTTTGGTTCAGAAGTGGGGGTGTTTTAACTTCGGCCCAGTCAAATTACTTGCTAGTTTAAATTATTATTATATTTAATATTTAATATTTATTATATTTAAGAAGAAAGGACAAATAAACAAAAGCTCAAAAAAATCAATTTAATTGATCATTTAATTTTCCTAATGAATACATGATTTTTTAACCCTAGAAAGGTTCGAATCGACGTAGATTATGTACATATTTTCAATATGTATTGCAAATAAGGTAACCTCTCCAGGGTTAAAAAGCTCAGAAGTGACTTTTTCATTTTTAAAATTATGTGATATTTACGTCTGTATGTTTTATAAAAAGCTCCGATGAAGGAAAACTTTTCAAAGGGTTTTTGAATATTTTTATATTCTTAAAATGAATGAACGCAAAGGAATTTATTATTTCTTAACCCAAAGGTCATAAAAAACAAAAGCTCAAAAAAGCTTTTCTGATTTTTTAATTTTTCGAAACAGTGAAATTCATAAAAACATTGATTTGTACATAATAAAGTTGATTGATTTTTTTTGAAAAAAGTTGAAGAGAATAGATGAAAAAAGCTAATTATCAATGAAAGCTTGAATGAAACATACATTTTTTGAACTTTCTTAAAATGCTTAAAATTCACAAGAATGATATATGTATTTATATTCAAAGAAAGGCACAAAGCAAACAAAAGCTCAAAAAAACTTTTATAGCTTAATATTTATGCTTGCCTTTTATAAAAGCGTAGAAAAAGCTCAAAAAGCTTTTAATATGTTATTAATATTTCGTTATTTAATATAAGCTCTTTCGTATGAACCACAAAAGCTCATAGGAAAAAAAAGCTGAAAAGGCTTTTCGATTATTATTTCAATTTCTAAAAAAATAAAAATGCTCAGAAATGTTAGTTTTGTATTTTAAATAAGAAACTTCCATTATCGCCAAAAGCTCAATAGTTTATATATACAATTTAGATCAGTGATGTTCACGTAGTACCACGCGTGGTGAGACTCGAAAGCTTTACTCGAGAATCGAAACACGTACACGATCGAATGCACGAACTTCTCTCAATCAGTTGGCGCTGAAACTTCCAGCTGGGTGCTTCATGCCGCTTAGTCGTGTGTTTTACACTGCACGAAATGTTTGAGGCATATGAAAATGCGTTATTTGCATAATTATAATATGTACTAATAATGATAATGATAGCGATAATTATAGTGATAGTGATAATAATATTGATACTGACAATGGTAATGATGATGACAATGATAATTATAACACAATTCTTGCTTAATAGCTACCTGCACAAAAATTTTTGTCAGTGCAAAGAGGGAGAGAGCTACAAACACAAGCACAAAAGTCGATAATTGTAGTAGTATGTGTGTGAACACCACTGATTAAGATACTACGATGAAGACGTGGAGAACCTATTGGTGCAGTATTGAAGACGAGTACTTTACCATCAATCCTCATTGCAACTATTTTCCTCCACTTCATAGTTCTCTGTCCATTCCTGCTCGCTCTCTACCAACACTTTTACCGCTATTATTAATTGGCAGGTGAATTTCGGCCGCGCTCAGCATTCGAGTTTAAGCAAAAGCTTTACTTTCACTTTTATTTGTTTACTACCACGTAGGACCATTTATCTGACCCCGAAAATAGCGCGAAAATGCGTACCTATTTAAACCAATTTTCAATGGGACCCACAGCAAAAAAACCAACGCAAAAAAAAGCACAACCGGAAATCGTAATAAAAGCTTTTATATGCGCGTAACGCCGCCTATAACGATGGTCTGAATGGCTTAATGCCACCCAGAAACCGCTAGTCTGTGTGTGTTTTTCGCCGCGAATGAGCTTCTCTAGTGTTTGTGGGGGTGGGCGAGGAGAGCGGGTGTTTTTTCGAGGTGTTCAAAGTGGGCGGCATGCATATAAAATTTATGCGCTGTTTATGCGCTTCTGACTGTTTGGTGGCCCAAAACTGTTACGAGTAGCTTTAGTCGCTGGAACTTCAAATAAACAGTTTGTTGGTATTGTTATGCCTTGTGCTGTTATTTTGTTGTTATTGTTGTTGTTGTTGTTGTTGTTGTTGTTGTTGTTGTTGTTGTTGTTGCTGTTATTGTCGTTGTTTGCTTGCTCGCTTGTGCGTGCACGCGTTAACGACACTACTGAGAATAATTCTTGTACCAACAGCAACAGACAGCAGAAAAAAAAACTGAACTGAGAATTGAATGGAAAGTGAAATTGAAATCGTGAGAATTGTGAAAATAAAAATTTACATATTTTTCAGCGTTGATTTCAGCTTACTTCTTCAACGCCTACGCGCTAGAGCCATCAAGGCTACCACCATTATTTTTATTTTACCAAAGCAGCCAACGCTAAGCTGCGGCAACTGTTGCTGCCCTGATCGAGACAAGGCATAAAATTATTTTCCAATATCTACTGCAAAAGGGGCGAAGTAGTATTGGTTTTCAGCGAGATTGAAATGAATTGCTGTGATTTTCGCCAACCTAATTCCAAATGGGGATCGAACTTCTTGGTGCACATAAAAGTGGGATAAAAATAATAAGAATATCAACAGTTTAAATTAAAAATAATTTATTGGGCATTTTAAATATTTAAACGAGCTTTGAAGTGAACAAGTTTTAGTCTATTTGTGTTGGTGTCCCTCCTGTGTATGTCCTTCCTTGCAGTGACACTTGCAGCTATGGCCACAGGTACATTTGTCGCCACACTTCTGTGGTGTGCATTTGCAATCTGTAATTTGAAGATAGTTTTATTCAATTAAACACTAATTTTAGTTTGAACTAAAAATCTTACCATTTCCACAACCTTTGCAGGGCATCTTGTTTTCGTGCTTCTTGATTGTTGTTGAAATCTGTGAATGGTCTGTAAGAAGTGGTTATTTTTATGAATCTTCTGCACAAAATGCAGTTGCTTTTATATCTTTTCATTTTTTAAAAACAAAATTAAAAAAAAAAACATCTTTAACTACACAAATAGGCCTCTGACAGTTGATAAAGTGTGGTGTGCAAAATTTTGTTATCTTCAGCTACTGATTTCTTATGTCCACATTGATAAAGTATTTAAATGATTATATTAAGTCTGCAGTTCTTTATTCAAAATGCAAGATAGGTGCTTTTATTAATCATTGCTTACATTTTGCTGTTATACTTTATTGTTTTTTTTTTTCTTATTTTGATCTCTTTTTATGACGCTTCTAAAATCTGTTTTCAGAATTTTATATGAATGGCTAGAATAACTCTACAGCAGTGTCGACCACAGTAACAACATTTGTCTCATTTATTTTTTCGTGTATACGTAAAAAGGTTTCATGTATAGGCAAAGGTATCGTGGCGTCCGTGGCGTAGTTGGTTAAAGTGCGTGGCCTCTATGTCAACGAACCTGGAGACCCGGGTTCGAACCCCAGCAGCGACATAAATTTATTTGAATTAAAATAATTTTTCTGTACCGCCTCCACCTCTCTGCAGACAATGGCAAACCTCAGAAAGTAATCAAAATGCCATGTAAAGCTTCTTGAGAACAAGAACATTCCGTTAATCGCCGTTTGGAGTCGACGTTAAACCTATAAGTCCGGTTCTCGGGCAATTGTGTACAAACATTTCACAACAGACACAACACTATTTGATGATAAGAGGTTCGGTCAAAGTTCTTACAACCTAGTTTATAAGGCTAGTTTATTTTTAATTTTTTAAAATACATTTCCAGGCCTGGCCGGGATTCGAACTCGGACCCTCTGGGATGACAGCCAAGAGTTCTACCTACGAGAGGCCGCTCAAATAACGGCTGTAATCGTGACGATGGAAAGACCGACTCATAGGCGGACATAGCAAGAAATGTTAATTAAGGAATAATATACATACGTATAAATTTTTCGAAAAACAAACAATTTTTTTTTTGTTTAATGTGTTCTTTATAGTTTTATGAATATAAATACACATTTTTAAATAGATATTTAAAAAAAAAAACAGAAGTTGTAACGGTTTTTGTGTCTTAGCTCCATACAAAGGAATAAAAATCTTTAAACGCGATTTCCTCGAAACTAGTTTTTTTTTAAACGGTTCGATAGATATCTCGAAATCTATTGGTTCAATTTCAATTATTTTTTTTTGCTTTTTGTTCGATATTTTGTTCTTAAGGCATCCCCCTTTAATTCAAGTACATATCTATTTTTTTTTTTTTTGATAAACAAAAAAGCGCGCGAAAATGTATCTATTTTTTGAACTTTTTACTTCAACTTCCGCCATAATTAAAAAAAAAAACCTGGGGGTCTGGCATAGGGGGGATGCTTAATATATGGTCTTAGTATATGCTTTAAAATGTCTTTTTTTTTGTTTCCGATACATGGGAAAGGCCATATCCATCGAACCGTTTTTGATGTCTTTTTTTCAATGACATTTTCAGCGCCCTTTATATAAAAGCCAGAACTGTATTTTAAAAAAAAAATATTTTTATAAAGTCTTTTTTATGTCTAATAACCTGTATAAATTAAAAAAAAATAATAATAACTTCTTATATCTAAAAAACTTTTGTGAAAACAGCTCCTGTTTTTGGTTGTTATAACCTTAATATCGTGGCGTCCGTGGCGTAGTTGGTTAAAGTGCGTGGCCGCTATGTCAAAGAACTTTGGAAACCCAGGTTCGAACCCCAGCAGCGACAGAAAATTATTTGAATTAAAATAATTTTTCTGTACGGCCGCCACCTCTCTGCAGACAATGGCAAACCTCAGAGAGTAATCAAAATGCCATGTAAAGCTTCTTGAGAACGAGAACTTTCCGTTCATCGCCGTTCGGAGTCGGCGTTAAGCATGTAGGTCCAGTTCTCGGTCAATTGTGTACAAACTTAATAACACGCACAACACAATTGATCATAAGAAGCTAGGTCAAAGTCCTTTCAAGGGCTGAAATGGCCAGTTATTTATTTATTTTTATAACCTTAATAACCTTAAATAGCAGTTTTTTAGCAAATTTTGATCAATGACCCTCCTTCTGTATGAATTTTAAATTAATGAAAACTAGCTATTTACCACACAAATGACTTTATTGATATAATAAAACATTCTTAGACCAAGAAAATCTGTAACTTTTTAGTTTTTACGAATATATTTCAATAAAATTTCGCACATATTTAAGCTGAGTAAAAAATATAACTGCACTAAATATGTGCATTATGGTGGGTGAAATTGTTCGGCTGGGAAAAAAAGCAAAATTCCTATAGGAAAAACAAAATCTACTCAAAATTCTAATAAAACTTCCTCTTGAAACTAGGGGTCTAAAATTAAAACCTAGCTCCCGCTGAGAGACATCAAGATTTCGGTTTGAGGTATTTTAAAAAACTGCATAAATTTTATGGAAAACAATATCATTGAAGTAAACATCATATATTATTGGTTCGGGGCTGTTTTAAACAAAATTTTATTAGCTTTAAATAAACGCCGAAAAGTAATGAAAAATCCCTTTTTTCTTTTTAGAAGAAAATAAAATTTTCATTGTAGGCTCTATCATATTTTGAACGGATTTCATTGGGGAATATGGTATACCTTCACCTATGATTTGAACAAATCCATTTTTTAGGGCGTTCTGTTATTTAAATTTACAAAATAAAACATGAACTTTAAAAAAATTGTGTTTTTTCTGATTGCTCAATGACATTACAAGCTTAAGTTTTTGGGTAAATTAAAAAAAAATTTTCTAAAATTTAGCTTGAAAAAATTAAACAGAAATAAGTCTACAATTTTTCAAAAGCGAATTTTTATATCTCTCGGTGGGAGCTAGGTTTTGATTTAGACCCCTATTCTCTGGGGGAAGTTTTCTTAGAATTCTTCGTAGATTACGTTTTTGCTGTACGTCTTTTGATAAAAATAATTGAGCCACCCTAATGTGCATATTTCAAATACTTACACAGAAGTAATTTCACGCCGACCCACATAAGTTTTAATTTATGAAACACACTTCCTTCAAGTTTTACATTTTTTTTTATTTGTTTTTTTTTTTGCATTTTCAAAATCACCAAAATTTTGTATTCTTCGAGGGTCCGGCTCTATATATTTACAATTTTTGTTCTTGTATGGATCTAAGTCAGAGAGCGTCATGGCTTTATTTTTGCCTCTTGGCTGGATGTGTCATCAACAAGAATGTCTGCATTTGATGTGCGATTGAAATGAAGAATTCCCATTATGCTGTTGCGTCGATGCTAATGCAAAATTGCAAGAATAAGCATCCATTGTCGGTTTATTTTCAATCTGGTGTTTTTTATATTCATATTTTCATTGTTTTTTTTTTGTTTTTTTTTTTTTTTGTATAAAAGAAATATGTGTTAAAATAAATGTTGACTCAATTTCCAGAATAAGTAAATATTTAACAGAAAAGCATAAGAAAAGCACTTTTTTTTTTTTTTTTTTTTATTGAAAATATAAGTTATAAAAAATTACAAAACAAAAAAAAATTATATGCGTCAATCAGTTAAAATATTACTAGCCACATTCAGTACATATCACTTCTTGCAGCAATCGTCCTTGGTGCCGGTTTTGCAGGGACATTTGCAATGTTGATCACAGGAGCAGTTGTCGCCGCACTTGGCTGCAGTGCATTTGCAGTCTAGTCGAAAGATTACAACAAAAAAACATTATTTTTATTTATAATTATTTTTTTATAATTAATATTAAAATTTACTATAATTTCATTATAATTATCATATTAAAAGAGAAATTCACAACAACTGCCAAACTCACCTTTACCACATCCTTTGCAAGGCATTTTCTTTGAGTTGTTTTTATAAATTTACTGAAAACTCTTTAATTAATGAACTCTGCTCAGCTTAGCAGTTGACTTTTCTTTAATGATTTCCCAAACATTTTGCTGCTTTTTATACCATGCTGCTATTTTTTTTTTTTTAACTCACAACTCCGCGCAGTGTGCAATATTCTTAAGTTTTAGTGTAAATTCTGTGTGGTGCGTGCAATTGCTTCCACTACACTTTACTTATGATCCCCAGTGAACGTGCGCACTGATAAGTGCTTTTTCGAAGTTCGAAATAATTTTGCACTCGTTCGCTTAACTGCTCAATCTTCATGGTGTTGCGCCGTTACGTCTGATAAGCATTCGAATGTAAGCAAATAATTATAAAAAAGATAAAGTGAAGTTAATAAATACACATAGATACATTTTTACAAATTGTTTATCGCAAAAACCGATAAGAACAACATACTTAAGGCCTGCGTACTTTTAAATCGGGAAATGAATAAAAAGTTGTAACTTTTAAACTTTTGAGTAAATATTCAATATTTATTTTATAAATGGTTATATTAAACAATTATCTTTTTCTTAATATATAAAATTTTATGTTTAACCCCCCTCCCCCCTCGAAAAAAGTGCGTACTTTGCTTTTGATGCCTCTCATTAGGTTCTGCACACTTGTTTCAGTAATCGAATTTGAAGCAGCGACCCACTTTTTCATAAAACAACTGATGCCATTAGCTTCCCCACCCTTCTATTTAAGATTTCTCTTTATAATTGCAAAATATCTTTCAATGGTTCGCAACATTGGGGTCTTCAGGGGGTTGCTTTCCTTTGGGACATATTGTACGCCATTAGTTTGAAGCCAATCCTTGACTACGGCAGCATAATGAGAAATAGCTCGACCTGGCCAAAACAATATGGATCCTTTGTGGTTTTCAATAAATAGAAGAATTATTTTTTTTAAGCACTCTTCTTTATAAATTTTAGCGTTTATTATTCCTTTAGTGATGAAAGGTTTTTTTCTAAGCCCAAAAGAGCAGATTCCTTGCCAAATCATTTATTTGTGTATGTTTAAATTTTGCCTTAACGTTTCCTTTTCCAGAAGCAACATACAATTTTGACGTAGAATACGTCATTCTCGGAAGTTAGTAGGGCGATTGATAGTGATCAAGCGGCGGTTGATAGCGTTTTATTTATTTATTTATTTATTTATTTATTTATTTCTTTCATCTAACAGAGATCAACTCTTACAGACTACTTATATTATATTATTCATAGAATACACTAAGGGAAATAACGCATATTAACATTATCCACGCCTGAGTATATATTCCATTTAAATATTTACGTGGATAAATCAAATATTTTCCTTACAACTCGTTTTTTTCCCGTATTTAAATTTTATTTATGCCACACACTGACACACATATTTCATACAGCTGCCAAGCAGCCGCCAAGCAGCAGCAGCATCGCACTCTGTTCCTGTGCGTTGAGTTTCTTCGTACCAGCAGTTGAAGGTCTTATAGTTCTCATTTAGTTAATATTTCAAGGGTAATATATCGTGACTATTTGGCAAATATGATTTGTGAGTGCGGTGGTGAGTGCGAAGCATGATGAATTCATGTAAGGTGGAGTGACAACTCGGTATTTTCTGAAGAATGTCACTCCACTCTACATGATTTCATCATGCATCGCACTCACCACCGTGCTCAAAAATAATATTTTCACAAAAAGAAAATAAAATATACCACTAAATGGCGTTTGACATGGACGCAGCTCGTGGGAAATATTCAAATAAATTGTTTTTCAATTTCAATATTTTTATATAAATTTTCCTTAAATGCAATAGTTTTATTTTCAAATAGTAAATATTTGAAAGATATTTAAATATATTCTTGCATAATTTTAATATATTTTTTATTAATTCTGTTTAAATATTTTAATATTTTATTTAATTAAAAAAGTATTTAAATAAATTTTAAATATTTACGTGGTCGATTTAAATAAATGCGTTATTGGTGCAAAAATGACTCGCTTTTTGGATAAATTAAAAAAGTTTTTGGATAAATTTAATATTTTTTTCCCTTAGTGTACATTACAATAGTTCAATAGTTTTCATTTCAAGTCGTACACATTGGTGATAGATACATTTCAATAGTTCGATAGTTTTAATTTCAAGTCGTACACATTACATTGGTGATAAATACATTTCAATAATTTCATTTCAAGTGGTAAATATTAATTGTTACAGTGGTAAATTTGTTTCAGTTGATTTAGGAATGAGGAAAAGAGAATTTAGAAAGGTTTTTAAAGCGAAGGACCATGGCCTGGCCGGGAATCGAACCCGGGACCTCTGGGATAGCAGTCGAGCACGCTACCTACTCGACTACCGAGGCGCCGTCACACTTTGAGCCTTTGGTGTGCCTAAAGTACTGATCGTACAATGTTGATGTAAGCCCTTGTTGGTCTGCTTGATCCTCACTGGGGTCATGCATGTTTGAACTCTCTAACTTATACAAATTTTACACAATTACATGAAATATAAAGCCAACATTTGATGTTTTTGTTTGCTTAAACTTGCTA
Organism: Pherbina coryleti; assembly: GCA_943735915.1. Classification (NCBI taxonomy): domain Eukaryota; kingdom Metazoa; phylum Arthropoda; class Insecta; order Diptera; family Sciomyzidae; genus Pherbina; species Pherbina coryleti. Next base: position 10,287,729 of record OX030949.1, read on the forward strand.
CCTATTTATCGACAGTTTCCGGTTTTATCGACAAAACCATACAATTTGTATGGGAGCCCCCCTAAGAAGTGGTCGGAGGGAATAGGTGTCAAACGCAAAAATGTTCCTTTTGCAAAAGTAATGGGGGTCGGTCATACATATTAACCCTCTCCGGCACTCTCTTAAAGGTCATATGCTCAGGTGTATGGCATAAATATACAAAAACCATAAAATTTGTATGGGAGCCCCCTAAAGAGTGGTCGGAGGGAATAGGTGTCAAAGGCAAAAATGCTCCTTTTGCAAAAGTAATGGGGGTCGGTGATACATATTAACCTTTTCCGGCACAAAAATCATAAAATTTGTATGGGAGCCCCCCTAAGGAGTGGTCGGAGGGAATAGGTGTCAAAGGCAAAAATGTTCCTTATGCAAAAGTAATGGGGGTCGGTTATACATATTAACCCTCTCCGACACTCTGTTAAAGGCCATATGCTCAGGTGTATCGAGTAAATATTTTGCTAAATATTTTTTAAAAAAATGTCATCAAAATCGAATTGAATAATTCTACGTCTTGTGTTACGACATAGTCGAAATTACTGTATCTTTTTTCTTTGGAGCTCATTGTAATATTTTTACAAAAAACCACAAAACTTTAATTACTTTTATAAAAGCTTATACACTTGACTTATAAATGGTAGAATATACCAGCTGTGAAATATCAAATTTAGGAGTTGCGATCTTGTAAGTATTTCCCGATTTAAAAGTACGCAGGCCTTACAAATACTTGATGAAATTGATATGTCTAAAGTTGGAGAATACTTGTAGTAATTTAAAAATAACTGCTATGAACTGCAATTATATCTTTGTAATTAATTGTTATGAAACTTTTTATTCCACATTAAGGCTCCCAATGTCCCAATGAATGTCTTTTAGATATTCATTAACAATCTTATATGAAAAGTTAAGGTAAACCTATAAAAATATGTGTCAGAACATTTTTGTTTTCTTTTTCTAACTTAGATCTCTTGAAGAGACCTTAAATGCAACAAATTTATTTTTAGAAATTTTTTCGTAAAAATATACTTAACCGATAGATTTGGCGAAAAAGTATCCACATAGTCACATGCACACACATACACACACACACTCTTACAAACAATCATACCAATAACACACATTTTAGCCGCAATTGTATTGCGACGCTCAAATCTATCGAACAACTCGCAAAGTTCCGCACTCATACCGCACACAGTCGCACCACAAAGCGACGTAATGCGATAAAAAGCTGCGAATGCATTGCTACCACCCGCTGCCAACCGGATGTCCGCCTTCATCCGGTCGTCCTTCCTGTAATGGTGCCACAGCGCAGCACCATGCATCAGAAAAACGTAACCGTAACGTAATGACTAGCTTGCGCGGTTACAAAATTATTATCAACGCGCAACAATCATTTCATTGTTGCTGCTATAAAAAAAAAAAAAAAAATTAAAACACATTCGCACTATTCGAAGCAAGTGGTCCTGCAAACAAAACGTGAAATGCCATCTAAGGTAACACCAACATAACGTTATGCAGCACAATCAATGCAGCGACACACTGGCGGATCTGCATGCGGGCTGAAAGGGATTTAAATCCCCCCTTTTTGATTGTGAAAATTGATTTGATTGTGAAAACATTTTGATTGTGAAAATAATGAAAAGAAGCCCTAAAAACCGTTAAAGACAATACCCACCCCCTTACGCATAAAAACTAATAAACACACAATGAAAACACAATTCTAAACTTCAAATGCTCATATCTCCGTAAATAGAGGCCGTATAGGGGTCAAAGTTGCAGCATTGTTAAATTGTTTTTTCAACATTTAATTTGATACCTAAATTGTCCTTATGCGATACGAGTTTCAAATTTTACAAAATGCTAAACTTCAAATGCTCATATCTATGTAAATAGAGGCCGTAGAGGGGTCAAAGGTGCCTTATTCTGTATGTATCTGTCGTTCGCTTTGTTCGCTCGCTAGAATAATCCGAATTACATGGAGCAACAAAAGTATTGAGGCGAATATTGTTCGCTGCATCAGTTTTTTTTTTACCAATGAAGATAAATATCTGCGATCACAAGTTTGTAAATAGACGCAAATACTTTAAAATCAAATTGTTTAATGTTTTTATTTGCATATGTTGGTTAACCCTGTGTTGGTTAACACCAATAAATAAATAATACACAGATTATATTTCTGTATTGCATTTATGTTCCTTATATGTTTATGGTTTTGATACAAAATTCTACATATCACATAATTGTATGGTATGGTGGTTGATATTATGGAATGATGGTATGGTATGGTTGATGGATTTGGTGTTATTGTATAACTCTGAACTTGTTCTTATTTGTCTTATTAACATTAAACTTTTCAAAATTGTATTAAAACAGATTTAATTTACTCTTGCCATTATATGAAATGGGACTGTTCTAGTGAGACTATATTAAAGAGTAAATCAATTAACCACTTAAAAATCAACTTTTTTGTGTTAAATTTTCACTTCTACTTTGCGTGTTGGCCACACACATATGGGCTTGTCCAGAAAATGGTCAACCAGAGGTAAAAAAATATATTTACTTATTTCTTGAAGTTTTGGTTGCAAAAAAAACCTTAATGTCTCTTCAATCGAATACAAGAGCTTACTTTGGTTATATTCTCTTGAGTGTTGTAAAAATGACAGATTTATTGTCAATTGAAGTAATTTTGTTTTTTTTTTTTCAATTTTTTTTACTCATATTTGTGATGATAGGTTATGCTCTTTTATGCTCAAATGAGAAAACTCTGAGAGCAGCAACAACTGCCAATTCGAAATATTACAGAGTCAATATATGAAAAAATTTGATTTTTAAATGTAGATATATGTATTTTTTTACGTTATTAATAAATTTTTAAAAACATTCATGTGAATTTTCAATTAGAGGGAAAAATGTGTAACGTCCGACACGTAACGTCCGAACAAATAAAATTGCAAACTGTAACTTAAAAAAAAATTGATTTTTGAGATGATGTAGGATTTTCTTTAAAACTTATTTAATTTTCAGTTATTTGTTCTTTTCGACTTCTGAGGTGTGACCGACCATTTCGTAGAATTAATCTAAGCTTTAGTGTTAGTCTCACAAGAACTTCCTTTTTTTGTAACGTCCGAACGCACGACAAAAATAACAAATTTCGGGTAAAATGCGGTAAGATGCTTGATGTTATAATTATTATAAATTCTACGAAATGGGAGCTATTTAACCAAATTAATTTTAATTGGAAAACTGTTTATAAAATTGGCGAAATATATAAAAAAATGTATCGTCCGAACGCTGGGACTTACCCATACACAGAACCAAAAACGTACTTAATAACAAAGAAAAAGTTCTTTGTCCCAATGTATTATACATTAAAATTGGTCCAAAGTACGAGTTCCTTGATTCAATGAATCTTTGTTCTTACGTTATTTCTTTGATATGCTATGAAGAAAAATGATTAATTAATGACACATACAACTGTTGCAATAAGTTAGTCTGTCCTTAGAAATTTTAAAACAATATCAAGATATATTTTAAAAAATCATTTTCTTATTGAGATAAAATTCTCTAATGGTTTTTTAGATATTACAACACAAGAACTGGAACAAAATTTTAATGAACACGAACAATGAACTGTTCCTTAAAATTAAGAACAACGATTCATTGAACCAAAGAATTCGTTCTTTGGGGCAATGAATAGTTCTTAAAAATCAATGAATTTCGCTTTATGAACGAGATTCTTTGATTTTAAGAACAATATTTGGTTCAGTGTATATGTATTTGAATGTTTATGAGATCTGGTAGGTTTATTCGAGATAACAAAACCATTTTAATATCTCTGCTTTTATAGTTTTTAGAAACATTTATTGGAGCAACTCTTTGCTTTTATAGTTTCGAGCAACTCAACTTAATTGCTTCCACAACGTACCAATTTATGTGGCCAGCTAGTAAATGCGTAAGTGTTTGCTAAGTAACTGCTACGATCTATTTATTTTAAAACTTATTTATTTTTTGTTTGATTAATGTTTTGATACATTTTCGTATTTTTGTCAAGACTTTTTCGGAAAATAAGAAGCATATGAATATGCATATGTCATTTTTTTTCTTAGTTAGCTTAGTTTGTTTTTTATTTTTTTTAGCTTGGCACACCCCTTTGACGAATCCTAGATCCGCCACTGCAGCAGCATCGTCATCAGCATCAGTGAGCCGCACTTGTGTGCAGCCACTCACACAACGCAAAGCAACGCAATGCAATGTCGTTAAATTCAATGAATTGAATTCAATTGAAATTGAACGAATACTCGTAAATAAATGAATGAATGAAAGAATGAATGAAGAAATGACTGAATGAGTGTTTGAGTGAATGACTGACTGACTGAGAGAATCACTTTTAATGTGAATGTTTTCTTTTTATGTTATAAATGCTAGTGCGCGTGTGTGTGTGTTTGTGTCATCTGTCCTCAGTACACCGGTAATTACTGCCACGTGACAGTGAAAATTGCTCGACGCTGTCGGCGTTGGCGTTATTTTTAGTTTGGTTGCTTTTACCGTTCTGAATATTGCCTTTAACTCATGCTATGCGTTTTAAATAATGCGATTTTGATGGCGGAAGTGCAGTGGTTGGTTTCAATTTAAAATTTGATCCTCATTCCTGCTCTCCAAAGTGGCGAATGACATTTTTAAATTAATCATCATTGTAAAAAAACAAACAAAATGTTTATCTATATCTATACTATTATACTATTATAAATATAACTGAAAATTTTTTGTTGCCGCTAAACTCCAAAAGTACTGGTCCGATTTTTATGAAATAAGTTTTAAAATATCACATTTGTGCTACAAAAGGATATAGCGGTATTTTCTTCACGAAGTTTTAATAATTAGTCAGCCTTATTCCAGGATCCGTCGAAGCTGTGATTTTCTTTCGGATTCGCAAAGTTGTATTCTACGATCCAAATCGTTACGTCGTATTCGAAATTCATAACTTTGACATTCCACGTTCCGAAAGCATCATCATCTGACAGTTATTTTTGCGGATTTTTTACGACAGCTTTGCATCGTCGGAATTCATTGGGACACCAAAATTTTAAAGTGAAATGTTGTTTATTTTATCAAAATAAACTGCTTAAAGGAAAATATGTAAGTATTTTTCCTTTAATTCAACAAAAAAAAAGTTTTTTCTGTTTATGTAGGAAAAAAATTAGAAATAGAAACCACTACACGCGTTTCGTCAGTTTAATGAATTAAATGGTATGCATCATCATCAAAAATGAAAACGATTTGAAGCGTTTTTATTCAAATGTTAGAAAAATGCATTACACTCATGTCAACACAACCCCAAGCTTGTGTAGAAATTTCCCGTAAATGGTTTTTGAAGAGTTTTCCACCTACCAAGTCGAGCACTTACATACGAATACTTTGAAACGTGCACTACCTACATTTCGCTATCCATTTCAAAAGAATAATCTCTCAATTTTCATAGCCATTCTTTGTAGCGTATTCTCCTCATGCTGTGCAAAAATTTAAATTGCAATGGAATTCATTTTAGATCCCTTTTTATATGAAAATCTTTAAACTTGACACTCTAATTATTTACTTTTTTTTAATTTCATGTTTCTCGTCAAAAACACCTGTTTTGGAAATTTCGAAATTAGATTTCATTGAGGCAACATTCCACTTTGTTTTGTTCGGAACCTAGCATAGCAAATTTTTCGTATCCTAGACGGATCCTAGAATAGGGCTGAGTATCTTTAATTGAAGTGCAAAGTTTTTTTGAAAATCATCCACAATGCCATGCATTGCTTGATTGCTTTTCATGCGTTTTCGCTGCGAGAGCTTCCATAAATTTCATGTTGCTCTCCAACGGGCAAGCATGTCAGCAGCTTCCTCCGGGAGCACAACGTCAGCACTAATTTTTGTTGTTGCGCAAGCGAACGGTTCATGGAAATTGCTCAAAAGCGCAAGAGAGAAAAAAATAACAAAGGAAAAGAACGTGTTGCATTTAAATCAGTGTCGGCCAAAAAAATACATACACAGTTCTTTCAATTTTGTACTAGTGTGCGCCCAAGTGAGAGCAAAGAATATCTCTTTGGCTTACACTGTGACAATTTTACTTCGCAGAAGGCGAAATTTTAAATGATCAGTTGTGTGACACAAGTGCGCAGGTCAGTAATTGCATTTTATCCGAAGTGTTTTTTCAGTGAGCAAATAAAAGATGAATAACCGAGTTTGTAGTGTCAGCAAACGGCGCATGAATCGTCTAGTGAAATTAGTTTTGATGTGGTGAATTAATTCAACACAGTTTTGTTAAAAGGGGATTCCCTGACCACCTTCAGCATGTTCAGATTTTTTTTTTTTAAATAGAGTTTTCCGCTCTATATCTCTACACTTTTAATGAGACTCAATCCAACTTGATGAATAGTATATTTGTTTCGCGACATGCAACTATTCTACACATGTTTTGACAGTGGTTTACCTATAATTTATAAATGAGCAAGATAAACAAAAGGCTGACTTTCAACTTTTATAGAAGTGGCATTGTTTGAGCCAATAAGTTTTTTTATAAATTGATAAAAATAAACTATTGATAAAGAGATAACATCCGTTGCGAAGCATCGGACAACTGTGACCTGCTAGATAAAACTAAAATCCAACTCATTGATCGAGGACTACTTAGAAGGAATATTATTTTTTTTTTTTTAATCTTGCGAAAAAATTTTAAAATGCTTATAGTGCTGGTTGGTTTTAAGTATCATTTATATTATAAATTTTATAAGATCCTTGGAAAATGATGTGATAAACACTGTTCGTATTTTTTTTTATTTACAACTTTCTGCCATGAAACTTTTTCAGATATGGAATACTTAGCAAGAACTTGAAGTAAACTTTGAACTAAATGCAGATATTCGAAAAAAATTACCCCCCAGAAAAAGAAGAAGAACAACAACAGCAACTGTAAAATATTCATAGTGCTAAATATTTTAAATTACCAAAGATAACGCATCTGCAAATATTTACAATGGATGTTGCTGCAAAATTACAAAAACAAAACAACAACAATAACAACAACAACAAAAACAGCAGCAACAATAGGACCAAATGCCAAAAAAAATGTTGGGAAACTTCATTTTGAGCTCGCATTTCAGTTTGTATTCAAATTGGATGCCATGAATAGATCAGCGTAGAGTGGCAACATAAGGATAACCATTTTGTTGTTACTATCAGAGTTGCTGTTTTTGTTGTTGTTGTTGTTGTTGTTGTTGTTGTTGTTGTTGTTGTTGCCACTGCTGCCATTATATCTAGTCTAGTAAATATAATGGGAAACAATATACGATATAAGAAAATAAGGATATGCGGCAATGGCAGCCGTGGAAGCAGCAGCTTCAATGCCGAGCGCAGCAGAACATCATCACCATCATATATAAATATATATATATATATATATTTATATTTACAATGAAGCACAGAATGGTGGAGCTTAAAGCTTGACAACACAGCACTAGCTGAAGCAGCAGCAGCTTGTCCTTTTTCGCCATTTTGTGCGTTTGTTTGTACTGCGTACAGTTGTGTGTCACTGAGTTAGACTATGTCAATGTAAGTGTGTGTGTTTGTGTGGCTGTGTGTGCTTTACTCCTCGCAGCATTTCGTTTTGCAATTTCATTAAATTCCAGCATCCCGCCATAAATCTTCCACTTCTTCTGTGCTGCGAAGCGATAAAAGGTGGTGTGGAAGTAGCAACTAAGTCTGGGAGTATGGGGCGGAAAGTGTGGATGGATGGATAGCTGACTCCAAAAGAAGCAGAAAAAGCCAAAGCGAATGCAGAAAAAAACACCCGAACAGCATGGTTTGGGATCGGGTCACAGTTTTGTTCACAGCAAAGAAAAAAAACAAAACTCCTTGTTTTAGAAGGACATCTCGTTTTAATTTCTTTCCTTTTTTTAATGTTTCTATATTTTCCCACTCTGCCTCACTTGTCAGCCAATGACAACGACAAAGACCAGAACAACGACGACAGTAATAACGGCAAAGGATGCCGGCACACAAAGCAGTCAGAATAGGGACCAAATTTCAAAAAAACAAAATAATAAATACAATTTGCGCAAAACTAAAGAAAGTCAGAAACTTGGTCAGGCAGGATATTTTATGGCATCACCCTACATTCACGGCGAGCTTAAGATGTTGTATGGAAAAAATCATGGCAAAAAAACACAACTACGCACCAAGAATTTCACTCTTCGATAAGTAACAAATCATGGAGGTCTTGAAGTTATAGAAGAAAGAAAAAAAATGGATTTAGGAGGCTTCAAGTTTACCTAATTAGTTTTTCATGTGATGTTATCCACAATCGTCCTTAATAATGTAAAAATTCAGAATTGAGAAATGTGAATTAAATTCGTCTCAATTACAATCAATTGAAAAATTTCATCACTGAATCATGAACAAAACCGCAAATGAACAATAAACAATTAACTGTTTAACTAATAAAATAAGACCCAGTGCAAATTTCTTACCCACAGATCAAATTATAAAACCACTAAGAACACATTCTATGTATTAACCTACACTTAGATAATTTCGTTAGTTTACGTGAGAACTAAACATCAACTTTGTCTGGTTGTCTGAAGGCCGCAATTCTGGAAATTAAAGGTTAAAGATGCAAAGACAACATAAATGAACATAAAATTACCCCAAACATGATGGGCCAAGACTTAAACTCACACACACATCCACGTACACAAACTCATCTTGAGCAAAGACATATTCAAATAGCTATAATGTGCGTGTGTTCGTGTGCCTTAGTAACGCAAGTAGCATTCCAAATGAGCCCACAAGGTGTCGTAAAGCAATCAACAAACGAGCCAAAGATTGCCATTGTGGCTAAAACTGTGCGCATACATGTACACATAATTATACGACATATACAAGCTGATAATATTGCCAAAACGCCTACTGTTACGCCCACTTAGATTAACTTCTTAGAGGTGGTCGGTGAGGAGGTGGTGCAGGTGGAGAGGGAATAGCAGGTCATATGATTTCAAGCTAAGTAGATTCAGTTAAGAAATAAGCATCGAGCAAGAACGGCTTGCTACTGAAACAATCATTACAGCCATTGAGCTCATAAAAAAACATTATGGCACTCACTTAGTAGAGTGGGTCTAACAAGTAGTTGAAAGAAATTTTGAAGACATTCATTAGAAGAGACCAGCTGTAGCGCGCAACAGTTTCTTCAAATCAAATGAAGATGATGTTAACAAGAAACTTATTGGAGTGCTGTTTTCGAATTTCAGCGACAAAAATCATATCGTATATACTCGTAAATAAAAAGATTTTCAAGGTTGTAAGCTATAATAGTCCTGCCAATGAGGTCCAAAACAGGTTGTTTTTTTTAGGCTTTCAACCAAGGATTTCAGGATATTGACCTATTCAGTCAAGTCTGCCTTGGTTCGAAATGGGGTGACGGATTAGTGGGAGGGAAGGGATAATCAAGTGAAACATATGTAGGATGTTCTTAACGTGGTGGAAAGAAGTAGAAACATGTGAATGAATCTGAGACAAGTGTTATGCTTTACCTCAGTCAATTCAAGTTATAAGGCAACCCTCATCCACAAACTTCTTTACCACCAACTACGACTTCAAGTTTTATATTGGTGAGTTTTCAATTTCAGTTGATAAGAAATGAGGAAAGAAAATTGCAAATACGAAAGGTTAAAGCGTAGAACCATTGCCTGGCCGGGATTCGAACCCGGGACCTCTGGGATGGCAGTCGAGCACTAACTAATCGACCACCGAGGCCATCAAAAGATGCATCAAGAAGTATCGTAAATTTTGAGAATTATAAAGAATCGTCTTTTGGGTAGTTAGTTAAGGAAAGTCTCCAATTTTATGAAGTCAAATATATCGACGCTGTTTGAAAATATTGACTCTGTGGAATATTGTAGCGAATGCGATATCCAATTAGTTTCCGTAGACATCTGCCTTGTCGGCATAAATGTTCGTTGCCCCTTTGAAAGTCGAGGTTCATGGAATTGACGCCCAACAGATAAATCTTCCGGACGTTAGTATCATGCTAATACTTATACTTTAACGTTCATCTAAAGAACCAATTTACCAAGTCACCATCCACATTTACTGATGGAAATCAAGACCCATCTAACATCTCCGACAATTTATGGGTATTGCCACCCGGTTATTTTAGCTCAACTCTACGCCGATCATCACAGACACTTCATCACAACACTTTTTCAATTCTGTTACTGCGAGATTACTAAGTTATACTTTTCACCTCGAAGTACCCAAATCTCTCGAAATCGAAGTACCAAAGTAACTCTCAGTTTAAACAACATTTTTGCAGTTAAACTGCCCAGCCTTTAAAAGTGCGTTTATAAACATGCCAGTAAATTTTAATCGCATATCTGCCAAGGTAAAGACTATTCCAGCGCTAACAAATTTTTAGGATAGTTGCTATTCCTTCGTAGGCATAACTTACTATTGATCAAGTTAACAGTCCACCTACTCCCCAGATTGGGCCACCAACTCTAGGATCTGGGTAGTCCCTTCTACATTTACAAAGGATAGGGCGAACCTATTGACTGCGATCATCCTCCTCTATCCTGACTTTGGGCAGGCTGCTCGTGAGAACAGGCATGGTTTTTTTACTTTTGGGTAGTTAGTCGAAGGAAAGTATTTAATTTTACGAACCACATGTATACGCTGTTTGAAAACACTGGTGCTAATTTTGTGGGGAATGGAAGATCGGAAAATCTGGAGGCTTAAAGCAACAAACAAAGAGAATCGAAACATATCGAAATAAGGCTCCCCTAAAAGCACCACAGCCAATGGTATACAACCCTTGTTAACCCTAGAGCAGTGTTGCCAGAACTTTTTTGAGAAAAGCGCGAGATTTAAAGAAAATATCGCCCAATGTTGGTAGCTCACACGACACGCCAATCATAATTTTGCATTTCTATGAAAATTTTATTTCGTAACCTAGCAACACTATACAGATTGCTGATTGCCGACATGTACAGCAATCTCAAAATAACCAACAAAACTATTAGATTGTTTGATTGCCAATCACCATGTGAGTTGGGGATAATTTATACAAAAATTGGCGCAAAAATTCGGGTTATTCATCTTTCTTTTAATTATGATCTTATAGGTACTTTTGTCTTTTTCTTTCCCTCAGAATAAAGGTAGAACTTTATGCAATGCAAGTTTCCACTGAACATAACTTTGAACACTGAACATTTCAAACTTCGTGCAATTTCAGTCGCCGATGTGCTCTTGTTGTCAGCCGTTGCTTCGTTGCAATAAGTATTGTAGTTTTGTAGTTGTGTAGCTCATGTAAGTCGATGCTTATAATAATTAGCATCTATGTAACTTTCTCCTTTCGAGCTTAAGAGGTTAATAGTTTGTGTTTTTGTGCTTTTGTTATTACAGGTTGCAAAAATTAGTTGCATTCCAAAGTAAATGCTCAACTCAAAAGACAGAAAAGTGGAAACAGCTATGTTTTCCTTCGACCACGAATTAACTTGCTATCATATAAACCAGTGGGGCCCAAGCAAAAATAATAAATACAAGATTATGACATGCGCATGTCTGCCTACGTCATGATCGACACATTGTCAAAATCAGCTGTTTTTCACTGAGCAAAACATAAAAAGCAACTGTAGCTGAAAAAAAATCGTACAGAACTATTTCGCACTATCTTTCGTCTTTTCTTGCACGAACAGAAAATCAGTGAGAAGAACAGAGAAAGAGTCTTTTCCTATCTACGTCACGAAAGACCTAACGTCTTGCGCAGAGCTGTGCAACTTTTTCTGCCTCTGATGGCGTAATCTGATTTCTATTATTTTTGGGGCCCAACAAATTTTAAGCGAGGTCCAATGCTTAAAAAAACAAAACAAATACAAAATGTTGCTCATCGTTGCTTTTGAAAAAAAATCAAACAAAACAAAACAAAAACAATTACAATTCAATAAAATTACATGTCATGAAGTACAATGCCAGTATTAATTTCTATTACAATAACAATGTTTGCATGAAATATTACTCGACACACAAGTAACGGGACAATCAGCTTCAGCATCGACATCATCGACTGTGCGTTTTTTTACTTTGGCTTTGCATGTATTTGTTTTTGTAAAGTTCGCTGAAAAATGTGCTGAACTCGGAACGAGTGAGGTTTGTGTTGTTGTTTATTGCATAAGAACGCATGCAATGAATTTGGCTCATCGCAAAGGCAAAATTAAGATAGGAAAAAATTTGTATGAAGGGCCACGCGGGCCTTATGGGCCACTACGTGGGCATGATTGATATAAACCAGTGATGCACAGCGTTGGCAGAACTTCCACTACAAGCGCAACTTTTTTGTTTTAGTATGTGTGTGCGAGCAGAATACTGAAAAAAAAAATACTTTTGCAAATCCTTTAACACTCATTGAGTAAAATGATAGCATAAAGTGTTTTTGATAGATAGATTAAGGCTCGTAATAAGGGTTTAAATAAAATAAATAAATAAATTGCCAAAAAGATCGAAACATGTTTAATTCATTCATATATTGCGTTTGTACAGCATTTAACAAAATAATTTGCGCATGAGACCCTCACTCCATGAAGTGCAAACGCAAACTGATTCTCTGCTAGCGTCGTATAAGTTCGGTACCTTCGCACACACGACTTGTATGTGAAAGCCGAGCGGCTCTGAAAGCATCTCGTGTGCATCACTGATATAAACCAAAACCGGATAAAGTGATATATCGCAGATCCTCTTCAAAAGAGACACAACTAAAAATTTTTAAATTTTCAGGAGAGACAAAAAACTATTTCGTTTTCAAGCAACTTCATACAAAAGAAGGATACAAAATGACTTTTTGAAAATTAACGAGCAATCGGAATAAAACCAAATTTTGACAGTCGATGGAGATGTGCATTACGAATTGATTTATATTAAAAAGTCAAAATTGAAAAATTTCGAGTTGTGTCACTTTTGAAGAGGGTATGTGCTATACTCAAGCGGTAAAGAAGGAACTGTTGATAAAAAGACAAATAAACCACAGATGATCGAATTTTACAACTAATCCAGGACCTGTAGATACTTTTGATCAGATGTGCAGCATCATGTCATGCAGCCGAAAAAGCAACAGGTGACCCATGTGTATCTTTTATGGAATGTAGAATTGGCATCAGTCAACAGCTACGTAACTTCCTGTCACAATAATCATAAAATTGGGAAAAAAACAGTTAAATCGAAAAGATTATATGATATGGCGCTACATACCAAATTAGTCCTATCTTGGTTGAATAAGCGTATGGAGTTTCCAAGTTTGGACTCACAATTAGAAATAATATCGAAAATTTTAGATCCGAAAATGATGTTTCGACAGAAGTTAATCCAGCTGAAAGTGAAGCCAATAAAAAAAAGGAGAATTTGTGAATTCTACCCTTATTAAAAGCCCCGAATGACGAAGTCTACATGAGCCAAGTGCAATAAAAGCATATTTGAAGAGACAAAATAGAAGTCTGTCGGTTCTACTTGCAATTTTGCAATTCTGTTCTTAAAAAGAAAATTTGACTATTTTTTCGATCAATATAATGTTTTAATTTATCTTATTTTGTTTTAAATCAAATTTGTAATTGCTCAAAATTGTAATTGTTAAATTTGTTAATTAAAACATCATTACTTTTTATGAGAGAAAAACACTTTTTACTCAACAGCAATTTGGCGTGACCATCATTATTGTTTTTGTTGCTATATTTCCGTAGTTTTATTTTTGTGAGAAGTATAAATATTTTTATTTAGAAAATTGGCACAGTATATAGTTCCACTCATGGTATAATAATACAAGGTAGCATTGACAACTGCTTTGTTTCTCTTCTACAAGAAAACATCTCCTGTCAAAAACAGCTGTTTGTGAAAATGCATATACAGCTGCTGAGGTTGTTGTTTTCTTTTTTGTTTGTGAATTCAATGGCCGATTGTGAGCGCTCTCTTTTTGAATATATTTTTTGACAGGAGATGGTTTCACAAGCAACTGTCAATGCTACCTTGTAATTATTATACCATGGTTCCACTTAAGCAATAGTATGCAATGGTAAAAGAAAAATTGAATTTTGCAGATTCGCAACTTCACATTTGTAACGAGGAACTCTCAACTATGGATGGATTAATTAAAGAAGAAATTATTGATGAAGGAATGTTACTTGGCTTGTTTGGAGAGTCAACGTCAATATCGAAGATAACGTCGGATTTTAGGTATTTAACCTATTCCGTTAAGTCTGTCTTGGTTCAAAATGGTGAAGTAGATGAGTGCGAAAGATTATTCTTTAAGAATAATTAAAAGTTGCATTCAATAATTTTTCCTCCAGAGAAGTTATTTGAAAGATACCTTAATTAGTTCTACAAAAATAGATTATTCTAGGTGTTGTTCTAGCGAAAGGAAGTGTAGACTCTTTGGCTCTCACTTACTTTCTGTGTCACTAGTTAATAGTTACTTACATCAAGCACCATGGGGCAAAGTGTTAAACTTGTTCAACAAGCAAACAAATTTTTCATTCACATTAAAAACCTGGTCACTCAAAAATTATTCCAACCACATTAACCAACACGAAATGTTGATATTCATCTCAACTGACCAACAGCAACAATAACGATCCAGAAAAAAAAGCTATATTGGATGCTTCTCAAAAAGTCATTAAATGTTATATAAACAACATTCATTAAGTTTAACAAACTAAAAGTAGTCGGGGAAAAAAACTGCATAAAATTGTGCACACACAGACACACACACTCAATGTCTACCCTTCCACCTACATGGTCTACAAGAGTAGCTACATCAAATAATACGAGTAGCATCACGCAACTGAACAAACACTAAACAAACCCAGTTGACTGGGAGGAAGTAAGAGCACAAGACCAAGAGCCAAAGTGTACCATTGAGTAACCAATGCCATCAGTGTGCCATCTTAAGTAATGGGCTAACCAACCGGCCGACAACAACAATAACAACTAAAACAACAACAGCAACAACTTATACGACATAATGTTATCCATGATAAATGAATTGGGGCTTCTTAATTACTCCCCAAACTGTCGTATAGGCAGTTTCAATGTTATGTTCTATTCAACAATGTTGCTGCTGCTGGTTCTGGTGCTACTGACCACCGTTGGCTATGGTCCAGCTAGCTTGTAAGGTTGGTTGCTTGATTGTAACTTTGGTTGTTCGATTGCTCTAGCAAGCAGCCATGGTCAAAAAAAAAACAAAAAAGTCTTAACTTATAAGAAATGCAACTCAATTTGGTAATGTTCCCCTGATGATTTCATCTTCAGATGTGAGTAGAAGTTGGTGCGGAGTTACCAACTGGAATAGACACACACGCTAATATCCACACACGACATGTGCAATTGATTCAAGGAAATGTGTATTGAAATTCTTTAGTATTGATGGTCATCATCAGCATGTTCTAAAGCGTGGTAGAGCCATTTAAAGGTTTGTTTGAAATTTCAGAAATCTATTTCGCAGAAAAATAAAATATCGCTTTTTTTCAATTAACCCAATCAATTGGCGAAAACATAGCCTAAATTTTATATAAGCAAAACCGAGATCTGAGGAGTTAATAAAATTTTTTCAAATAGGTTCACCAATAATAAAAATGGATGGTTGAAATGAGGGATTGGAAAGTGAAGTTTCAGACTAGGATTGAACCCGGTAATCAGTTCAATGCACTCATGGAATTCGATATTGGATCTTTATCGACACATTTCACGGTCATACACAAAATGTCAAATTGTCCTTATCCATGACACCACTTTAACTTAATAATTTCAGTTATAAATATTTGTTAGTCTTAGAATAAGAGGAGAATCTTATTCTACACTATTGAAGTGAAAAAATAAATCGAACAGAGTCTTTTTAAACAATTGAAGTGAACAAAAAAAATCGAACAATAAAACGTAACAACTCTTAAAATGCAGATTTTGATAAAATTATTTTCTTATAATGTCTGGACTTTGCAATTTTATGTAGAATACAATATCATTCAAATGTCCTCCACGGGGGTTTTTGTACAACGCGGTTTGTACTTGACTGTAACGGTTGCTCCTTGATCGTTTTTTTAAAAAAACAAGGGCCAATGAGACCACCAGACCATAACGCAATCCAGACAGCCACTTTTTGCAAATGCAATGGTTTTCCACAATCGCTTGGAGATTTTCAAGGCCCTATATACGGCAATTTGGCTTATTTACGTATCACCTAGCGTAAAATGGGCCTGATCGCTTAAGAAAATTTGCTTAGAAAAATCACCATTTGTTCAACTTGTTGTTCCAGTACAAATTCGGTGTATATTCTGGGTTGTCCATGGTCTGCAGGCTTCAATTCTTCTCTTAGTTGGTTTTTGAGAACACGCCATAACGAGCCATAAGACAATCCCAATTGCTGACCTGGCCGTGGAATTGACAAAGTTGGGTCTTCAGCCACACTTTCTCTAACAATAGCGATATTTTCAGAGGAGCGTGCATTACGATGATGCACATGCCTTACAATGTGCATTTCTGTGACCGATCCACTTTCTTCAAATTTCTTAACTTAATTGGAAAGCGGGATGCACGTGGCCACGGCAGAATCACCATATTTGTAAAACAATTAACAATTTGAACGCAATGGTCGGTTGTAAAACGTTTCATATTCCAAAATGGCAAACCTTTATACAAAAACCAATTGGGATGGCATGAACATTTGACAGCTGACAAATGCCAGTGCTAATTTCCAAAATCCAACCTTTTACCTATATAACGTATGTAATACACCCAGCGAAATAATTATAAAGGCAGCAAGAAATAGTGTGATTTTAACCCTTCGAGCCACACTGGTGCTTTTCATCGTCCCATGCCTTAAAAAAACCTATTTTTTTAAATCCAAAACTTTTTATGCAACTTTTACGCCACCTGGGTGTTCACAACTTAACTAGCCTTAATCTCAAGCAATTAAGAAGGTCAGGGATGCGTTAGTGTGTCGTTAGCATTCGTTTAAAATCGACTGGTGCTCTCATATACCCCACGTGTGGCTTAGTGTATATTTTTAGAAATAACTGAAATATTTCATTTTATTGAATTTAATTTTTTTTTTATTGTTTTAAGGTATTGTTGTATGAATATAAATTGATAAATTAAAATAAAAAAGTGTATTTTTGTGCAAAAATTTATAAGTTTAGTGTCTGAACTATTGAATTTGAATTTGACTGAATTTGAATATTTTACGACTTTTTTCTCTAAATATATTATTAAATTACTTAAAAAAAATATTTTTAGGTCTTAAAATCAACACTGGACGAGTTTATTTGAATGTTATTGGCAAAAACATTTTTTTTTTCGTTTTTTGAAAAAGTGGGTGCAGTTTTTTTGGCAGAACAAACATGGTTTTTGTAACTAACGCTATGACTTATATTTTTTCTTTGTAGCAACGTGTTTGATGCCTTCAAACATAAATTTTTAGGTCTTAAATTAAAAACTGCAAAAGTTATGAATTTTTTAGTAAAAGAGCTAATTTTTCACGTTTTTTTAACTTGACCGCGCTCCTAAAATTAGCCATGTTTGAAATATTAGAAAATAACTACACAAAATGTTGAACAAGACCAAAAATAGTAACCATGTAAAGTTTTAAGCTTATAAAGGGTGTTTTTTTTAGGGGTTTGTTTTTCGAATAGAGATAAAACTGGCATTTTGTGGTCAAATCTGGCAACTCTAATGTCATTTATGTTCAGTTTGGTTTGCCATTTCATCATGAACAGGTTGACAAAAGAACAACGCTTGCAAATGGGTCGAAAATGAGATTGATCTCGATGCTGATTTTCATCGCAAAATTTTGTTCAGTGATGAGGCTCATTTTTCGTTGAATGGCTACGTCAAGAAGCAAAATTGCCGCATTTAGAGTGAAGAGAATCTACATGAGATCCTTGAGACGCCATTACATCCACAAAAACTGACTGTTTGGTGTGCTCTATGGGCTGGTGGAGTCATTGGGCCATACTTCTTCCGAAATAATGCTGGAGAGTCAGTTACCGTTAATGGAGACCGGTATAGAGCCATGATAACCGACTATTTTGTTCCCGAATTGGATGGCATGAATGTGGATGAGTTGTGGTTCCAACAAGACGGCGCTACATGCCACACAGCGCACGTCACAATCGATTTATTGAAGGAAACATTCGATGAGCGCATAATTTCGCGGAATGGACCTGTCAATTGGCCACAAAGATCGTGTGATTTGACACCATTAGATTATTTTCTTTGGGGAGATATGAAGTCGCTCGTCTACGCCTACAAACCAGAAACGTTAGGGGACTTGGAGGCCAACATTCGTGGCGTTATTGCCGACATACGGCCCCATATGCTCGAAAAAGTGGTTGAAAATTGGACCTGTAGAATTGGCTTTATTCGAGCCAGCCGCGGCGGCCACATGCCCGAAATCATATTTAAACATTAATGGCATAAAATTATCCTTCCAATAAAGCCAAATTGATGGACATTAAAACGATTTTCTTGTATTTTATCTCTATTCGAAAAACAAACCCCTAAAAAAAACACCCTATATATCCAAAATTCGGGATTTTACAACGATTTTTTGACGTGGAGTGATGACATACCCCCATGTGGCTCTATGATACTGGAGTGAGGGTGTGGCTCGAAGGGTTATGAAAATTAAGAAACATTTTTACTCTTAAATTTATTAAAAAAAAAACAAAAAAAATTAAAAATTGTGCGAAATAAATATAAAGTCACTTAATCTTTTTAATTATGAAAATAATTTTAAATAGAAATATGAACTCCACTGATTTTCATAACTTCTTCCAGAGGTCTTGGCATTGGGTTTATCAAAGTATTAATATGCATGGCATCAATTTTTTCCACTCTTCTTGAATGGCCATTATCAGTTTCTTTAGGTCCTTAAATTGACGGCCATGATAGAAAACTTTGGTTGATAGAATGGACCATAAGTTCTCGATACGGTTCAGATCAGGACTAAGTGCCGACGAGAGTTGGTATACCTCTAGACTCCAGAAACTATATAGTTTTCCGAGAGCATTGAATTGCTACATTGTCCTGTTGGAAAACATATTCTGGGGTAGAAATACCTTCTCCAAAAGACATAAGAACTTCATCCAACAGTTTTATATAATACATCGCGTCCATCTTGATGCTAACGAAGTAAATGGGAGTGGTTCCTTTATAATCCATACCCCCCCAAGCCATGAGAGAGCTTCCACCGAAGTTTTGCCGCTGAGGTTTTATTTTGGAAGCACCTTTGCAAAGCCAATATTTATCTGAGCCGTCTGATCATTCTAAATGAAACTTTTCTGCATCGGATAATAAGACCGACTTCCATTTTTCATCCCAAAGTCTGTACTTGTCCGCAAATCGAAGTCTGACCAGTTTGTTCCTTATCAAGAGCGCCGGTTTACCACATTTTTTTCAAATGAGAGACCCAAATCACGTTTCAGTATTTGTTGCACACGACGTACACTGACTTTCAAGTTAATTTTACCAATTATTTCCTTTGCGTTTAAATTATCCTTAACGGCATGTCTATTAATTTCCCTTTTGGCTCAGTCATTTATCAGTATAGTTCTTCCTGATCGATTAGCGGTCCCATACTGGTCAGCCTTATTTATAAAATTTTCAATGGCACAACTTAATCTTATAATTGTCTCGCAATTTCACAGTTGGACATTCCTTGATCTTGGTAGGCTTAGATTTTTTCCTTTTTCTATTTCTGTCAATGGTTTTTCACGTGGCATTCTGTAAAAATTAAACGTATTGTACTTGAAATCAAGGTTATTACTAAAAAAAAGTCAAATCAAAATTTACTTACTCTTGCTAGCTTCTGCTTTTACTACAATTCAAATAAAATGCAAAATTGTGTAATGCCTTTATAATTATTTCGCTCCGAAAACAATAAAAATTGTTTTTCCCTTTTTTAAAGCGCAGAACAATGAGAGTGATCCGTTAATCACCCATTAATTAATAAACCAATGACTGTACTCCCTGACTATATTTCGCCGATATTTGTTATTATAACGCTTTTTTAACGATTTTTCTTAGTTTGTAAACTCTCTTCTTCACTCCTCAAAAAATAATTTTTTGCAAAAAATTTGATGGATTGGTCTTAAAGTCACTTTAATACAATTATTATTTTGTTTTTCTTCCGACTTGCTTGTACCATAAGCTCATATGTACATATGCTTGAGTTCCTCATTCATTTTCACGTTCTTACTAACATGGTCACCAACATCCATGTTCTTGTCAGTTATGTCTGTTGGCTACTAGTTGGCCCACCTCGTAGTTCAAAGACCAGTCCGGCACTGCAGCACATCGGGTCATATTATAACGTGTTCGGTCATAAATTATGCATTGTGTGCCTTTAAGCAATTTTCACATAGATACCTGAGTAAATGTGTTCATGTATGTCTGTACGAGTGGTTTGTCATGGTATGCATGTTTGCAATATTCTACTTGTTATTCTGTTTCCTCCTTTTTTTCCATTTTTGCATCCATGTAGTTCATCTTTAATTTACAAAAAGGTCAAATTGTTTCGTTTTTGTGTTGTTACCGTCGTCGTCATCGTCGTGTAGTTGTCGTTGTCGTTGTCTTTATCGTCGCCTTCGTGTTTAGTTTGTCAATGTACTGGATGTATTTTGTACGCGTCGGTGAGTGTGTGCATATCTATGTGTGTGAGTGCAATTTAATTTTGTACTCATTTGCAAAATGGTAATCAATAAAGGTGTGTTCGTGCCATTCGTGTGTCACTTTTGACATTTCAATTAGTAGTTTAATCAGTTTTATGTAAGAAACGGTCAAAGTTCGCTAGTTTTGTTAGAGTTGTTAATTTATTGGCACATCACTGACGTTGCATAGACTTTATTTCGGACTAAAAGGAATTAATTGAAAATGATGTTTATATGAAAGCCAACTTTTGTTGGCCAAAATTTGGCACCATTGTTCTAAATTTTAACCAATAGAACCAACTTTGAGAAAATTAGTTTTGAGAAAAAGTTAGAAACGCCTTATCATTTTATATTCTCAGAATACTGCTCTACTTCCACAAGTTTAACTCATTTTAAAATGTAGCTTGAAAAATAGTACCATATCTCTATTTTTACAACCTCTACCCCTTGTATTGTTTTTTTTTTTTAATTTCAAACTAAATTAACAAAAGATTTCCCGGAAGTGATAATCAAAGAACACTTCCCTCCAACATTAACATTCTGACTGAAGTGACCTAAAAGTTTCTGTCACTGTTCGTACTCTTGCTTCATTTGTGTTTTGTAATTTGGCAATCGATTTATTCACTAATCGAATTTCGATTAAAATTTCCATTTTTTGCCATTTTGTTGTAACTTTGCACCTCATTGTTATGCAGATAACTGACAAACGGCACTGCGAAGTGGAAAAGCAAAAAAGTCATTAGCAAATTTTTCAGTTTTTGTTTGGAAAAAAAAAATAAAAATTCAGGCAAAAGACGAACTTTGAGAAAGTATAATTTTATCATATAATGTTAATAATATGCATGTGGGATTGAAATTAGGATTTCATTTTCACAGCTTCACTACGAATTCAGGAGGTCGAATAAGTGATTGAGTTTACGATGATTTCGAATTAATCAAAGCGGAGATAGATTCTTCTCTGGTCTGCTCCTTTGTTTACAACAGTAAAATATGGGTGGAAAAGTGTAAACGAAGCCGTATGAGCTGCCAAGACAAACATTGCAGTCATCGAGTTGTTCTGGAGAAACACTTTTAAATGGCCACCAGTCTACAAAGTCCGACCAAAACTGGTACCACGGGCAGTCGGTGGCCCCTGACTTAGGTCTGGGAGAATCGGAATGGGTATGGGGTATGGGTTTTTATTTATTATGGGAGAATCGTGGAGGTTGTGATGGGAGAAACTTTGGGGAAAATCGTGGTAATTGTGGCTTTCTACCCATATCGCGGGTAGAGCAATCTTGCTCGGTGTAGAATTGCATTCTCAACTCGGGTGATGTACCTGGAAAAGGTGTTAGATAGGCCTCCACGCAAACCAAAAGGTTGTGACATGTCATCACAACATGGAGCTAATTTGGTACCTTTGAATAGTCAAAGAGGCGCAGGCCGACGCAATTTTTGGTCCCGTGCTTCGAGCACCGTAGAATTTAGCCGTCAAGGTAGGTTTCTACGTTAAACATATTCAAATTTTCTGTTCCTTCGTCTTTGGTGTTTTATCCATGGTTTTGAATGGACACACTCTGTTTTATGTCTGTGAAACTTCGCCAAACACTCAATTGAAGAATCCTCACGAAAGTTTTTTTATTTTAATGTAAGTAGTCATGGCACTTATTTTGCGGACAGCTTTCTCTTGTCCAAATTTTTAATCAACATGCGATGTACATAGGGTGGCCAGATTTAAAAATGCAATATCGGGACATTTTAAAAAAATTCCGGGATTTTACAGAACTCGCCGGGACATTTTTAGCAAAAAAGCCAGAGAAAACAGATTGTCTAAAGTTTTGTGTTTCTAACAAAATATCATTTGGAGAATTGTAGAAAAATATCAGAATTGTGGAGAAACAATTCGTGGTTTTAAGGTACAAAGCAACAAAATTTAAAAGACAAAAAATCACAAACTGAAAAGAAATTGAGTCAAAAAGAAAGTGAGCCAAAAAGAACTGTCAAAAACAAGTGCTGCCAATTTCGATTAAAATTAAGGTGCTGTTGTACTGTTTCATTTTACACACACCCAATGCACTGTTCAATCAGGGATACTTTCACCAATCGTTGCTTCCCAGTAAGAACTACAAATATATTGAAGTATTTTTTATATATGGAAATTTCAATCAAAATCGTTTGCAGTTTTGAGTGCGTTTATCTTTTGTGCAAATTCAGGGCCTTTAAGGAAAATACCGGGACTCGGGATACCAATTGAAAAAGCGAGACAATCCCGGCGAGTCTCGGCAACCTGGCAACTTGGCAACCATAGATGTACAGCACTTTTTGAAATGCCTATCATGTTTGCTATCTCGCGCACTTTTAGTCGACGGTCATATAATACCATTTTGTGAACTTTCTTCACAATTTCTGGAGTGGTCTTCTCATTCAATCGATGACTGCAATGTTTGTCTTGGCAGCTCATACGGCTTCGTTTACACTTTTCCACCCAGTATTTTACTGTTGTAAACGAACAAACGAGCAGACTCACCTAGAGTAGAATCTATCTCCGCTTTGATATTAATTGGACTGAGGCCTTTCGAATGAAAGAATTGTATCACACAACATTATGCTTGAAAACAAAAAATGTTTGTTCACATTTCTCCCTAATTGATGGAGAATGCCTTCTCGGAAACTTAAAAATGTTAAGCATTTCTCCTAAGAAAGTTAGAAATTTAGGAAACGACATGGAAATCAGAAATTCGATATTCACATTTGAAGCTAAATAAAATCATTTTAATTTCTTTGGAACATACTGAAACAGTTTTTAAAATTGTTTATTCACATTATACAGTATCCGACATAACTATGCATACCCTGAAATTAGATTTCTCTTCTGTGCTCATATTTTTTTTTTAAGTCTCCGAAGTGTGAAACTTTTTGTTGTTGTATTCTTGGGACTATGTAAGTAACACATCACGCCACAAAGTAAGTCCCGTTAGGTTTCAATAGTTTTGCTGCAGTGAATTATTTCTAATCAGTCAAGCTTAACACGCGACAAAAGTATGCGTACTGTGTAGTTGCAGAGTGAGAAGTGTTTTGCGTGTTAATAATTTTAAAATATTTTTACGGTAAAATATTAACAGGCGCATTTTGATCTTTTAAATTAATTTAAATATCAATTTTATAGCTATTTGCATTGTTTGATTTTGAATAATGCCAAAATCAAAGGAAATAAGCATTGATCTTAAAAAACATATCATAGCGGATCATAAAAATGGGCTGGGATATGGCGCAATTGCTAAAAAATATTCTAGGAGTAAGTCCACTATACAAAGAGTCGTAAGCAATTTTAAGAAAAATGGCGGCGGCAAGAGTGCACCCAGAACAGGACGGCCAAGGGTAACTACGGAACGTGAAGACAGCCGAATATTACGTGAGATAAAGAAGAAGCGATCTACTTCAGCCAGGACAATAAAAGAAACACTTAAAATACAAATTTCCGAAAGAACGATTCAACGTAGAATGCATGAGCAGAATTATTCTAGCCATTTCAGAGTTAAGAAACCTCATATTTCAAAAAAGAACATGAAAGCACGACTGGCTTTTGCCAAAAAGTATTATAACATGCCTTTGAGTTTCTGGGAGATGATTATTTGGAGTGATGAGAGTAAATTCGAGTTCAAAAATTCAAAAAAGAGAGAAAGAGTGTGGCGAAAGAGTAACGAGAGACTGCAAGCAGACTGTGTTAAAAAAACCATTAAATTTGGAGGAGGAAACGTATTAGTTTGGGGCTGCTTATCAGGGTTGGTCCAAATAGACGGTAGAATGACGGGAGAATCGTATGTGTCGCTTTTGAGTTCTTATTTAATGGCATCAGTTCAAAAAATGGACTTGCAAGATAATTTTATTTACCAGAAGGACAATGACTCGAAGCATACAAGTCGTGTTGCTAAGGAATATTTTGGTCAAAACTCAATAGAGGTTCTAGAATGGCCCACCCAAAGCCAGACTTGAACCCTATTGAGCATTTATGGGAATATCTGGATGATAAGCTTGATAACACCTCTTGCCAGTCCAACAAGAGAGACATTTTTACCAAATTGCAAATGGCCTGGAATTGCATACCAGAAACGTATTTTCAAAACTTAGTTCATAGTATGCCTCGTCGACTTTTGGCTGTAATTAACGCAAAAGGTGGAAACACGAAGTATTGAAGTCATTAATAAAAGGTAAGTTATGAAAAAGGAGGAGTACGCATACTTTTGTCGTTGTAAAATATTACGTTCTTTCAGATAACTCGTCTATAACACTGATAGGAGTGAAGCTGAACTTTTTAATTTGCATTTTTAACATGTACAACCTTAATCTTAAAATAAAACAATAAGTAATAAATATCAGTCAACTATTAACAAAAATCAATGCATGTTGTTTTAACTGACAAAAGGTACGCATAGTTTTGTCGGATACTGTATATTGCACTCATATATCAGATATTTACAACTATACTCTGGCTGATATAATTGCAATTGTATGCAGCTCGTATAGGTCTATTTTAAAGAAATATTAAAGATATATATTAATCCCCAAATTATTCTTCCCTATAAAGTCCTTTGAGTTTTGACCTTAGATATCCTTTGACATCTTTGACAACTTTTGATCAGTCGACTCCTTCTCAAGTCTTAAATGTTTCCTACAGACCCTTTTAACTCTTTCTTCTTACACCAACTACTGTATCTTTATTACTTCATTCCTTGTCCAAATGATCATTTCAATAATTCTAGTAAACCCTTGTAAAACTAATTATAACTACAGCCACCTGTTTGTTTTTAACTAAGACATAACTTTGACTCGTCATAAGCAAAAAAGAGCCATCCTCGTATTACTTCCTCTCTACCGACCCTTCGTTTCTTTCACTATCCATCTATTCATTCGTTCTTCATTCATTCTATATTGTTACACTAGGCAACTTGCAAAAAAGGACCTCAGCTGTTTGACAACGCCTCGTGCTTATTAAACTAAAATCCTTGGATGCAGTTTAAAATTGCGCCATAACCACATGAGGGTTGCCGTTGTTTTATTATTGTGTACTTTTTTTTGTCTTTGGGTTATTTTATTTTTTTTTTCTCTTTTCTCTTTTGCATTTTGTTGGTTATGTGTTCGTAGTAGTTGACAATAAATGCCGACGTTCGCTGCTTACTCGCGGTTCTTTTGTTAGAAGGATGTTGCTCAATTTTCTACGTTGTTCCTTTTCCTTTATTCCGCAACAAATAAAAAGTATTTAATTGAAATTGTTTCTTTTCGCTCGCTATACCAAGCCACCATCCAACCGACCGACCGAGCAACCGACCGCGCTATGTCATCCAACAACCGGGAAGGGAATTCTTCATGACTGTCTCAGGTGTTTGTCAGACTTAGCTTAAGCCTTTCACGGGATTTTCTCATGTTTCCAGAGTTTTGTGTTGCTAGCTCGTTGCTTCGCTTTATTTTTACGCCACTGTTTCGGGTGATGCTGGTGTTTGAAGGGTAGATGCGGATACGCTAAGGCAACCATATTGTTTTGCCATCGTGAATGTGTGTGTCATTTTATATTTTGACATTGCTGTAGTTATTAAAAAATTTAATTATTTTAAATAAAATATGAGATGTTAATGTAAAAAAATTTTAAATTGCATTTATGAGTGATCATAGTTTATTGGTACTAAGAAAAAACAAATGAACTGGCCATTTCACCCATTAAAAAGATTTTTACCATTCTTTTATGAGCAAATTCTTATGTTTTTATTTAATGTGTGTACTCAAGTCGATTTTACAAAACTTTAAATCTGAGTTTTATGCCAACTCCGAACAGCTAATGAGCAAGCTCCCTAGCTCTCTAGCTCTATACGAACGACGAATGAACAAGCTCCCTAGCTCTCTAGCTCTATAGACATCGATTCTGCGAGACCGATTTTAATCTTCATGGAGTTCACGATGGAGTTGGTTTTGGAGATGACCATGAAATTGATCAAGACTTAACCTAGTTGAGAGAAATTAAATCACTCTAGTACATTTGCTTAAAATTAAACAATGGAATAAATGTTTCAAATTAAAAAAAAATAGCAAATTCAAGATTTTAAAAAAAATCTCCAAAAAAATTCAAGATCGTATTTGGAGCTTCTCGACCGAGTTCATCAACTTGTATACATTTTATAGGAAAACATTTCATTATCTCTCAACTTTTTTGGGCATCGACACGGTGGCTTAAGCTTTCTGTACAGATACTACTATGGGAAGTGTTCAAAGGAGAAAGAGGACCTGATGCCATCAGCTCGTGTGTTTCCCAGATACACTCTGACAGTTCATTGAACCAATAGAACCTCGCTTTACCACGCATAATTCGTTCTTCAATCGTACTGTAAAGAAAAATCTCCCTGCTATCATGTTCCCCGGCAGTTTTGCGCTGCATAAATTTAAAACAAATCTCCAAAGACACTACTCCATTTTTTCATTCCCAACTAACTATCACCCGCCCTTTTTCAATACAATTCTTGTGCATTTATAGGAGGTGTCTCATGAGGCTAAAAAAATATGTATCTCAAACATTAGGGATATCTTTAACCAGTGGGTAAAGTACTAGATTTTCAAATGTTTCAGATAGCAGCAAACTAGCATATATCCGCTGGTGAAAGGTATCCAGAGGGGAAATAACCTCGTTAAATTGCTTTGGACGAACTTCTCTTGAAGCAAGCAATAAAGGCTCGCTCATCAAAATTTGAAACTTTCGCCTTCACAAGTACTTTGAAAGCAATCTCGAGGGCGAAAAATACTTTCGTTCACAAGTATGGAGAGGCTTTGCCTTTGAACCTTTTGCGAGGCTTAAATGGGGTCATACTCTAGCGACCTCTATAAATTATCTCACAAGAACGTTTTAGTTGGTGTTAAATAAGTTTGTGGGTGGGATTGCCTTATAAATGAAAGTTACTGAGGTGACGACAGAACACTTGCCTAGTTCAATATTTTTGCGGATTTGTTGGCTCCTTCTTTTCCATCTATCTATCACCCCATTTGGAAACAATTCTCACTTGACTGAATAGGTGTATCATCTGAAATTCATTGGCAAAATCTAAAAAAAACAAAAAAACAAAATACTTATATTTGAAGTCAATATTTAGAGATCCTAATTCACGTTCAAATAATAAGAAGGTGGAATATTGTAAAGGAGAATAGTCGAGTTGTTAGCGTGCTCGACTGCCACCCCAGAGGTCACGGGTTCGATTCCCGGCCAGGCCATGGTCCTTCGCTTTAAAAACCTTTCTAAATTTTCTACCCTCATTTCTAATCAACTGAAATTAAAAATTTATCAATATTTACAACTTGAAGTTGTAGTTCATGGTAGAGAAGTTTGTGGATGAGATTGCCTTATAACTTGAATTGACTGAGGTAAAGGCATAACACTTGCCTCTGATTCAAATTCACATGTTTCTTTGGCTTTCCACCACGCTTAGAACATCCTACACGTGTTTCACTTGATTGCCCTTTCCTTCCCAATAATCTATCATCCCATTTCGAACCAAGGCAGACTTGACTGAATAGGTATTCCACCTGAAATCCTTGGTTCAAAGCTAAAAAAAAAAAAAAATCTACTTTGCGAGTGTCCCAATCTCCAACAACGATTGGTTCGACCGGTTGGTTCGACCAACCTTGCTCAAGTGACTAGGATTTTTACTCTGGTTTTGCCACATTTAGGTCCACAAACATAGGGAACCACAATGGACCAATAGGCCCCCGTGTAGGCAATATCGGGTTGCCCTTCCCTCTTAACCTAACCTTAACCTAACCTAAGGGCTATTTATGGAAAAAAATGTTGTAACTGTGGAACTTTTGACACCAACCCTAATATTTTACAGCTTTCAAAAGATATGAGGGTTTCAAACCACATTCTCTACTAAATTCTGACTTGATTGAAAACTACCTCTTCACATCTCGTCCTAAAAGAACTATCAATGTATTCGTTTTAATATAGCTTAATGATGAAATTCTTCAAATATACCAGCAATAATGTCGGTTACAAAAATGTTGCTACAAACAAATCTTTACTGACAAACTGAGCGGAATTCTTGCCAGTTGGCTGTTGGTTGAAGAAATAAATCTTTGGTTTTTTTCCGGAAAAGTGCTGTGTTCCGTTAGAAGAACTCATTACAATTGTAATAGTGGTAAAGTGTGAGTATGTAGGCACATATAAACACACATTCAAACAGAAAGTTACGATTTTAATTTGTGCGCGAAAAGAATTCATCAGACCACAAATGCACACATGTAACATGTTAGGGGATATACATTTCTTCAGTCTTCATACCAACTACAAACACACCAAAAACACATCATTTTCACTCATACCCACACATACCCACATACAAGCACAAACACACATGGTACTCGTTCATCTATTAAGTTTGAGTGTAATTTATCAAAACGGTCTTAATTGCGTTTATATGCGTTCGTCTGAATACAACCAGGCAAGTTCTTCTTTTGCTTCTTCTAATTATAACGGAGAAGCGCTGCAAGCACAGCACAAATTCTAATTAAATTCAAGAAGTTACGAGTACCAGCAACTAGCTGTTACCATGAGAAGAGGTTCAGGATATGTCGTTTTTTTTTTGGTTTTTTTTTTTTGTTGCCTTTGTTTTTTTCCAACAGTTGATTTTATGCTTGAGCAAAAATTTGCTGCTGGATTGAGCTGGGCTATAAATCTTTTGATTTCGTGTTTATGCAATATTCATACGCATGGAGAGCTTGACAATTTATTGCCGATCCGAAAGAGACGGTCGGACAGACAGTCAGAGGCAGATGACAGGCTAGAAAAGACAGAGTACAAATGTTAGAGCTGGTCTCTAATTCAGCTGTATGTTCTGTTTTATTTGTTGAATCGTTAATTTGGAAAGTGTTTTCTCGGAAAAATACTATTTCATGATTCATGGACAAAATATCTTAAAAATTTCCATTTTATATTATCATGTACTCTTACAACAAAATATGACTACAATTCAATGTTCTGACTTAATATTAGGAGTAATACTCTTAAAATTTTTCTTAATTCTTTTGACTAGCAACACATTGATTTATGTTTTATATCCCCTACCACAATTAATCCTGCCGTCGAAACCACAAACACGCTCCTCCAACATTTCATCATTCATAAATATGGACTTTTGAACAAATTTAATGCTATTACTTGTTTTAATCACAACTCACCAAGGCAACCCACAATTCAAACGCACCCGCAAATAGCATCATCATCGTCACCATCAGCATCATCATCATCATCATTTGGGTTTCGCACAATATTATTTCTCTTGTTCAATCCACTATTTCAACATTTAGTTATGGGAAATTGACAGCGTACGTGATTTTGTAAACTTTCCAAATAAATTGGATTTGAGTTTGACTCCAAGCGACTTCATCAGCGACATTTCGCAATCGGCAAAGAAGAAAATATCCTGTCTATTGGACAGTTTTTTTTCATGTTTTGTTTTCGTTGAGCTAAGCTAAAATATTTTTGTGTCATCTCTGATTTAATTCAAGGACTTCATTTAACTTGGAGCAAGTGCTAGATGGATTTAATTTGAGTTAAATCAGTTTTTGGTCGTTTAGCGCTTTGGGAAATTCCTACAAAATTAATTCGAAAGAACTCAAAGTAAAGGTTTTCAATGCAGTTATAGATAGATAGATAGAATGTGGTGCTGTAGTGACTGAGAATATGAGAGAATTCTGGCTCGGGTAAGAGTTAATAGGGTGGTGTGGTATGCGCCCCTGGTAATAAGAAATTCTTTTGTTGTATGGAATTGTTTTGTAAACGTATTTTATAATTGTTTTTAGTATTTTATGTATATCTTCATTTTAAGCAAAATTAATTTGAGTCCAATCCAAAGGTTTCACCAAACCAGAAGTGCTGTTGGAATGTTGAAACTCTCCGCAATGCGGCTTTTTCCGTTCCTCATGATGTGCATTTTGTACAAGAAGCAAAGAACATTCCATACCACAGCATTTTTATCAATTTTACCGAAAAATCTGAATGGCTGTCCGATGTCAGCTCACTGGGTAAGGTACCGACATTGCAATAAGTGAAGAAAGAAGGCGAACCTGCTCTTATTGAATCGTTTATCAAAGCATAGTACGTGGGTGAGCAGTTCCCTCAAGTGACACTCTTTCCAAAAGATCCACTCAAGAAGGCACAATATACGAGGCTTACTACATATATTTAGTAAGTATTTAGATATAGTATAGTATTTAGATATAGTATTTAGAAAATAAATATACATAAAGACCGATTTTCTTTTTAATTTCGAAAAACAATGTACCATTTTTTTAAATTTTTGTCACGGTACACGCATAGAAATTTTTCGTTCACCCCAACTGAAAAATTAGCCAACCAAACTTCGTTTGCGAGTTGCATTTGCCACAAACGAATATTCAGTTCTCAACTTAAAAATATATCTTATATCTATACATATAAAAAAAGTCGGGGTTGTTACACCATTTATAACTCAAGAACGGCTGGTCCGATTTTAATGATCTTTTATTTGTTGGATTTTTGTTCATCCCGAATAGCAGAAACCTTATTAAAATATCGGAAAAACTCAGGGGGCGTGGCACCTCCCATACAAATCAAATCTTCTATATCGAATAACTTTGGATTTATAGCTCGCACAGCAACGGAATTCGGTATTTGACCTTCATTTTTACTTTAATTTATTTTATGGGCGTTGTACGTAGGGAGTGGCACTTTTTCAGCAGCCTAAATTTTCAGTATAACTTATAAGTCGCACATTAATGAAACTCGGTTAGAATGTACTATTTAGTCGTGTCTTTCGACTGACAAAATTGAGCAAGTATAGCCGAAGGGGTGTGGCACCGCCCATGCAATTCAAATTTATGATATCGAATAGCTTTGGAACTAAATGCCGTATAATAATGAAATTCAGTATGGAGTTGTCACTTGATGATATTCATCTACTGGAAAACTGGGATAGGCTTTGGAAAAGGGGGTGTGGCTCCGCCCATACACTTTAAATTTTTAATATCAGATAGCTTTGGAACTAAATGTCGTATAACAACGAAATTCAGAATGGAATTACTATTGGGTGATATCCTTCTACTAGAAAACAGAGACGGTCATTGAACAAGGGGGTGTGGCTCCACCCATACAAGCCAAATTTTTGATATAGAATAGCTTTGGAAATAAATATCATAAAACAATGAAATTCAGTATAAACCAACAAAGCCGTAATGCTATTAGGCTTCAAAACATTGCGAATCAATCTATTGGAGAAGAAAGAGAAATCGCACGAGAGAAGCGCCGCGTAAGTATGGCCCGACTTCGCGCTTCTCAAACACAATAACGCAGAGAGGCAGCCCGTAAAACGGCTCGGTTGGCAAGTAAAAATCGTCGAGCTTATCGCACAGATCAGCAACGAGATAATCTCCGCCGCGCAAGAAGAACTGCTTCAAGTGTTGATTTGAATCGAGCAGCGTTTCTATACGATGGCACAATTGAATGGCACAATTCCCGAAATATTTGTAGTAACCTACGTAAAATACTCATTGAGCGCTTCAATACAGTTGTGGGGCACATGTACAAAGTTTTCCTGAATGGCATTGAAGGAGCGTCCTGCGCATTGACTGACAGTTCTCTTAGTCTCGATATTTACGAGAAGGAGCTTAGAACAAGCGGCAAGCCCTTCTTCGGTTGTAATAAACCGGGTATGTTTCGACTACATAATCATGATGAAGAGCTTGGTTGGTGTCAAAACTCATGCCAAATATATTCTAAGCGGACGTGAAGGCACTTCCGACAATGTTGTGCTAATTAAAAAAAATAAAATAAATAAAAATTAGAAGATATTTTGCCTTTTTAGTTTGACTTCATCACATAATGTTTTATGGTTTGTCGGGTGCAAATACGAAGACCATTTCTCTTCATCGGTAACTACCAAGAAAAATACCTTATGTATAGACTTAAGCCGTCTGATAGTTATCTGCTTTTTCGTAACCATAAACACCAGACTGTATAGGAACCCAGGTTAAACTTACTTCATTGTGCTTAACGAAGTATTAGGGGTATTCACGGGTTGGTGCGAAACGCAGTTGCGACGATGCGAAAATGCAAGATTGCGAAATTTCGCATCATTCCAACAACAAACACATTAGAAGCCATTTTGCAACTCTTCTTGAATTACGCACTGCTCAAACCTATTGCGAAAGCGAACAAGCAGTGATGCGAAACAGCTGATTCATGTTATGGGTGTTTTCAAGCATAGTTGCCATCTGGGTAAGACTTTAAAAAGGCTAAGTTTGTACGTTGATTTAAATAAGTTTATGTAATTTTGAAATAAGGTGGCAATATATTTCTTTCAGCTATCGTAAAGTTACAATATTGATGTTCACGCGTTAGTGCGAAAAGTATGTTGCATTTTCGCATTCTTGCAATTCGCATCAACTCGTGAATACCCCTATTAAATTTGGACTTCAATTCACTGAAAATTGATCATTCATATAAAGATAAAGACTTAAAAATAAATTTTTGAAGCCTTTAACGTAGCCCAATTGTTGCTGTCGAGGCCTTTGGATTTTCATCGTGAGGTCGGTCGTCATCATGACTTCAGTGGGAAGGCAATTCGGCACACCGTGGAAAATTTTGAGCGGGAGTACACTCTTCTGGACCTTAAGCCACCAATCAGACAGAGATTGATGCGAAGTGAAGAAAACATAGCCGCCGTAGCATCCAGTGTCTAAGAAAACCTAGAAATCTCGAATTGATGCCGATCAACTAAATTGGGAATTTCCAGAGAGTCAACCAAACTTATTTTGCGGTTGAATTTGGACCTATAACTATACAAGATTGTACTGATGCAAGAATTGAAGCCAGACGACTATTGACAACGTCATTAGTTCTCTAATTAGGCGCTGGAAATCCGAATTTTGCCCAAAAATCTTCTTCTCGGACGAAACCCATTTTTTGTTCAACGACTATGTCAACAAGCAAAATTGCCGACCACAATCCACAAGTATTTGACCAGGTATCAATGCATCCACAAATAATGACTGTTTTCTGCGGTTTAAAGCACGGCGGTATTATCGGACCTTGTTTCTTTCGAAAAGAGGATCCTCGGAGTTAATGATCCTCGGTATCGCGGGATGTTAACCGACTTTCTGTGGCCATAGCTCGACAACATCGATATATCCGAGCTGTGGTTCCAACAAGACGGCACTAATGACATACAAGCAACGTAACCCTCGAAGTGGTAAAGGATAAATTTGGCGACTGGCACGCCAAATCGTTCATTAATTGTAAGCCTCGATCATGCGACTTGACACCCCTCGATTATTTTCTCTGAGACTACGTCCAGAGAGTCCAGAGATTCCATTTGGCAACTGGGTCATCGCACGGCGACCGTTCATCAATTGTCCGCCTCGATCATGAGACTTGACACCCCTCGATTATTTTGTCTGTGACTATGTTAAGTCTCTAATGTACACAACAAGCCAACCACTTTGGACGAGCTCGAGACCAATACCGCCGCACATATTAGACCGAGTCATCAAAAATTGGACCGACCGCTTGAAGTACTGCCGAGTAGCCGACAGCCATTTAAGTGATGTGCTATTCCATACATAATGGCATTATCCACGCCTGAGTATAAATTTTATTCAAATATTTACGTGGATAAATCAAATGTTTTCCTTACAACTCGTTTTTTTTCCCGTATTTGAATTTTATTTATACCACACACGTACACACATATTCCATACAAGCAAGCACCAACAGCATCGCACACGTACACACATACTCCGACAAGCAGCAACAGCATCGCACTCTGTTCCTGCAGTTTATTTCTTGCATTTGCAGTTCTTATAGTTCTCATTTAGTTATTGTTTCAAGAGTAATATAGTATGCATGTTTGGCAAAGAAATTAAATTATGTAGGGTGGAGTGACAACTCGGTATTTTCTCAAGAACATCTGGACCGGTTGTCATTTACCTGCATAATTTGCTTCTACCTACATATATTTTGTACATTACTTTTTCGTTCTCTATTTTATACTATGTTTGACAGTTGGTGCAATATTAGGGCACCAACTGTAAACTTTAGTATAAATTAGAAAACGAAAAAAGTGAAGCGATAATAAATTATACAGGCAATGGCATTTGATGAACGCAATATGAAGAAAATAATACCATAAAACCATTAATAACATATTCAATTTAAATATGTTTTTTTTTAATTCAATATTTTTATTTAAATTTTCTTTAAATGCGATAATTTATTTTCAAATAGTAAATATTTGAAAGATATTTTAAAAAAATTCGTGCATAATTTTAATATATTTTTTCTTAATTCTGTTTAAATATTTAAATATTTAATTTATATAAAAAAGTATTCAAATAAATTTTAAATATTTACGTAGTCGATTTATTCAAATGCGTTATTGGTGCAAAAATTACTCGCTTTTTGAATAAATTAAAAAAGTTTTTGGATAAATTTAATATTTTTTTCCCTTAGTGTAGCTTCAAAATAAGAATCAATATGATATCTCGCAACGATGTTGTCTTATTTAAATTTCTTTTCCTATTGTTCTTAGTTGGTCACCCTTTAGTGGCCTCTTCTACATTCCACCATCCCTATAAAAAGTTTCAGGGTTGCAATTCCCTAAATTAGTAAAAGTTATTCCCTAATTCGAATTTCGAAGATGTACATGAATTAAGGCTATGCCTAAAAGTATGATACGATCTAGGTTAACCTTGATGCAGGGTGCATCCAAGTAGATAAGAACTTAAGCGTTCTCTCTGTCAAAATAAATTCCGGGTAACTTTCTCGGCATAATTGGCAGTATAAGTAGGACCTAATTAGCTTCAGTGGATCACAGTGAAAAGTCATATAAGGTTACTGATGAGTTGGTGTAGCGGCCAACGAAACAGTCTGTATAGTCAAGCTGTGTGATTTGCTCTATACAGAGCCGTTGTTGTTGTTGTTGGTTGTTGCCTTCTTTGTCTTCATGTTATCTTGTTGTCAACATTCTTGGCCAAAAGCTCAAAATTTGTTTTCAATATACGTTATTCCCTAAATTAAAAAAAAAAATCCAATTATTCTTGTATGTTTTCTAAAATATCGTTTCTAGATTTGAAATATGAAATATGAAGTATTTTTTTTTTTTTTTTTTTTTTTTGAAACGGCAAAAGTAGACAAAGGTTACTTAACATAAATTATATCTGCCACTGCCAAGACTTCAAGAACAATACATCTACACGGTCTTACTTTTATTAAGTCCACATTTTATAAAAGGAGTTTTGGAATATTATAGTCTCTTTTATTAAATGGTCGATCAAAAGGAATGAGTTTGGCCAAAGTGACGAATACAATTTACTCTTAATAGAACGCACCATTAAGCGTTTAAATAACGAACTTGTTATTAGAAGGACCCTTAAGAATGGAACTTATTTTATGTTCTCTTTTAGCAAACATACAAATGTGTGGAACTAGGATTTCTTTTTTTTTCTACATCTGACACTGCGTTAAATGCCTTCATTTCAATGGAATCAACCGACAAAAATATCCGATATAAGTACCTACTTGAATTAAATTTCATGCCATTGCAAAATCCGCAACGAATTGACAAACCACAAAAGGTCATTTGAATAAAAATTTTTACCCAGCTCATTGTCCACAACAACAGTTGGACAAAACAGATATGGCGTGGCATTAACCCATATGTACAAGCATAGATACAACATAAGTAAGCAATTTAAGTTCGTTACGGTCGCTGGCCATAGATGCGGCTACTACACAATCAAAATTATATGAAATGGAAAAAATAAAGAGATGCCGTAGCTAATCTTAAGCTATAATGATAAAAATAAGATGATAATAAAATACCCTTAGAGAGCAGGCACAGGCACATTCCGAATGGACACGAAGATGTGGGTACGTACGTATGTATATCGAAATCCTTGTATGATTTGTTTTATTGCCAACAATGGACGTTAATATTGCCACAACAACAGCAACAACAACAACAAAAACACGTAAGAAATATGGTCAACTATAGGTAGTTGGGTGGCAGTATGGACAGGTAGCGGTTATAGTTATAACACGAACTCACCCACCCATGGGTCTATGGGAAGAACATGCGTTCGATTTTAATTGGATGGCAAAATTTTATTGCATTCTTCGGCACAGTTTTCAAAATTATATGGCATGGAAAGAGATGCTCTGCAAAAGTGGGTATGGGTGTGGGTGGTGGAGTATATGGTATAGGGCATAAATGACACGTAGAATGTTGGCATTCAAACACATACTGAAGAGCAAGGGAAAAGCCTTCCAATTAGCTGCATATCGATGAAGTGTTCAAAACCAACGCTTCAACATGCCACAGCATGGTGCATAGAAATCGCTGTTTGGAGGGCGTGCGCTAATTATAGCTCGATTTCACAGACTGCATAGTTATCGGAAAATTATGGAAATTTCACTCCTACTCTATACAAGAAGAAAGCAGCAAAAAAATCCTTGTGTTCTGTTTTTTTTTTTTCGTTTCCTTTAAGGAGTCAAAGCATATTTTGGGCAAAACGAAAAAATTTTAATTTCGTACAAATACTTTGAGCAGCAATTTAATTGCCAACAGCAACAGCAGGGCAGCCAACGCTTTTCTTTTTTTCTTGAAGGTGGAGGCAACACTTGGCGCGTAAGTGTTAGTTACGGCAGGGTTGCCAACTGTTAACGAGATGAATGTGTTTTATTGACGAAGTGTAATTGCAGGCATAAATTAATTTCATGAACGCAAATTACGTCGTTTTCATACAAACCAAGTTGGTGTTTGGCTCTTTGCTGTTTCTCAGATTGTCACCCTAGCCGAAAGTAATGGCGTCGGTATTGGTGTTAAAATTGCTTTGGTGGCAATTTCATGGTTTGTCATTTAATTTGGTCGTACCTATTTTCTTTTCGTTTGGTGCGTTTTTTTTTTTTCCTTTTTGTGTTTTGAGAGGTGAACCTGCCGTTAATAAACTTTTCTTATGGCAGCCCTACTACGTAGGACATAATCTCGAAAGTAGCCAATTTTTGTGCCGTAATTGTTGCCACTAAAACCCATTAATTCTCGTTAGCTAGCAGTCGCTGGAGTAGCAGGGGTGGTATTTTTTGGTGGGGTGGGCGACATTGTACGAGATGTTTGAGGCGTTGTCAGGCTAACTCAGGAGGTCACAGAATTTTGTTCTGTCCAGTGATTTTCTTCACAAACTGGCTGCAGTTTATATTAATTTATATTTATATATTGGCCGAATTAATTAAGCAAAGGTGAAAATTAAGATGAATGTTTCAATTAGATTTGGGACAGGCAGAAAAAAAATTCTTCAGTAGCTGTTGTATTAGCTGAGAATATCAACTTATGATGATGTTTCTTGGTGCGTAAAATTGTCTTTAAGTGGAATTTGGTGTTCTTAAGGAATAAAGATTTTTGACAATTCATATGAAAAGTTTGACAGGCGCTGACAAAAGCTTTAAAGTTGTTTTTTGAGTTGTTTTTAGTTCAGTTGTTATGATTTTGTTATAGTTTTTTTTTGCGTTATTATAGAAAGGTAGGTTTGCATTATTGTAGGATAGAAATAGGCGTGGCAGAAATAGTTTGATGACATCATTTCTTATGGAAAGTAGGGGTGATTTTCATCCGATCTTGAAAAATTTGAAACATTGAGTGCATATTAGGAATCAAAGCTTATGTGCGAAATTTCAAGTGTGAAGATTAATTTTTGCGGTATATTAAGAGATTTTACAATTTTGATGACGTCACTTCGTATGAGAGGTAGTAGTGGTTTTCATTCGATTTCGACCAATTTTAATCTCAGAATTTGTATTTGGGATCAAAGCTTATCAGTAAAATTTCTTATGAAGTCACTTTGTATGGAAGGTAGGCGTGGTTTTCATCCCATTTTGACTAGCTTCAAACTTAGAGTTTTACATAAATATATGTGTAATTTTTGAAGATTTCACAATTCTCATGACCTCACTTTGTATGTGGTGTAGGCTTGGTTTTCCTTCGATTTGATCATTTCGAATGATCAAATATTAAAAAATATTAAATTTCATAAACTTATCTTCAAAATTACAGCTGTCATCATAGAAGAAGCATTGTAATCACGAACACCTGTGTTTTTTCGCTAAATATTATTGGTTATGTATAACCCATCTGCTTCTATAAGATGATATGAGAAATCTTTTAAATTTATAGAAGAAAACTCTGAGTTTCTTTGTGAAAAGACTAAGATGTATGAAATGAATAACATTAAAGCAGTGGTGTTCACACGCATACTACTACAATTTTCAACTTTTGTAATTGTGCTAGTAGCTCTCTCGCTCTCTGCACTGACAAAAATTGTTGTGCAGGTATTAAGTAAGAGTTTGTTACAATTATCATTATAATTATCAGTATAATTATCATTATCATCATCACTCTCATTATCATTATCATTTTATTATTATTAATATTATTCTCCACTCATAACTGCACAAAAACTAATTTTCATATACCTCAAAATTTTTGTGCAGTGCAAAACACACGACCAAGCGGCGTGAACCCTCCAACTTGAAGTTTCAGCGCCAACTGATTAAGAGAACTTCGTGCTTTTGGTTGTGTACGTGTTTCGTATTCTCGAATAAAGCCGTCGAGCCTCACCACGCGTGGTACTGCGTGAACATCACTGCATTAAAGAAATATTTAACCACTGTTGGTTTTTCTTGACGGCTATAGAGGGCGTCTTCTCAAAGTCGCTTTTAAGCCAAAGGAGAGTGTCCTGTGGTCAGAGTGGACTTCCAGTTGATGATAAATTAAAATTCAAAGTACTCTCTATTCTTAAAATTCAAAGTATCCTCTATGAGAAAATCAAATTTAAATTTCCAAAACAGCCTTCTATTCACACCGGGTTAAATATATACCTACATTCTTTTTTTTAAAATTTTATCTTAACCGGATCCAATATGACAGTTGTGAAAATTGAAACATCTACACTAAGGGAAAGAACGCATATTAGCATTATCCACGCCTCAGTATAAATTTTATTTAAATATTTACGTGGATAAATCAAATGTTTTTCATACAACTCGTTTTTTTCCCCGTATTTGAATTTTATGTATACCACACACGTACACACATATTCCATACAAGCAAGCAGCAACAGCATCGCACACGTACACACATATTCCGACAAGCAGCAACAGCATCGCACTCTTCCTGCAGTTTACTTCTTGCAATTGCAGGTTTCTTACAGTTCTCATTTAGTTAATGATGCAAGAGTAATATAGCCTGAATGTTTGGCCAATATGATTTGTGAGTGCGATGCATGATGAAATCATGTAGGGTGGAGTGACAACTCGGTATTTTCTCAAGAATGTCTTGAACAGGTTGTCATTTACCTGCATAATTTGCTTCTATTCTCTATCTTTTTCATTTATAGTTTATACTTTTTTTTTTTGACATTTGATGCCATAGTATTGCACCAACTGTCAAAAATAGTATAAATTAGAGAACGAAAAAAGAAAATAAAATATACTACCAAATGGCATTTGATGGACGCGGCTCGTGGGAAATATTCAATAAATAAATATTTAAATATTTAATAAATTGTTTTTCAATTTCAAAATTTTTATATAAATTTTCCTTAAATGCGATAGTTTTATTTTCAAATAGTAAATATTTAAAGAATATTTAAATAAATGCGTGAATAATTTTAATATATTTTTTATTAATTCTGTTTAAATATTTTAATATTTTATTTAATTAAAAAAGTATTTCAATAAATTTTAAATATTTACGGAGTCGATTTAAGTAAATGCGTTATTGGTGCAAAAATGACTCGCTTTTTAGGTAAATTAAAAAAATTTTTAGGATAACTTTAATATTTTTTTCCCTTAGTGTATCAAATGTTCTTGACAATGACGAGAATTTTGTCATTTTCGCCATTTTATACTTTGAAATTCCGACTGCATCTTCATATCCTGCGATCCAAAAACAGTTTAAAGCACATATTCATTGGAAAGGTTCCTGGCCTGAAAAATGTAGTGTATTTTCAGACGAAAACAGTGCATGTATGCAAGTACATACGCAGAAGAACTAAAATTGTTTGAAGCTTTTCGAGCCTCAGGTCGACCAGTTAAAACGAGCCAAAAATCTGAATATCAGGCGCAAAATCATTCGAAACATTCTCAAAAAAAATGAAAAGAAAAAACTTTAAAAAAAAAGAATTTATGGCCTTACAGAACGCCAAAAGAAAATGCGAAGAGAAAGAAGCTTCCTCATTTCTCGGCACGACTCAGTCAACGGAAATTGCAATATTGTATTTCCTGATGAGAAGTTGTTCTTTCTGCAAAAAAGTTACAACCCACAGACTGAGCTCGTGTATTCTATGAGTATGTGCGATATTCCAGCAGATAAAAAAGGCATTGAAAGATACCAAAACATATCATCTGTCATTGTTTGGGGAGGCTTATCCGAAAAAGGCAAGCTTCCACTTTTTTTTTATAAAGGCGTTAAAAATAATGCAAAATATTATTTGGATGAAGTGCTGATCAGTCATTTTTTGCTTCATACATCCAAGATTTTTGATAATGAGACATATTGCTTCCAGCAAGACTCTGCACCGGCTCACATAGCAAGAACTGTTCAAAAATCGTGCAAAGAAAATATTCCCTGTTTAATTCCGGTGGATGAATGTCCTCTACCTTCTCCGGATCTGAATCCACTGGATTTTTTTCATATGGGGATGCATGTTGGGAAAACTGACAAATTTAAAGAACATAAAAATGAAACAATTCAAAAGCCCTTTGCAAAGAAATTGGGACCAAATACCAGAAGAAGTCATCCGTGCCGTCTGTTCAAGTTTCCCAAGACGTTTGAAGCTTGTGAAGAAAATGAAAGGAGAATAATTTGAACTTAAATACGACTAATGTTAGCAACATTGCAACAAATAAAGAAAATAATTTTTTTGTTCCACTCTGTAAAGACAATACCAGAGTTAAACCCACGTAACACCACACGAGAGAAGAAACATAGAATCATCATTCAACCATTCGCGATCATAGCGTGAAGTTATTCTGTCAGCACGTGAAAGTATCTGCGATAAGCCCATTAAACGGTAGGAAAAAGAGTCTTTTTTTAAAGCAAATGTAAACTCGCAATAAGAAATTAACCGTCTACAACAATGACCGACAACGGTCTTGGTTCTGTCGACCGTCTTAGTACCTGGCGACGATTTTGGTCCAACGACATCAAAAACAGACATTCTTC
Organism: Pherbina coryleti; assembly: GCA_943735915.1. Classification (NCBI taxonomy): domain Eukaryota; kingdom Metazoa; phylum Arthropoda; class Insecta; order Diptera; family Sciomyzidae; genus Pherbina; species Pherbina coryleti. The sequence continues at coordinate 10,329,742 of OX030949.1, forward strand.
AGGGGAATAACCTTCCTAACTGCCCTCAGTATGGTCAGATTTTAAAGGTGTCGTTCCTTTTGAGCTCCTACTAAGGAATCAAACATTCAATTCGGATGCGAACTGTAGGGAATAAATAAAAAGACCGAATTTTTTCAATGTGGAAAAAAACAGGCTACCATTTTTTAAATTTTTGTCACGGTACCACTTGAGACACGTAGAAAAATAAGAAATATTCCGTGAAATAAGTAAAACAAACAAGTGGTCGGTCAAAAAATTCGGTCTTTATATTTATTTCCGAAATACATGTTGTAACCTACGTATTACCACACCGACCGTACTCGCCAGAATTTTCAACGCCAGCCATTTGTGTCGCACTCTACAAAACTCTTTGTTAGGTATGATGTTCTATTAAGATAAGGCTGCAAATGAATACCTTTTCCAGTTTTTTGCCGATAAAGACCCACTGAAATTTGGCGAAAGGTAATCGAACTTTACTCAAATTGTATTCTATAGCCAGAAATTTGTTTCTGTGAAAAAATTTAGACAAAATGTTAAGAAAACTGTAACAAATTTAGAGTAACACATTTGAAATTTAAATAGAAATTAGGAGTGAATTCAAAAATACACCCTTATTTCACAACATTATTTTAATTCTTAATGTGCTTGAATTAACAAAATTCCTCAAAAGCCAAATCTTAAGTTTTATACAAATGCTTACGTTTGTATTTAATCTTAAAAACACTGACATCCTAAAGATATATTAACTAATATGTATAGCTATACAGCTAGTAAAAGCCATAAGTAGCAAGCCACATCATTCAACATGAACGACACAATCACATTAAAACAAACTATAAACTACTTAAGTTCTGAAGGGAATCGTTGTAAAATCCAGTTGCAATAAACAGCAGCAACAGTAGCCCTATGCATAGGAGCAACACCACAAACATGAAATAATATTGGCCAACACTTGAGAGCATTCAATGATGTCCTGTAACTGTTTGAGCAACATACTTGTTGTAGGTTATTTGTTGTACGTACTCATTGTGGTTATAATGTAATTATGATAATGCTCAGGTGGTGACAATTTCTGATGCTTGTACTAGAACTAGGCAATAAATCATCATGGTAACAAAAACTACTTTGGCACAACACATAAGCATGTTGTAATTTTGTCATGAGCTGGTCTTTATATAAACTTAATGTAACTCAATTATATGGTTGTGGAAACAAATCACTAGAAGAAGGTCCACCTGATGAAGCTGACAGAAATTTTATTATTTAGTTATGGAATAGTTTAGTTGGCTTTTTAAGAAACTGGTTATATTTGTGGGCTTAATTAATGAGCAGTTCCAATGTGAATTGAAGTTATATTAATAAAAAACTTCAAAATTACCTGATACTCGTGCTGTTAATGAATCTCAAACAACATCTGATCAAACAGCCTGATCAAACCTATAATAAGAAGAATATATGTGCTTAAAGCTAGTTCCGCAATGTTTTTATTTAATATGTACCCAATGTGTGGTTGAAATCTATCATTGGTTTTTTAACGTAGTCACCTGCCGTGTGGGCTTAATAATATGCGCCCCATGAAGAGGAATCGAAGATTTAAGGAATTGTAGTCCAGAAAATTCGTTTTCAGGTTGCAATCGTCACACAAATAACTCCCTTCAAACTGTTATCAGAATGTTGGTTGCTCATGGAATCCAAACTTCCTTCAAACTAGATGTCACTAGATGTCACTTCTTTAATTCCAGGTTTGACCACCACCACCTTTTTTATGAATCACAATACTCAGTCCATCCCCTATATTTAATAAATTAATATTTGATACAAATTTTATGACGGCTAGTGTTGTCAACATCCACATTTATTGGTAGAAATCGAGACCGACCTAAAATCTCTGACAATTTAGGGGCATTGCCACCCTCCACGCCGGCCACCTTAGGCCATGCTCGCGACGTTGAGCTACCACAGCCAGCACGATACTCACTCCCCGAAAGGCCAGCCCACAATAGTCACCTCGGCAAAAGATTCCACAAAAATAAAACGCATCAATACCATCGAACGACAACCAAATATTCTGAAGGAATATTTGTTTTTGACTGTGACTTTTTGTCACTAAATTATTCAAGGCTAAGCAAAATAAACATTTGCCTCTTTAGCATAACGAGTATAAAATACGAAGCACAGCTTCGTATAAAAACTAGGATGTGTATCCAAGGGTATCCTACCAATAAACATTAACCTTGGAGAATGGCTTGACCTCAAGTGGAGCTCCAGTTTGTTTCTCCAATCTCCAGTGCTGGATCTCCACTTGACCTCCACTTGAGATCCAAGCCATTCTCCAGGGAAATGGACCTTCGATCTCCAGTTGAGATGAGGCTGGATCTCCACTTGATCTCCAAGGTCTTTCTCAAAGCGATCTCCAACCCAAATCTACTATTTGCTGCACTTCGCTCTTTATTCTCTTTCTCATTTTACCTTTTATTTTTTTAATTTATTTATTTATTGATATGATTAGCTACTTCCTTACTTACTTTATTATTTTGTTGCAATTAATTTTATTTGACAAATGTTCACAAATTAACAAAAAACACATTAACCAAAACAACCTAGTGTTGCCACATACAAAAACAAATTATTTTTTTTTACACTTAAGTTGTATTCAACAGTATTGCCACTTTGAAAACTAACACATCTCAACCCAATTTCCAGTTCATCTCCAAGATGTTGGAGTTGACTTGGAGAAATGAGTTGGAGATCAAGTGGAGGTTGAACCCTTTTTTTTACACTTAAGTTGTATTCAACAGTATTGCCACTTTGAAAACTAACACATCTCAACCCAATTTCCAGTTCAACTCCAAGATGTTGGAGTTGACTTGGGGAAATGAGTTGGAGATCAAGTGGAGGTTGAACCCTTTTTTCCAAGCTTGGCGAAAAATATTTTTCTTTCTTGTTAAAGTTTTCGAAAGAAGTGTAAATTCGATGAATATTGCATTATTTCCTATTTCCACCAGTATCCAGAGATAATTTTTTGTCTTTCTTTTCACCATGGCTGATGTCAATGATATTTAGCGGTTCATCTTAGTCCATTCCCGTACCATTCCCGTACCATTTGTTTTAACTTTTGCTACTGCATTCGTAGGCATAACGCCACTACTAAGGCGTTCAGATTGCTGCTGGCCTAACAAAGAAAACACACGATTTTTGGTTAAAAATTATTCAGCTTTCAACCTTTCAGCTCGATACAGTTATTCCAACGATATTCTAACATAGCGATGCTCTTTGAATAGTAAGATTTCTCAAGATCTCCGAAATACGCTTTATTCGTGGCAAATCTCCTTCCCTGAAGCTACCCTTTTAAGTTTGGAAAGAGATTATAATCGCTGGGAGCCAAATCTGTCGAATATGGGGGGATAAGATTGGAGTTCGAAGCGTAACGCATGCAATTTGGCCATGGTTTCGATCGTTGTGTGAGCTGGAGCATTGTCCTTCAAAAATATGATTTTTCTTAAATAAATGGGGCCGTTTATTTGCAATTTCGTTGATCAATTGGTCCAAAAATGTACAACAGTAGTCGGTTTTGATTGTTTTTCCTTTTTTAGTCGATGAACAAAATGATACTTGAATCCCAAAAAACAGACGCCAACACCTTTCCAACCGATTGTTGAGTTTTCACTCGCTTTGGTGCACTTCCACTGGGACCTACCCACTCTTGTGGTGATTCATGCGATTCTGGTGTATAGTGTTGAGTCTATATTTAATCCATGGTCACTATTTTACGTAAAAAATTAGTTGGATTTTGTTCAAACATGTCCAAAAATTGTTGAAATGTGCGAACACCTTCATGTTTTTGATCATGCAGCTAGCTTTAAGCCACTGAGTAAAGTAATATAGTTTAGAGTTGAAACTACCGACTCACTTGATATTTCTACGGCTGTATGTATCTCACGCACTTTCACTTTCGGATTGTCCAATGCGAAATCGTGGATTTTTTCAATACATTCTGGAGCGGTCACTATTATCGAGCTTTTCTTTTGTTTCTTTCGCACTTTTGTTACGTAAAAAGTATTGCTTATCAAGGCATGGAATTCTTCTTAAGGTATAATATACGCGTAACAACCAAAAACAGGAGCTGTTTTCAAAAAATTTTTTAGATTTAAGAAGTTATTTTTTTTTTAATTTATACAGGTTATTGTACATAAAAAATACTTTATAAAAATATTTTTTTTTTTAAATACAGTTCTGGCTTTTATATAGAGGGCGCTGAAAATTGCATTGAAAAAAAGACATCCAAAACGGTTCGATGGATATGGCCTTTCCCATGTATCGGAAACAAAAAAAATCAAATGACATTTTAAAGCATGGACTTTATATTAAGCATCCCCCCTACGCAAGACCTCCGGGGGTTTTTTGTTAATTATGGCGGAAGTTGAAGTAAAAAGTTCGAAAAATAGTAACATTTTCGCGCGCTTTTTTGTTAACATAAAAACAACAAAAAAAATAGATACTTGAATTTAGGGGAATACCGTTTTAAAAAACTAGTTTCGAGGAAATCGCGTTTAAAGTTTTTTATTTGTTGTATGGAGCTTAGACATAGGTTAACGAAAACCGTTATAACTTCTGTTTTTTTTTTAAATATCGATTTAAAAATGTGTTTGTATATTCTTCAAACTATAAAGAAAAAAATTTTTTGGAAAAATGTACACGTATATTACACCTTAATCCATTTTTATAATACCAAAAGTTGTTACATTTTTTTTTTTTTTAACGGCACTATTCACTGTTAGATCGATCAGACATTTATGGTGTGTTCATGCTAGGGTTGCCACCCGTTCAAAATGTCATGTATTTGAAAAGTGGTGATACCGTCACTTGGAGACCGGCAGCATCTTAAACGCCCTATTATTGTTATATACAATAGTCCCACCTACTCCAAGATTTAGCTGGGCACACAAGGCTCAAGGTGCACCTTTTTTCCTTCGTCGTTTTGAAAAATCTATGGCATAAAAATCGAAGAATTAAAATTAAAAAGCATTTTTTTTCTTATCTCTTTTTTCAATATTTCTCTTAACAAATCAAAATTGGTAGAGTTAACTATGCTATACAAAGATTTATTATAAATATATGAGTACTCGTATAACACGCCTCTTTAGTGTGGACGCAAAAATTTTTAACGCTTAACAAACTTAAGACAAAATTTTAAACGAAAAACCAAACCATTTCACACAAAACAACATTTTTGCAATCAACAGGAAGCATTAAATAACACATGTGTTGTTGTTTTTATACAAATATATGCGTGTGTGTGTGTGTATGAAAGTTTAATAACATCCTGTGCCTTTGTCAAGGAAAAATAAAATTTGTTGTTTTCAAGTTGGAAAATTTATATGGGAAAACACCAAAACCGAACCCGTATCCGCATCCGGAACCTTTTTTAACGCGTTACGCTCAAACACAATAAGAATTAAGCCGAGCCAAGCAGCACATGGTGACAAACACACACACACACACACTCACACATACTAACAAACAAGAACTTTCAAACACATGTGAATGAAATTTGATACTTTGCAATATGAATGTTTGTGATAATTGTTTGTGGAGAAGTTTGTGTGTGTGTATGTGCGAGTGTGCGACAAAAAAAAAGAGCCACCTAAATAATTGAAGGTTGCAGCAAGAAATAAACAGCTCGAAGACGCAGATGAAGAGGCAGCAAGTTTAAATTTTATGTTGCTTTTAGATGTAGCGAAGAAGCACTCGCTTTTGTACAACTTTATTATTATTGTTGTTATTGTTTATTTCAGCATTTCTATATGACCGTGTGTGTGTGTGTGTGTGTGGGAGAGTGTTTGTGTGCGCAGGGAAAAAGTGTGTGTTTCAATAAACTTTGGCCAAAGAAATTTATGACCTTTTCCGGCGGGTTAAGAAAGTTATTTTCAATTTTATTTCGTTGTTTTTTTTTTCCTGCTTCCCTTTTCTGTTGGCATTTTTTGCCTCTGTTTTCCATGAAAGTAATGAAGGATAAAAGTGTTGAGAGCACAAACCGAACGTAGAAAAACTTAAAAGTTGTTGTATATTATTGTAGTTTTATTGGGATGTGTTTATAATATGTGTGTGTGTGTGTGTGTATCTGTGTGTTTGTATTAAGAAGACATTCTCGCATATGAAGGAAATAATTTTGTTTGGTTAAAGCAATAAAAATAAAATGTTCAAAAACACCTTTTGTTCCACTTGAGCAAGTTTTCCCAACACACAACAACAACAAAAAACAAAAAAAAAACTTTTGTAAATAGCAACAAAGACTTGAGACATGCTTTCATTTCAAAACAAAACAATGCGAACGAGAAGCTTTTGTCATCAGCACCTAAACAATGCTGTCGGATGATAAAATTTTTTCAAATATGCACCCACAATTGCTGAGGGGGTTGAGCGGGTGGGGCTACTATGAGCATAAACTATGACTGTAACTCTAACAACTTAATTCTATGCATAACTGCGGTGATGGCGAAAGAGGTAAAAAGAAGCAGCAAATTTTTAAATTTTACAACAAAAAAGAAGAAATCAACTGCCTTATAAGAATGACAAAGCCAAGAGAACTATTAGTCAAGCTCTAAATGAAGTTAGTTCACTGATATGAATGCTCTCTAAAGCTTTGTCGCTTTGAAAGTGCAAGTCGTAGTGCAATCTTACCCGCAATTTAATGGGCCCGGGTTCGCATCCTGGTCTTAGCTACAAGCTCACATGTTTCTTCACCACACTTAGATATATGTTGCTATATATATGTTATCTATCATCCAATTTCGACACAAGGCAGACTAAATAGGTGTAACATCCTTAGTTAAAAGCTTAAGAAAGTAATTTTCTAATTTTATTTTTTTTTTTTACTTTGTTACATGTGCACAGCTAACAGCTCAATTGGCTCTTTATAAAAATATAGATAAAATACAAATTATTAAAATCGATAGACCGTTCGAAAGTTGTGAATTTTTTAAAATAAAATGATCCAAAAATTAAATTTCCTATAACTACAACAAAAAAAGCAATATCCCCCTTAAATTTCGCATAGTTATTTCTACTATAAAAAGCTATCGATATAGTCACATGCGATCAAAAAAATACTACCAAAAATTTTTTGTGCTGATTTCACGAATTCTGACCCTAGTGTATTCAGTTTTTTCCGTATGACTCCCAAGTCATAAGATAAATTTCTGAAATTATTGGTTCAAGACATTACATACAGCTCATGGTTCCATCGTATTTGGTACTCGTCATTGAAACAGATTGGCCCATAGATTCTACAAAAGATCTTTCTCTCGAAGGCATCCAAAGTATTTTCGTTTAGGCTTGTACTGTAATTGATAGGACGTGCTTGAAGAGTGTGCATTTTATTCGTCGAGAGAGGGTCCGATTCTCAATTGCCTACTGAGCACAAATTAACAACTGTTGGCAAGACTAATCCGTCGTTTAATCTCAATGATGAAAACATTAAAGCAGTTTATGCTGGATCCCAGGTATACGAAATCCTTAAAAATCTCAAAGGAAATGTTATCATTATCTTATTTGATGGCATTAAATTAGTTCTTTTATAAAACATAAAAATATAATTATGATACTATTATTATAAAATCTTAGCAATTTCACTGATAAGTACTAATATAATGACATGTAAAGCTTCTTGAGAATATGCGAATTAGCCGTTCGGAGTCCAGTTGTCCAGTTGTTGATTAAATTGTGTGCAAACATTTAAAAACACACACAACACAATTTGATCATAAGAAGTTCGGTCAAAGTCCTTTCAAGGGCTAAACTTAACAGTTTATTCATATTTATTATTGTTGCATACGCACAATATTGTAACTAAATGAGGAGTTCCATTTTTATCATAATACTCGGCTCTAACTTTTCACTCACAACACACTGTGGCATGCGTCTTCAAGGTCTCTAGGTTAGGTTAGGTTAAGAGGGAAAGGCAACCCGATGTTGCCTACACGGGAGCCTATTGGTCCATTGTGGTTCCCTATGCCTGTGGACCTAATTGTGGCAAAATCAAAATAAAAATCTTAGTCACTGGAGCAAGGTTGGTCGAACCAACCGGTGCTCCGTATAAATCTGAAAAGATCCATCAGTGGTACGTCCACGAGCTCTTACAGTTCTCCGTACACTCTGGAAGCTTTCGTTGTTGGAGATTGGGACACTCGCAAAGTAGATGCTTGATAGTTCCTCGACATCTCCACAGCTTCTGCAGAAGTCTGGGTGCGGGATTCCTAGTCGCGAGGCCATTGTGCCTACACAACAATGCCCCGTGAGGACCCCTATTAAGATGCGAGTTTCATTTTTACTCATTGAAAGTAGGGATTGGGTCCTTTTTTCGCAGAGTTTAGGCCAGAGATGGCGAGATATAACACAGTCGTCTCTATTTGACCAAGAGTTATTTGTGTTTTTTCTGGCTTTATCATTTATTTTCTTATTGAATTCTCCGATTGGAGCCATGATCGACCCAATCACAGAACTACTTTCCAGTTCAGAGCCCTCCCTAGCCAATCTGTCTGCTATTTCGTTTCCCTCTATGTCACGATGACCGGGGACCCAGCAGATATTGATCTTGTGGGGAGGACTGATTCTGGTAAGAGCTTGCCGGCAGCTCAGTACAGATTTCGATTTTGTTGTTTCGCTGCGGAGTGCTTTTATCGCAGCCTGGCTGTCTACAAAGATTGTAATCCTTGATGGATTGATGTTCCTTGTTTGGATTGTCGTAGCTGCTTTCTCGATCGCAAAAATTTCTGCTTGAAAAACACTACAGTAATCTGGAAGTCTGTATGACAGGGATATTTGTAGTGTATTACAGTAGACTCCGGCTCCCGTGCCATTCTCCATTTTGGATCCATCAGTGAAGATCTGGATATCGTGTTCACTAAAAAGGTGGTTCGAATCCCATTCTTCTCTTTTTGGAAAGGAGAATGACATGTTCTGCCGAAAGTCTATTTCGGGGGTGATGTAATCGGAGGTGGTGGCGAGATCCTCAGGACTATACTTTGTGAGTATAGAGGCATGTCCATACGTCCAGTGCCTCCAAAGTTTAGCTTCCTTAAGTCGAAACGCCGCTTTGGTTGCAGTGGTTTTCATGAACTCGTCCAGGGGGAGGAGGTTCAATATGACCTCCAGGCCTGCCTGAGGCGTTGATCGTTGCGCACCTGTTATTCCTAGACAGACCAATCTCTGTACTCTAAAGAGAGAGTTGAGGTAGCTTGTCTTCTCAGTGGCTTTCCACCATAGAATCGAGCCAAAGATTAGTATGGGTCTGACGATAGCCGTGTACATCCAATGAATGACATTGGGTCTCATCCCCCATTTGGTGCCGAAGGTTTTCTTGCAGGCGTAAAAGGCACTGGTTGCTTTCTTAATTTTTTCTTCTGTGTTGCTTTTCCAAGTGAGCTTTGAGTCAAGGATTACTCCGAGATATTTTGCTTTATTGGATAGCTGCAGGGTTTTGCCATTTATTTTTGGGAGGCAAAAATTTTCAATTTTATTTCTTTTTGTGAATAGCACCAGTTCGGTTTTATCGGGGTTGACCCCTAGGCCGTTTGGTATTGCCCACGAGATAGTTTCTTTAAGTGCTGTTTCTATCATGTTGCTGATGGTTGGGAGATGTTTCCCTCCCACCAGAAGCACGACATCGTCAGCGTATGCTGTCACTTTAAAGCCTTTTTCGCTGAGGGTAGTCAGCAGTTCGTTTACAACTAGGATCCAAAGCAAGGGAGATATGACTCCACCTTGAGGTGTTCCTCTTAAAGTTGTTTTCCTTATTTTACTGCTACCGATTTGTGTGTTGATGATTCTGCTTTTCAGCATTTCAACGATTCACTTGGTTATCTTTTCTTCCACTTGTAGATTTTCAAGAGCTGCCCTTATTGAGTCTGTGCTTACGTTGTTGAAAGCCCCTTCGATATCAACAAAGGCAGCTAGGGTGTAATCTTTGAAGTGGAGGTTTCTGTCAATTACCGAAACTACCTCATGTAGGGCTGTTTCCACCGACTTACCTTTAAGGTAGGAGTGTTGTTTGCTACACAGGTTTCGGTCATTGAGGAGCGATCTTATGTGTTGATCCAGAATTCTTTCTAATGTTTTCAGTAAGAAAGAAGAAAGACTAATGGGTCGATAACCTTTTGCGGTGGAGTGAGTAGCTTTCCCAGCTTTTGGTATGAAGACTACTTTCACCTCTCTCCAATTTACAGGCACGTAACCTAGCCTTAGGCAACTATTAAAAACTTTTAAAAGCCAGGTTGAGATAGCCGGTAGAGCGTGCTGAAGCATGGCGGGCGTAATACCGTCGGGTCCAGCCGATTTATACGGCTTGAAAGATTTAATCGCCCACTCTATTTTGTGCTCTGTTATTAAATTGGGTATATCATTGTTGGTTTCTGGGAAGACACTTCTGGATATGTACGGGTTCACATGTATTGCGGGATCAGTACAGCCAGGTCTCTATGTATTCATATTAAGATCCTGTATGTCAAACAGTCAATTACTTCCGTATTGGAATTAGTATCATCGTTACTTTCAAAAACGACTTAGTTGGAATTCATATGTCAAAGTGAACGATCTAAACGATTCTTTAATTTCTTTAAAGTTTTCTTATGACATCTTAAAGTTACTGTTTAATTAATAACTTGTAAGGTCTTAATTCTTATTTCATCTCATTTCATTAACTTATGTTATCATTTTTTGACCAATGAATTCAATATTTTAACAAATTTCTGGACAATGGAATAGCACAATCTAGCAAACGATAAAAAATTAGGTAATCTGTTTAATTTGGTTTCTCTAAAACAATTTTCTATAAATTTAAAAATTCAACATTTAATACACTCCAATTAAATGAAAAACTAAAATGTTACTTGTTTAAAAGAGCCCCAACACAAAAGGTTCCTTCATTATTTACTCGAAGCATCCTTTATGAACGGACTGTGATGCTTGCATAAAAGATGACAAAACTAACAAGGAAGTTTCTTCGTACAGGAAGCATCAAATGCCACATTTACATGCGGTGCATTTCTTTCCTGTTTGGCCAATAATAACAACACCAATACAACAACTACTAAGGCGCATTCAGCTTCGTTAGACATGCAATTTGTTTTACTGTAAATTTTCTCGAACGAAGACGTTTGCAAAGAAAGAAACCAAGCGCACAATTTGTGTGCCATTTGAAGCGATAACTTTGCACAACTTCCGACAAAATAAATGTGATTGCGACGCGCTAGGCACTGGCAGCAATCGATGCACAAGGCGAATAAGTAAGCAACTAACGACGTATGCGCGCGGGGAGCAATGAGTGCACTTCAATAAAAGAGTAATTTAAAGAAAAGAGACTTCAAGGCTGGCATAGCACCTCTCATATGAAAAAGAAGAAGAAGCAAGACTGGTAGACTGTAATAAGAAAACAACTGAGTGGTACAAAACATAAATTCCTTAAATTATGATACTAACGTATAATGGATAAATAAAAATATCTCAATTGAAACATTTAAGAAAAAAGAGAAGAAATATAAAGACAAATGAACAAAACCATATTTTACTCTTCCATTAACTCCGACTTGACCGGCAGCAGCTCTTCAGCTGAAGTTGGCAAAAGTGTTTTATTCTGTGATTTTGCAACAATTTTTCGATAAAATTTAAAAATTATTTCGCTGGCTGCGCGACACATAAGCTCGGCATCATTAAACTGTGCCATTTCAAAGCGACCGTTGGTATGACATGTCACCAGATCTTTTTCCAAACTATCGAAGACAAAGTTGAAACTAGCCACGCTACCAATTGCCTGACACTGATTTGGATCAAGTAAAATCTCACCATCCTTGTCAACTATGCAGTGCACGGCAGCAATGGTAAAATACATTGGAACGCCAGCACTGACCAGTGCCATGCATGCAGCATTAATAGCACATGCCTCTAGCTAGATAAGTTATAAAAAAATTTTTTACTTATCAAATTATTTTAATTTTAAATTTTATACTAACACCACAACGATCGTCCAGCTCTTGTAGTTGTATGGAAATTGTGGTGCGTGGATGCAGTGCCGTCAGAAGTGCAGTCTCGCAAGTATTTCGTATAATTGACTCTTGTAATTTATCCTTGATATTGGGTAGTCCAGCCTTAGGTCGGTAAATGCATTCCACTGACGCTTTTTCAATTTTTAAATTATGCAGTTTTACCTCTATCGGTCCAAGAACGGAAGCCAGCACGCTCGTTTCACCTGTGGAACACAAAAGATTTTAATAGCTAACGAATAAGAGATGGCGCTGCCAACACAAAATAGTCGATTGCCACTTCACCGCATGTTGTTAAATTTTTGTTTATGTTTCGAAAACATTCTCAAGTTAATTATATTTTTTACAATTGATAATATAGTTTTTAACGTAATTTTATCAATAATCAATAAACAATTTGCTAACCTTGTGAAAATAAAGCCGAACCATCGCTGCGTGTCAGTGGATTCAGCTCACAGTTTATTGCCCGCAATTTTATGTCCTGCGTCAAGTTCTTCGTTAAATTTGTATTTAGCTGAATTTCTTCAACTGCTGACCCCATTGTATTTATTGAAATTGTTTAAAACTAAAATAAATACACTTTGTAGCAACCGAAAAGAATTAAAAGAAACAAAAGCGAAAATTTAATCATTAAAACAGCTGACTGTCAAAAACTAAAATCTTTTACAATCTTAAGGAAACACCACAACTCCAGCAAAAGAAAATATGCATCTCATGGTATATTTACGCTGCGAACACACATGACAAATTGGCATAACAATTTTAAAATATGTATAAGTTGTCAAATTATTGTCGCCATCAAGCCAATTGCCGATAGTGACGTAGGTGGCATAACAATTGCATGACAAAAAGTGTCATTTCTTTCAGTTTCAGGGTGTTTGTTTTTTTTTTTTACACTTTCTCAAGTAAACGTCAAATTTTGCCACTCTATGTCAAATTTCTTGCAAGCCGACTTGCAAGGTGATTGTTGCAAACAATTATGCTGGCAATTGAAAAGTTATGAGTGTGTTGGTAACAAAAGTTTAAATGTGTTGAAATTGCCATGACAAATTGTCTCATGTGTTCGCTGGGTTAATCAGGTAGATGTGACAGTTTTCAATCGAACATGAATTGTCAAAAATCATACAAAACAAAGCAAACCAAAAAAAAAAAAACAGCCGATGTTGACAATCCATGAATCTCGTGAGAAAATAGCCTGTTGTCAAACCTACCTGCATAATTGTATCATGGTGCATCTCACTATAGTGAGAGGTATACATGAGCCACAAAAATTGTATAACTACCTATGAATTAAAGCTATCAAGTTACGTTAAAATATTTAACCCTTAAATGTATAGTGTGCCATATATGGCACAACCAAAGAAGTAAAGTAAAGTACATTTATTGAGACTTTCTTTCATACAAAAGACATACAATGAAAAGTTCAATTAAAACCAAAGAATTTCTCCCCATGTCTGAACGAGAGTAGTTTTGGGAAAAATACTAACGGCTGAATCCATAAAAAATTATGAAACTCTTATAAAGCCTTCAGTGGCGTCCGTGGTGTAGTTGGTTAAAATGCGTGGCCGCTATGTCAACGAACTTTGGAGACACAAGTTCGAACCCCAGCAGCGACAGAAAATTATTTGAATTAAAATAATTTTTCTGTACGGCCGCCACCTCTCTGCAGACAATGGCAAATCTCAGAGAGTAATAAAAATGCCACGTAAAGCTTCTTGAGAACGAGAACATTCCGTTCATCGCCGTTCGGAGTCGGCGTTAAGCATGTAGGTCCAGTTCTCGGTCAATTATGTACAAACTTAATAACACGCACAACACAATTGATCATAAGAAGCTAGGTCAAAGTCCTTTTAAGGGCTGAAATGGCCAGTTATTTATTTTATTTTTATTATAAAGCCTTCATAAGAAAAAGAATTGAAAAACATTATTCATAAACGTTTAATAGCGTTAAAAATCTCTTTTAAATGCTTTTTAAATGAGAGAATTTTAAAAATGGCTGAAACGTTCAATAAACCCCTTATAAAGCATTTTTAAAATTATTTACTCTCATTTGAGCACAAATTTTGTCAAAAATAATTACAAATATTTTAAACATTTGAAAAATATGTCAAAAATATTTTAAATATATAAAAAATTCAAAACAAAAAGAAAATAAAAACAAGAAAATTTGTCAAAACAATTCAAAATATTAACAACAAAAGATAATAAAACGACAATATTTTCAGTGCAGAGGGTAGCTTCGAAAAAATTTTGATATTTAAATATCAAAATGTTGACGAAATTGTGACAAATAAATAAAAATTCATTGAATTTATCAAATACACAAACCAATATTGACACTCTTCCCTCTTAAAATCGAAAGTGTTCTTATTACAAAGCAGCTAAAAAATTTAGTTAAAACGCCAAAATGCACCCACAATATCTTCGTTGTGAGACTTAATAGCACATCTATTCTGTCGTTAACTAAAATTTAGCGTAGCACGTCTCCTTAGCGAGTTATAATTCAACGATGCTAAATTTCTGTTGGAGAAGCTGCTATCTTCACGACCTGACCTTCCGTGTGTAGAATTGTGCTTATCACCTAATACAGATGTCTTAAGAAGAGGTATAGGATGTTTGAATTAGCTGTGCAAAGTATGCTCTCCTTCAAATGAGTTGGCGGCGATGCCAGTTAAGGCTCATGGAATAGCGATTTTGCATGAACTTGCTATTTTGTGGCTAGTGTATCAATATAAAATATATTTGTACGTTTTTCGCTTCACTCAACTGCTTTAATAATACAATAGTATTAAATTGGAAAATTTGAAAAAAATTTATCACATAGTTTTAGGCATTAAATAGAAAGCTGACTTTCTTCGTAGAAGATTGTTTTGGTTTTTTTAGTTTAAATACACAATTTTTAAGAAAAAGTAAGACCTTATTGCACATCTACAGAGCAAGACCTTTCTATTGATACCCTTTTTATAAAAATCGCATTTACGGTATAGATTTGATGGTCATCACAAAAAAAGCGCTTGCGTAATAATAATATAGATTTTTATGAATACGGCTGTAAGCCCTTTGGGTTATACCAATTTAAAGCTTTCGTTCTCTTTAAACGGTTGACTTACAGAATCAAGCTGACTGAATTATTTGGAGCAAAAATTAATGAATTTTTAATGCATAAAATAAAGGCCAAAAAAGGCCAATGATACCTTTTAAATGCGAAATCCTGTTTCTAAGAAAAAAAGGGCATTGACACACAATCTTTTATAAAATTATTTGTGAAATATTTACACCCTGCATTAGTTACGAACTTACTTATCTGGCGCTAACAACCGTTGTTCGGAAATGGCCTCGTATAAGAAATTGCACCAGCCATTTCTGTTTTGCGCCAGTTAGAAACACCAAGCTTAGTGAAGTTATCCCACACTTGATCCTTCCAACGAAGATGTGGACGTCTCCATCCCATTCTGCGTTGACCACCACCAGGCTCCGAATCGAATATTTTTTCGCTGGAGAGTCGTTTTTAATTCGTTCAACATGACTTAGCCATCAGAATTGCTCAACATCCAGGTTTGTGCTGTATATAATTGGACGGGCATGATAAGTGACTTATAGAGCGTGAGTTTTATTCGTCAAGAGAGGGTTCTGCTTATCAATTGCCTACTCAGCCCAAAGTAACACTTATTGGCAAAAGTTATCCTTCGTCTTATCTCAATACTTACATCTTTGTAAGAGTCTATGCTGGATTCCAGGTAGACGAAGTCCTTAACGGCCTCTAAGGAGGTGTTGTTAACAGTGAAGTGGTTTCCAAGACGCTAGAACTGTTTATTTCTTGAGACTAGGTATATCTAGGTCTTATCTGCGTTCACTGCAAGACCCATTCGACTCGACTCTTTCACTAATCTGGAGAATGCTGCACTGACTTCATGCATATTATGGCCAATGATATTGATGTCATCAGCATACGCCAGAAGCATAATACTTTTGTAGAATATCGTGCGACTACGTCTCAAATCAGCAGCTCGGGTGTTCTTCTCCATCGTAAGGTTGAAAAAGTCGAACGATAAGGAATCACCTTGTCTGAAACCTCGTTTGGTATCGAATTAGGAGGAGTTAGATCCTTCCCAATCTTGACTGTGCTGCTGGTGTTGCTCAGTGTTATTCTGCAAAGATGTATGAGCTTTGCAGGAATACCAAATTCAGACATGGTGGAGTATAGCTGATTCCTTATTGGACTGTCGAAGGCGACTTTGTAATCGACAAAAAGATGGTGTGTCTTCTCCAAGATTTGTCGTAGCGTAAATATCTGGTCTATTGTGGATTTGCCAGGTCTGAAGCCACACTGAAAAGGTCCAATCAGGTGGTATGCGATGGGCTTCAGTCTTTCACATAATACGCTCGACATGGTAAGATACCCATTATGCTAGGATTTGTAGGAAATAGTCATGTTGAAAAAAGATATCAAAAATATCTAGTTTTATTTCAGACTTACTAATACCATGCGAGCCTATATGCTAATACTATGTTCACACACAGGCTGAAATGCCACGTTTTAGCTGACAAAACTCTTTTCAGAAAAAGGTGTTCACACTTGAAAAGCAGCTTTTCATTTGACACACAGTAGTCATATGTTTCTTATTATTGCGTTTTGTTTCATTGTTCTCAGAAAATAAGATGCTCCTATTGACTACAAGTATACGCATAAAAAAAAACAGTGACAACCTGAATTTTATTAATAGATTTCGACTTTACTTACAAAAACAGACTTCAAGCCAGGGTCAAACTCTTGAGCCGAAAAGCCATTATGGTCCGAAAAGCGTCTTTTCGGCCTTTGTGTGAACATAGTATGAAGCAAAGTAGTTGCTATTTTTCGACAGCACTCAATGACCATGTCTATCATCACATATTGCAAATCTATTACATTTTACTGTCATTTCGCATGTATTAAAAAATCAACAATGTTGTAGAGCGAATATTAAAGTAATTTATAAACATTAAATCGAGTTGGAAACAGCTTTAGAAACTAATTCAAGAAAAGAAAATGACGGATCCTTGGCAGATCCAAAATACAACAATAAGTAAATTGGGAGAAGCAGAAAAACCAACTATCAGCGAATCGCAAGATAAAACTTTAGGGTTCGAAGACAATTTTGCACCGCACACCAACAAAAAAACACCAAAACACAAATTAGACAACGCGAACGAAAACTGCAACGAGCACAAACCTTTGCCAGACTCAGCCAGTTATCTCCAATCCTTGGGTAAGTCAAACTTTGAGCTAAACTTCAAAACATTTTTTTTAGAAGAAAAAATCTAAAATAACGCCCATTTTTAAACGCATAGAACGAAAGTTGCAAAAAATCCAAAAAGGAGGAAAATTAGTTGAAGCACTTGGCGAGAAACGTCAACAGTGTCTGCGCACGCTGTTGCAGGAGGACGAACAAACTCTTTCAACTTGCTCGAACAATAATGAGCTGCTAGAACTGGACACACCCGTTGGTAACAGTGATTCTGCAGTACAGGGTATTTATAGACATTTGCAGCCAGTACAAGCCTTGTCTATAGGTGAAATAGTTCATATTGTGAAACACGATCAACTCGAAGAACAAAAACAGCAAGAGCAGCTAGAAAAGGAAGAAGAAGAAGACAACGTTGCAGAAGAAACTGAATCTACAGAAAGTCGTTAATCATAAAACATACAAACGTTTTCACTAGCATTATGGATTCAGCTTTTGGGGAAGTTTTTCTCTTTCTTACTAACTTGGCGTGGAAGAGTCGTATGACGATACCGGTGTTGGTGACCACAGTGTTTCTCATAATGGATATACGTTTGCAAATTGAAATTAATATTCAGTCTGGTCAGGTGGTAAGTTATGCTTAATGTTCAATATTCCGCAATTTTTCGTTTGAAACTTTTCAGGCTGCTGCAGAGCTAGACCCACTTGACGACTCCGATGACGATGATGTTGATGAGTACACAACAGACAGCACTGATGAGGGAGACAATGATGGTAATGAAGTCCTCAATGATGACAGTGTTGAGACTTTGGAAGAAGTGGAAGCGGACGAGTATGAAAACAATGCTAATCAAATACGTCGCAACTTGGGTTTAAGCTGAATTTAAATTGATTTGGTTTTTCATGTGAAACACACGTGTTCTTCTAATTCTCTTTTTATATATTTCGTCATTTTTTATTTGTACTACTTAATCAATTAGTGTTAAATTTGTTAATATATAAATTTAAGTAATCATTTCCAACTTAAACTATACGATTTAATCTCTTAAATGATCAAGTTAAACAGTTGCAATCAATAGACTTAGTTAGTTTTGACCTAAATTTCCAGCACGAACGGGTGCCAAATAAAAAACAACTAACCACAACTGTCCTTTTTTAGTTTCTTCAACTACGTCCTTGGTGAGATATCAAAACTGTCTGTAAGTTTCTTTTATTTTTTATTTAATTTACAAGGTATAAAAAGATAGATCAGAAATATATAAAGTTTTAATTTACATATAGAGTTTAATCAATTCGTCACTCACAGCGGAAGGCGTTAGAATGCCCAAATCACTGAAAAGCAATGTGATATAAGCAGGAGGCGTGTAGTCGACTAGTGGATGGCATTTGGCCACATCATTCAAATGCTTTCTCGAATACTAAGGAAAATAACAAAAACGCCTCAAAATGTAAACCATTAAATATTTTAATTAAGAAGTCATTACCTTGTATTCGTCGGGTAAGTCTCGTTGATTCAACGGATACAAACGTGTAAACTTGAAACTCTCCGCCAGAACATAGAATGGTTTTTTCATTTCGCGCGCACACAAGCCCATCGTAAAGGTACCAACGCGATTAATTATACCCCCACTTTCTACCACCGCTTCTGCACCCACCATGACAAAGTCCACCGACTCCATAACATACCCAATGGCAGAGTCGAGTATCAAAGTACAATCAATGCCAGCGCGCTGTAGATTTTCTATCATCTCTTCGCTACATTTATGTATATAAATTAGATATATATTTTGATTTTAAGGCAAAAGCAAAATTTAAATTCAGCTCACCCAGAATTATCCGGTCCACCGTACGTGACATAAACATGGAACTGTTTATTCGATTGTGCGGCACTGATCAAAGCCTTTAGTACAACGCGCGAGCGCGAATGCACCAGTACGCGACAGCCATCGGTGATAAACTGTTGTGCTTGCTGAGCAATGACTTTACGTGAATTGAGCAATTTGGCCAAAAAGATTTTACCGCGATGCAACATTATCTGTCGGCACTCTTCCATGTCCTTGTCATCAAGACTGAGTGTAATGAAGCGGCAGAAGAGTTCTCCACCCGACACAATAGCAGCTATGGAGAGGTCCGTGTTGCGCATAGCTTGGACGGCTTCCCGCATTGTTGTGTGGAGAATGTGAATGGTGCCAACTACAATGCAGTGAAGATAAACTTTTAATAATAAATGTTCAACACACTTTTAAGATGGTGTTATATACATTGCTTCTTTTCCAGAATCATTAACAGCGTTTTAATTGCTGCAATACCTGAGGAGAGATCCTTGTCCTTGTCGAGTTCCTCGAGGAAATATTTGACCACATCTGAAATTCATTTTAATATAGCAAATATTTTGCGACAAAAGGCGTGTTCATTTTACCAAAATCTTCATTTTTATTAGCTTTACTGGGTTTTAGCATTTTTTATGTTATTATTAATGGTTTTGTGTTTACAAAGTAATTTACTATTTCGCAAATTTACAACGCGTTGCAACAATAAGTTTGGAATTCCACCAACTTGACACTCAGCTGCTTTGTGCTATTTGGTGACAAAACCAACAGCTGAACAACGATAATTTTTTGTTGTTATCGATAAGTCTTGCCAAAGTGATTCGCACTTAAATTGTACACTACACAAGGTGACTAGCAGGTAGGAAATCATTGACAAGATGATGTGGAATTCGTTAGTCGCATATTTGTATAATTTTACAATACATGCAATTCATTACAATAAAAAAAGATTTGGCCTTGAAAGGACTTTGACCAAGCTCCCTATGTAAAATTGTGTTGTGCGTGTACAAAACTGTTTTTACACAAATTATCGAAAACTGAACCAACCTGTTTTATGCCTACTCCTGACGGCTAGGTGCGTGTTCTCAAGAAGCCTTCAATGATATTATTTAACAAGTTGACCATTGTCTTCAGAATGACTGTCGAACAGAAAAATTAATTTCAATTAAAAAAATATTTTGTCAAATAGCGGATTTGTACCACGGACCTCGTGGTTCCTAAATTTGGCATTGAAAGATCCTAGCACATTAACGCGTTCGGCCACCGCCGCCACAGAAGAACCCCAATCAGCCCTGTTCCAGAATCTTCCAGAAATCTGATTCGGTGCTCTGCAATCAGCGTGGAATTGTTCATTCGAAACAAAGAACTAAGATATAAGGAAGTGATGTTATTGCACAAAAGTGTGGTATTTTTCTTATTCGTGTTGGTTGACACAAATACATAAACATTCACAAAGGGCCGTATTCAGTTACGTCGAAAAAAAAGGCTCAAAGTGTGCTTAGAATTACATATAAAACCGGTGTTTAGAGTAATACGTTATTAGTAAAAGTTTGACCTACAGCCGTATTCATAACAATATATTATTCATAAAAATTCTTACTCATAGACCGTATACATAAAAATATAGTGATTTTTCGTTTAATAACGTTTATGAATAATGTTTTTAATTCTTTCTCTGTTCTTCTCACTGATTTTCTGTTCTCTGCGATTTATTTTTCAAAACAGCTGATTTTGACAATGTGTCGATCATAACGTAGGCAGACATGCGCATGGCATAATCTTGTATTTATTATTTTTGGGTACAACCTGTAGGATGGGATTTTTACTAATATTCATATAAAACGCATGAAAAAATAAATGAAAAATTTTGTTTTAACACATTTTGAAATGTATAGTTTTATACAATTTTTGACGAATAGTCAGTTTAAGGTCCCGAATATGCGGAAATCTGAAAAGAAATGAATAAAATGTATTACATCTGATTAACTATGCTGAACACAGAAGCGCCCCAAAAATGTATTCAGCTGTGAAAAACTGATGCGCCCCTGAAGCATTTTGACAGATGTGGGTGCACCATTGTGAGTGCAAATTGGTGCGAAATCAACTGGCTCTAATTTGCATTTTAGCAAATTCTAACCGCACAACGCATGTTATAATTATTTTTGGTCATATTTTTCTTTAAAATTACATAGTTTTCAGCAGTGAAAAACGCTTTTAATTTAATTATTTCACTGCACAAACTTTCAATTATATTCAAGTGATCTCAGAAATGTCAAAAACCACTCTCTATCTAGCTCGCTCAATTCAGAAATCATACCACAGTTCATGTACACTGTGTGTGTGGCTAACACCATTTCCTTATATTTTATTTCTTTGATTCGAAATAAATTTCGAATCCGATTTTAACCTAACTTCTAATCAGCTGTTTTGTTGGGTTGACAAAAATTAGAATTGCGATTTTTTTTTTTTTTCAAAAAGCGAAATATTTTTGTTTTATGAATAGAGTAACTAGTGTGAAAGATTAGTGTTCATAAATTCAGTCAACCAGTAGAAAACTTCCCATTTACAGATTTTAACCCCTTTCTTTTAACCCTTTCAGCCCCAAAGTTGCCTGTGGGCAACTTCTGACTTTGTGGCTCTGTTTCTAGTTTAGGACCCCCAGACTTTTTACAATAAATTTTTAATGATAGATTGAAATGTGGTGAATAAGAGGAAAAAAATCAAAAATACGAAAAATAATTTTTTTAACATGCTTTTCAAAGTTATTCCGAGTCAACTCATGTGCGCGACCACGCGACTACGCGACTTCAAAAAAGAGCAAATTAAAAAATTACATTTTTAAATATTTAAAGGTAATTAGATGTAAAAGAGCGAATGTAAAAGATTTAATTTACATTTTTACATTTATATTTAGAGCGCTAGGATTGTAAAAAAATTTTTAAATTTTTGTTAAAATTTTTGTAGTATCTATTAAGAAAACAATACGGCTTTCAAACTTCGTACTCAGCTTATTTAGGTCAAAAACTAACTGATCCTCAACGAAGTTTGGAATATTTGGCACTGCCAGGGCTAATTTGGGACTGAAAGGGTTAATTTAAATTACACGTGCGCAAAGAATTCTGTTAATTTCGCTGTTGTTCTGCTGAACGGAATAAATCCAAAAAAGAATTTCCGAATTTAAATGCAGAACAACATATTTCCGTAGAAAAACGTTTGAACTCATTCGGATTT
Source organism: Pherbina coryleti (assembly GCA_943735915.1). NCBI lineage: Eukaryota > Metazoa > Arthropoda > Insecta > Diptera > Sciomyzidae > Pherbina > Pherbina coryleti. The sequence goes on from OX030949.1 coordinate 10,352,059, forward strand.
AAGAACATAGTTGAATCGGAAAGTATTTCGGAAGATCGAAATCCAGAACACCAACAATCGGAATCTAATCCACTTCCAAACAAAATCGGATTCTGTAACAAGGCTGAATATCATTTCAAAAATTTTGAAATTTTCAATTATTTTAAAAAAATGCACTGCCCAACATTAAAAAAGAAAACTATAAATCCGCTTTGTTGTATCCAAGGAATTAATTTTATGTATTATAATTAACTTATTTAAGAATACTTTCAGTGCTTTTAAGACACCTTCAAAAATTGAATAGGTCAAACTCGTATGCCTCTTGCATTATGTCATCGAGAGTAACGGACACTTTAATTTCTTTCATTATGTTTCGAGGGGGAGTTGCAGTGTTGGAATGCTCCCGATTCTTCGGTACATCTATATACAATATAGACACTTTGTCTTGTTTTTGTGATGTGTTTAGTAAAGTTACATCCTTACTTGCAGTACTTTGCACTTTGCACTCATCGGTAGACAAATCGCGCTCGTCTTTTATTTTGAGTGTGCTGGTGAACGAAGTTGTACTCTCTTGGTCATCTATGCCTTCGTTAAACAAAACTGGCATTTTTTCTAAATTGTGTTGCTTACTTAGCAAACATGCATTCTGTTGGTCTTTCTTATAGTCCAGAGACAAACGCCTTTTATACTTTGTTAGTTTCGGAAGCGGATTTAATGGCAAAATCGCTGTCTGTTGTTCTTTTTTGCCATTGACAGATAAAATGGAAACATTTATGTGTTTCGGTAATTTGCTCAGTGATGTTATTGCATCCTGACGTGCCTTGACGTTTTCGTGATTCAAAATGGACGCTTTTTCATGTATCAATAGGTCGGTTAATGAAGTATCATCCTCTACCACCTTCTGACTCAAATCCAACGTAGGCCTTATTTCTAATATATGTGGATTGTCCTGTAAAGTTGTATCCTTGGATGAGTCATAAGTTGCACATGTACTTGCATCTTCCAGAACCCCCATGTCAACACAAGACAAATCGGGCATATCTCCTCCTTTCGCTACGTACTCGTTGCTTTCGGAAGTTACATACTCTGCCTGCATTTTTTGATCGACAGATTGAGTGGAGTTTTTTTTCACTTTTAGTTGGTTACTTTGCTTAGGTTCATCATCCCCACTTGCAACCTCTTCAACATTGATGTCATCACTAAATAAAACAGATGCATCTCTTCCTTTCGCTGCGTTACTTCTAGTATTAGCGTCTTCAGTAGCTAACTCTGTAGACACTGTCTCGTCAATATTAATACGTTTATCTTTAGCCCATTTCCGCAAAGTCATAATATGTGGCAGAGGAAAACCCTTAGAATATATATGTTTGTAAGCTCTGATTCCGCATGTAAGCAAGTCTCTTGCATTTATTATGTCCTCTGAACTCCACATGATTTTTTTGTTGGGATTTTTAAGTTTATCAACCTGTCCTTTAGAGAAGATTTTACTAATCGAAGAGTGAAGCACAGTGCTCTCCTCGCGAAGTTTCACGTGTTCCTTTTCAAGTTGGTCATATTTTTGCTGTAACAGCATGATTTCGACTCTAAAGCTGTGCTGTAGAAAATCATCTCTAAAGGTTTTAAAAGATCAAAATTAATGTTAACTCTAACTGAAGAACTAGAAGATTTACTTACTTTGTTTGAGTTGTGCAGTCTTTATGGGTTGCGTCACTTATAAATTCCATAGGTTCGGGAGGTTTTTCTAGAATCTTTGGCACTGCACCTGGCTGTAATCGTGTTTGCCCTGATGAGCATCTTGGACCATTTATGTAGTCTTTGAGAGTTGCGCTACTTATAAGTTCCATAGGTACTGGCAGTTTATCTGGAAACTTTGGCACTGCACCTGGCTGTAATCGTGTTTGCCCTGATGAGCATCTTGGACCATTTACGTAGTCTTTCTCCCGAAAGTGATGTTCGCAAATAATATCTTGTTTTCTTAAATTGACATTACAACTAGCTATCCATCGTTCCCGCTTGATGTCGCCAAGTGGGACTTTAAAAAATTTTGTAGTTTTTAAAGAATATCTATTTTTACACACAGCGCAGCGCCTAAAATTTTTCTTTTCCATTTCTTTAACTTTGTATTAAGAAAACTTTAAACAATTCTATATTTTTGTTTGACTATCAGCTGTTGACAATCAGAGCGTCTAGTTCGCTAAAGCAGCGATGCCCACTAAAATAATTTGAAGAGTTCAAGAGTACAACAATTTCAACAATAATGCTGTGTGCTCATGGTATAAAAATACAAGGTAGCATTGACAGTTGCTTGGGAAAACATCTCCTGTCAAAAAATATACTCAAAAAAAAGAGCGCTCACAATCCGCCATTGAAAACGTTGAAGTGAAAAAAAACAACAACCACAGCAGCTGCTGATGTATTTCCACAAAAAGCTGTTTTTGACAGTTTATGTTTTCCTGTTGAAGAGAAAATAAGAAGTTGTCAATGCTACCATGTATTATTATACCATGATCGTGACGTTTACTAATTTCCCTACGGTTGTCAAAAAATGTTGAGAAAGTAAGAAAAAAAGAGACAAGCTGCGGAAAAGTGTCAAATCGCTTGCACTCAATAAAAAATTGTAATAGATTGTTTTGCAACTTTTGCTTAGAATTTACCAACAGCTGTTTTTGACAAGGGTGGGTAAAATTTTTTTGAGATAAGCTAAAAATTCACGATCACCTTGTTAATTACACCATGCTCTCTCTCATAAGCTTTCACACATTTCTATTGCATTGCGTTCAGCGAGTAGACGGAAGCATATGCAAATGCAATGAATGAACTTCCAGCTTAAAACGCATTGATTGAACTCTGCCATAATTTTCTTATGAAAATTGCACCAGCGTGTAGACGGACGCATATGTAAATGCAGTGAATGAACTTCCAGCTTAACACTCAACTTATGGCCTGAATACATTGACGACTACACGCCTTTACGGCGCGACGTGAAGAAAGAGTCAACAAGTTGAAAATATCATACGATTTTTTCATTTATGCATACACAAACCCTTGTACAGGGTGGGCCAAATACAAGTCTTTTTTTAAATGCAATAAAATGTACAAAATTAAATTTTTCCATGTATTATGGCTTTATTAGTAAGAGCAACCATTTCCATTAATTATGAAACATAACGTCTTTCAAGTGGCTGCCTTGGCTGGCTTCGCAGTAGTGCATTCTGTCATTCCAATTTTCCAAAACCTTGATGATGGTAGCTTACGGATTGCTTGGATGATATTGGACTGAAGTGCTTGAATCGTTTCCGGATTGTTGGCATAACATCTATCCTTCACGGTTCCCGACAAAAAAAAGTCCAAAGGGGTCAAAACGCTGCTCCGAAGCGGCCAATTGACATTGCCAAGATGGCTGATAACACGATTTGGGAATTTGGTGCGCAAAAGATCGATTGTTGCATGAGCTGTGTGTCATGGCGCGCCATCCTGCATGAACCAGAGGTCGCTCAAATTCATGTCTCCAATTTCAGTAAAAAAAGACGGTTAACATTTCATTTTTTTTAAATTTTTTAATTTTTTTTTTAATTTTTTTTGTTTTAAATTTTTATTTAATTTTTTTTTTATTTTTTTTTTTTATTTTTTTATTTGTTTTATCTTTTTTATGTTTTTAATGAATTTAAGATGTTTCAGTTTTTCCTAAATGTGTACAACAAAAATAAAAAACCATTTGCGATTGTTTTTAACTGTGTGATAATTTAATTGTATTTCATTTTGGAATAATATGCTTTCTGCATTTTAAAAACTTTTTCTTATCTATAGCAGAGAATTAACACGAAAGTTAAATTAATACCATTCTCAAGAAGAATAGAAAATTCTCCAAAAATAAAAAAAATATCCAAGAATATCCTACAAGATTAATAGGTTCTAATCTTGTTTAACACTTTCTATTATTTTTGGTTAGAAAAATATTATGTTTTTTTAGAAAAACAAATATTTTTTTTTTTTTAATGAGTGAGTGTTGTTGCACTGTACAGTTGCAATGGGAAATTTTCGGAACATTCGATTATGTCGCCTAATTAAGGTGTTAACAAAATCAACGATATTTCCTTAAATAACATATTTTTTATTAAGGAGTAAGCCAGACGACAGCTATGAATACATAAATAAGTAGACTTCTAAAGCAATACGATAAAAGCTTACAAAAAATAAACATGTAGAGGATTTCGAGTTAGTTGAAAAAAAAAGATGAAACTATAGACTAAGAACAAACATATAAATAATTTCAATGAATAAAAGGGGGGTTTTTTGGATCAATTGTTAGAAATTGCCATGCACAGCATAGAACGGAATCGGCTTCATTTTCACTGCAAGGCTGAATCATGAATGAGTAGAAATGAAGATTGTGTGTGTGGTTGGAATGAATTTGAACCTCCAGGATTCCATCTGAAATGCAATTTGTCTTCAACGTTTTAAAGATAGATACGAAACAGCATCCGATTGTTTAGTTTTGTGTTGCACATGGGACACTTGTGTGTCAAGCGCAAGGCTTGTTGTATGCAGCTCTCACAGAATACATGACCGCATTTGGTTGATGTGGGCTTACGCTTTACCGATGATTCCATACAGACTGGACACATTAGTATAGAACGTTCGCTACTGGCGCCAGAACTATTGAGGCTGTTATTCGAAACCGTAGCTGTCACAGCACTAACGCCAGCTGAATCTGAACTAGATACAGATTTAGCTAGAAATAGCTGGCGCTGCTGTTGTGGCTGCTGAATGTGGGTTGTCGAAGTCTGTACGGAACGGCAACTCATCATTTCTGAGGCAGTTTCCAGAGGTGAGCGTGACCGATAGCTTAACCTGGAAGGTGAGTTGACCCGATTTCTGCTCTGGCGGTTTATTGGTGGCCGTTGGTTGCCTACTTCTCGCACTGGTGTGCATAGATCAACGACATCTACAATATCGCATGATACAATGATAACATCATCATCTTCATCGACGTTTGGAGGTGCTGTGCTGCCGCTACCTGAATCTTGACTGTGTGCTATTGATATTACGCTAGGAACATTGGAGAGATCTATGACATCATCGCCAGTGGTATTGGTATTTGGAGTGACGGCATCTTAAAAAAATACAAAAAATAATTATAAATTAGGATTGCCTCAATTGTTTTGGTTAATTCAACCAACTTCTATTGGAGCTGCTTTCATTTAGCACAAAAGCAGTATTCAAAATTCTGCTACTGTTAGGCAAGGTAATTGAATTCCGACGCTCGCTGGGGTTTGTCGTAGAATTTCTGCGACTGTTGACGGCATTGGCAATACTTGCGCGAACATTTGAACTATTAATTGTATTTCGTCGGATTGTTTGTTCCGGAATTCTTCTCACCGAAACAGAGCTGTCGTCGATGGAATCGTCTTGCAGGAATGTGGTATTCATATCTACACCAACATTGTTAGCTTCGAAAGGAAAATTAAAAACAAAATTAATTCCAAATTTTCCAAAAGCCAAAAAGGGTTTTAATTCAACCTGGTGGGGAATTTCGGGAACATGGAGCCTGTGTGCTTCCAGAACGTCGTCGTGGTACTGGACGCGTTTCCTCGTCAATAGTTTCGCAAAATCGATGTACTGCAAAGGAAGACAAGATTAAATTTTCATTTCAATTTCACTCAATTAAATTTACTTCTCTGAATTTCCATCTGACGCGGTGTTGGTGGTGTTTGCATTCGCACGCTACTATTATTGATTGGTTCTTGTGTTAGGCCAATTCCTGACATATTTATATCCCGATACACTGACTCAATCAAACGATTCGCATTTTGTATCAATTCATCAACTTCATTTAATTCATCGTTGCTCTATATCGGAAGAATTAAACAACATAAATGTCGGTAGCAATATGGGTATTCTTCTTACCTTTGGTGTCTGACCACCATAGGCTGTTTTAAGCTCTGCCATTCTATGTCTCTTTTGACTCTTTTCCTCGTAGTTATTTGTTTTTGCAATTTTTTAAGTATTAAGAAGTTTTTGCTTGACCGTTAGTCGTACGGATTAATTATGTAGTTTTTCGACCAAACGATGCTACAAATTGTGAAAATTTCGCGGTTTAGAAAACATGAAAAATTTTGACAAAACACACAAAAATTTAGATTCACAACTGACAGCAAATTGTAATAGATTGTTGAGTGTGCAGGCTCGTAGATTTCGATAAGAATTCTAACATATGTTTATAAATTAAACATCACAAGCAAGGTCTTACTTAACCCTTAAGCTGCATTTTCATTAACCCTTGTGCGTAGAACACATTGACGACAACAGCGACATTATGACAACTGTAGAAAATTTAGCCCATGTGCGAGTTGATCTAAATGTGACCTAAACTAAATTGAAAATTTCCATCCCTGCAAAAAGTTGCAATGCAGTGCAAAGAGATGTGTGAATTGAATATTTTTTTGTGACATTTCATTCCTAAATTAACATAAATTAAACACAACAACAGGTTAATTAATGCCATTATTATTTTCTCTTTGAAAATGTCGTTACTTTAGGAAGCATTTAGGTCGCTCTTAATCTACCTAAATTATTTAGGAAACACTGTTTTATAGACACAATTTAGTTTAGGCCTCATTTAGCTGAACTCGCACACGGACTTAATCTAATGTCGCAATTTCGTGTCGTTAAAATATAACAATTCTTAATTTTACAGCTTGTCGTTGCTGTTGTGCTCAGTGCATTAAATCGCATTTCCATTGAATGTATGATTTACCTTCCATATCAAAAACTTTTGCAATGATGAGCGAGATGGATATTTGGCATTCAAGATATAAAAATTTGATATGCGAACACATTTGTAAAATTAATTTATTTTTCAAAAGCTTAGGAAGGAAAAGCAAACTTTTACATCCAAATGACGAAGAAACCATTGTTGTATACGTTAAATATTTTTTGAGCTTCTAATGATAATTAGAAGATGACTAACTATATGACTAACTATCGTCTCCAAAATGGAAGCGCCGTTTATGGATCCGCAGTTTTGCCAAAACCTCGATGTAGATCATAGGTTATGAATAGGTATGATATAGAGGATGCTTGTTTGAAAAATAATGAAATTTTTTATTGATATTGTTATTTTTCAAAACTTGACAACACACGTAAAACAAGTTAGTTGTCAAATTTATAGAGATAAACTTTAATATCAAAAGTCCATGAAGTTTAACTTTTTCTCTTTCTAATAAAATATGAGACTGTGGATGTCGTAATTGATTGTATGGAAACTCTAGTTCAATTTATTATTATGTGTGTTACCGGCTCTCTCCATTAGGCATAGCACATGCCATCATATATGTACATCAAGGCATCGAAAAATCTAGTAGAGACAGCATACGACATGACATATCTTATGCCCTGCGATAAATACCATGATTTATTTCATGGCATTTATCTCATGGCATAAGCTTTACTGCATACCAGAATTTTAATGGAAGTGAAATATTTTCAATTTTACGCATTTCTAAATAGAATTTAGAATACTTTTAATACAATTAAAAATACATTCTAAAATGCATTCGAATGATGTTATTAAATTAGTAAATAATTTCAACTAATATGCCATGGCATAAAATCTCCACCAAGCAAATACTGTTACACATTTTGACAGCTGGCACTCAAGCCTTGATATGTGTGATGGCATGGGTTATGTCTCGTTAAGGATGCTTGCAGTTCTTAGCAGATTTCGGTGGTGTTTTAGCGCAAGAATTTAATTTAATTTGCAAAATTGTTAATATGTACTGAATATTAACAGTCTTTTGCCTAAATATTTTCCACTTCTGGTTGCTATGCAGTCGGAAGCACAAAATTTTTGCTTCTTTGCGACTCACGAACTCACAAGGGTTTTTTTATTTTTGCTTAAAAATTGTCTTGCTGATTGACAAAATTTATACTAACTGTGTGGTTACATGAATTTTTGATAATCATATTCATCTCACAAGTGCCAAATATTCCCATTAAGACTGTCAAAACTTCAATATCCGAGTGAAAAGAGAAAGCATACGGCCAAAGAGCAGTTTTTAGACTTTTAAGCTGCAAATCATAAGCTGCGAATTGATTTGTAGTCACGATACATAAATATTCTGCTTGCATCGACACGCGTAAGATGTATATCCAAAGTGCAAAAAATTAGGTCATGATCGGAGATAAAGGATATCTGATCAAACAAAAGGACCGTCGAAGTATCAGACACTGCATACAGATCAAGTAGACTTGGAGTAACATTGCTGCCAAAACGAGTTGGCTCCTCAGGATTGACAACAGAAAGACCGACTGCAGACAGATCATCAAGAAATTTTTTTTGTTAAATTATCTTTGACAAGCAGATTAATATTGAAGTCACCACTAATATGAGATGGTCAAAGTCGATTAGACAGCTGGATATAGAAGAAAATAACGGGTCGAGGCTATGACTGCGGTTAGGATTGTAAACACATGATAGAAAAACGTTAACTCTGCATTCATGAATTTCGATATTTAGAAACTCAACATCTGATCCACTAGATTCACTCAAAAAGTTAACATTTGAGTTAGTTTTACAATATATTGCAATACCTCCTCCCCATTTTCCAAAACGATTCATCATTACACTCAATAAGTTTGAAGTCTCCCACTTAATATATGGTATCTACTAAACAAAAACACTGTGCTGACCTTGTTAACTTGCTTTCAAGCTGCTAACTATTTTCCCATATAAAATTTTGACAGAACTTAGCACATTTGTTAAGTTTATCAAGTTAGCAGGACTTAACAAATGTAGTGAGTACCCTTAATATATTCTCTTGTGTTCTTTTACATTTACATACCAGGTGGCAGCGTAGGATGGTTAGCCATCAGCTGTCAGTTTCATCCATTTTAATTATTCGATATTTGTGCCGTCATCGTTCGCCATCGGAACGATTGTCTAGAAAATATCGAAATACGGTAAATTAAAGTAAAAATCGCTTCTCGACGATTGTGAAAATTGAGTGGTGAACTTTGGTTGCACTGTGTCACAAATTTTTTAAAATAATCTAAAAATTGAATATCAATTGAAAAATTACATGAAAGAAAGAAAAATTTTGCAAACCACGAACAAAAGTACAAAACTATTGAAATTGTGTAAGTATGCGATGAAGTGAAATGGGCGAAATATCACTCGCTGTAGGAGTGCAACAAAATTACATAAAAAGTACAACTGCGCTGACTGAATCAATGTTGTTGGGATTTTAAGCTGCTTCGCTACCGTTCAATGAATTGCTGAAAATCTTATTTCGCAATTATAACATCCGTGTTTAAATTCTTTGTTCATCCACCATTTAAATAATTGTTGCGAACGACCCCCAACAAGGGCCACAACAGTACTTTACGCCATCTACTGATTTTACCACCCCAACTAGAAAGGAAAAAAAGTATTTCATGAGACGTCTTTTATGAGGAATGTGCAACAAAGCAGCGCTGCTTGCTGCACTTGTCTGTTATTGCAAACAGAACAGCGAACGGTCGCTGCGCAGTCCGTCAGAGTTGGGCGGACCCTGATCCGATTCCGTTTTTGATTTCGATTTAGTTGACTTTGATTTTTATTTTTTGTTGCATTTATTAATGTGGTTGGTATCCGCCATTTTCTGGTGTTATAAAGCGCAGTTTTTTATGCATAATAACAAAACGATAGTTAAGAAAAAGTGGAATACTTTGTCTTTAGATATGTGTAGATGGTAAAATTGTTTTTGGTTTGGAATAGTTAGGTCTTGATATTTATTCAGATTTGCCAAAAAGTGTACAACTGCCCCAGCAATGTCTTCATGTGAAAATAGCAATGTGAAAAACTGTTTAAAGCCCTCATTTATTTTTTTGTTTCAGGAAAATTACTTCACATACTTCTGAAGTTTTTGCCAAGGAAGATCGAGGGTTGCAAGTTTTGTTGAACATCTGATTTAATAGGGTAAGTTTAGCTGCATTAGATGTTTGTACAAGTTTTATTTGATTTCTAATTTTCCTTTATTCAGATAATTAAAGGCTAAATTGTGCTATCGAATGCACTTTTAAATTTAAAAAATCGTTTGCTTTAATGGTAAGTTTATTTAAATAAATTTGTCTAACTTTGCTTTATGGTGATACAAATGAAGTGTTAATTAACCAATTAGGAATTCTGTAATACGCATGAACTTCGATGTTACTGGTAAACTTTTTTGCATTATTAAAAGTATTACCTATAATTTTTCAAAATAGCATCAATATGACGGTTAATCTATTGACTGAATTTGTAAAAATAAAGTTTTCTAAACGATGGAAAATTTCTTGCAATGTGCATAGTTTAACATAAAGGAGAAGAAGACTAGGGTCACGAGCTAGCATATAAAGCCAGTACTTTTAAATACTTCAAATGCGTTGTGCGTGTTATTAAATGTTTTTATACAAATGCTCTAGAACTTGGCCTACTTGTTTTGTGCCGACTCCGAACGGCTAATTGCCTGTTCTCAAGAAGTTTAACACGATTTATAGTTTAAATTCAGTTTCAACACTAACCAACTACAAACAGTCTCAAATCATACCACAAAGATGAGTTTCTTGGAGTGAAGTAGGTTTTATCATTCTTATTTATAGCAATTAGATGTACATATGTGAAATATTTTAATTTTCTAAATCTCACTACTTATCATGATCTATTATTATTATTTAATTGCATTGATATAATCCTAACGAAATCATGATTTCTCAATAATGAACTGTATGATGAACTTTATCGTATTTGCTTTTTTATTCTTCAATCAATAGTCAATATGATTTCAAAATTTTTGTACTAAAACACTTGTACATAGAAAAACATACATTTATTTTAATTTTCATTCAGATAAATCAGGGTTCTCATCTTATTCTTAAGTTATTGTTTTGCATCTAGCAAAAACCATCAAAGAGTCCGAAATAAATCTCTATTCTAAAGCTTGAAACTGTATTTGGAACGCTTTTTAAAACTATTATTTTAAAGCTTTTCACATTTAACAAAATTACATATTTCTATCAAGGTGCTTATATATCTATCTACCTATATAATTTATCTTGTATTAACTTAATATTGCTGAAATTTGAATTTGTGAAAAATATAAAATAGAAAACTTTCTATACTTAGAATTCCGAAATCCACCCAATACCGTAAGCTATCCCATAGACACTTGGGGCTACAATTTTCTAATTACATTTCTTATGTTTCCTTTACTTCACAAAATAACCACATGCATAATTTTACAACGCCGAACAAATTCGATATATGCGTATAAAAAAAAAACTTGAAAATTATGACATACCTACGATTGTTTGAAAAGGACATAGGCATATTTGAATTGTGCGCCCATTCAGACCTAATCAAGTTTGGAAAGACTGACTTTTATAATGTGTTTTTTCTTTGTATAAAGTGGCTGCAAGAACTATTTAATTTTTTCAATATATATTTATTCAGTCCCAGTGCATTTAAACATTATCCCAAAAAATGTTGTCAAATTACTTAGACGAGTCATATTTAGGAATCATATTTTGATATGGGCAAATCCTGCGTGTCGGACGTCACATTCAGACGCATTTTTTTCCAATTTATATGCTGAAAATGTTTTGTTTAGGAAAAAAGAACTAGTGCACCATTAAGTATTAAGGGGCTGCTATTTGAATATATCAGAAAAAAATACAATACAAGTGTAAGTCCATGAACAGTGGTTTTGATATTCAGCGTTCGGACGTTATTAAAATAGAAGTAGTTTTGATATTAATTGCAAAATCTGCTATTTGCAGCGAACTGATTCGAGCTACGAAAAAATATGATATGAATGAAACGTTAAGAATTAACTGAAATTTACAAAATAATAAGCATAGTCATTAATTTTTATTATTGTTTTTATTTTTGTAATATTTATTATTGCTCGGACGTTATGTGTCGGACGTCATTAATTTTTTCACCATTACAGTATTTTAATTATAGATATTTTTTAAATTATTTTCAATATTAACATCTACGTTACGTTTAAAAAAATGGGCTGTTCGAGCATAACAAAAATTACGATATGTTTGAAGTCCTTGAATATATATTTTTAATATTTTGCCATCTATTGTGGAGCGATGTTACAGTCAATTCAATTTTTTCAATATTTTTCAATTAAATTTTTTTTTACATTTATGTACATTACCTTAATTTATGAAATATATACATAATACGTGGCGTCCGTGGCGTAGTTGGTTAAAGTGCGTGGCCGCTATGTCAAAGAACCTGGAGACCCAGGTTCGAACCCCAGCAGCGTCAGAAAAATTATTTGAATTAAAATAATTTTTCTGTACGGCCGCCACCTCTGCAGACAATGGCAAACCTCAGAGAGTAATCAAAATGCCATGTAAAGCTTCTTGAGCACGAGAACATTCCGTTCATCGCCGTTCGGAGTCGGCGTTAAGCATGTAGGTCCAGTTCTCGGTCAATTGTGTACAAACTTAATAACACGCACAACACAATTGATCATAAGAAGCTAGGTCAAAGTCCTTTCAAGGGCTGAAATGGCCAGTTATTTATTTATTTATTTTATACATAATACATAATACATAATTATATATATATATACAAATATATATAAAAAGACATGTGTATCCAACCAACAAACTGTCCAAATTGCTTTCAAGGCATGACCAATTTAAAAGGTGTCAGCGACAATTAAATTTAAAAGTTGCTTAAAAGAAACAAATTTCTGAAACCTCAGCGAAAGACATCTACAGAAAGGGTTCGAGAATTCAGAGCTCGACAAAGAGCTTTGTGTTTTTGTATGATCAGTTTGAAGGAAGTTTTTCTGTTTAAAATTTTTGGATAAAGGTTTTTACAAGCAATAAAAGTTAATAGTATGGTATGGTTATTATAATATGATGGTATGGTATGATGGATATAATATGATTAGTTGATGGAACGGTATTATGGTATGGTACGATAATATAATGGATGATATATGGTATGATCGTAGGTATGGTTTGATGGTATAATATGGTATGATAGTATTGTCTGATGGTATAGTATGGTGGTAAGATGAGCATGGAATAATGGTATGGTATAGTTTTATGAATCAGTAGGACGGCATAGGATGTTAGTATGGTATGATGGTATGGTATAAAAACATTTTACTTTTCGAAATTGTACATATTAAAACAGATTTAATTTTATCTTGCAATTATATGAAATGGGACTTTTTTAGTAAGACTATATTTAAGAGTAAATCAATTAATCACTAAAAAATCTTCACTTTTTTGGGATCAAGTTTCACTTGTACCGTGCGTGGCGGCCCAACACATATTTTTTTTTAGCTAACTGGTGGTCGTTTTTATTTTTTTCTTTAACTGTTTGCGATAAATACGCTTTCTCTCCGCTTCTTTTCTACAGAATTCGTCATCAAGTTTTTTTTAATTATTTCGCTAATTTTTGGATCTTTCCACATTAATTTTTTAATATTTGGCTTACCATCTACAAAAGTAATATACAAAAGTTATTTCCATGTTGATTCTATTTGAAAATGTCGCCTACCGTTCGGACGTCACTAAGTTTGTCCAGTTGATATGAGCTGAAAATTATTTATATTTTAAATCAGCATTTATATTCTGGAAAATGTGCAAAAACTTACTTTGTAACAGGTTTCAATTTCTGTTTTTAATTTGATTTAACCATTTTATCCAAATAAAACCCTTTTTATGTGTCGGACGTCAGAACAGAATTTATCATATTAATTTTACAAAATACACCGTTATACCCAAATTTTGTCAAACCTATTATGGTGCCAATTTGCGAAGAAAGAAGTGCAAAGGGAAATAAAAAAACTTTTATACGAAAAGCTTTTATATCTATAGCTTTCTTAGATCAGTAAACAACCTGGAAAAAAAAAAAAAAAACTTAACTCGAATATTGACTGTGAATTGCTTAGTTTTTTATTACATAAGAACTCAAGAAAAAAAAATAATTGGAAACTTAAATGTAGATATATTAAGCTTTTTATAAACAATAATGCTATTGAAAAAGGAGCATCTTTAGTTTCTCACACTTGGTAGACTATTTTCGGGATTTGCCCATATGTACCTTTATATTTTTTTCTTATGTTTCATATGTTTCTCACTAATTCATCACCCCTTTTCGAACAAAGGCAGACTTGACTGAATAGTTATAACACCCGAAATCCTTGGTTCAAAGCTACTTAAATATACACCTAGGTATAGACAGGGATCGCACAGTTATAAAGCAAAATACTTGTATGATTTCACAAATAAAAAAAGGTTTTTCTCTTATCTCGAGAATATCTAAACAAATTTATAAATCAATCCGGCTAATAATAAAGCTTTTACAGCGCTTAAAACTCGTTGCGCCAGAGTACTTGTAAAAAGGAGATTTTACTTTAAGGGGAGGCTAAAGTTTGTTTCGTCTAAAAAAGACCTTTTTTCATGAATTTTTTTAGAAAAAATTAGTACAGTAGGTTTATTTTTCATATTATTATATAAAAGTACAACATTTGAAGAATATTTAAAAAAAATTTTTGTTAAAAAATAGAGAGAAATAACGGATTTATTGTAGATCTCCGCAGGCGCCTCGAAAAAAGTTTTTGTGCGGTGACCAGCCTACAGCACCACTGGATCATCTGAAACCAAAAAATCAAAATGCTTTCTTTAGTTTATTACTTTATCTCTCCAGTCACGTCGAGTTTTTTATTTAAATTTTTCAATTTTTGGCACCATTTATTTTGAAGCCAAAATTACGATTTTTGACGAAAAAATCTACCTATTTGTTATTGTAAAATTGTTAGTAATTAAAAAATTAAAAAAAACCCGACGTCACTAGAGAGCTACTTATATGTAGAATATGTGTACAAAATTTAAAAACGATCGGTTCAGTAGTTTTTTCTGTAGGCTGGTTACCGACTTTAAAAATTACATGTTTGGGATTTTTTTCGCAACAATTTTACAAAAATAATAAACTAATTAACTTCAAAATGAGATATCATCCAGGATGGTAAGATATACCATTTTGAAGTTATGAGCATTTATGCATGAAAACTTCCAACTATTTAATTTCATCATACATAAAAAAAGCTCAAAGTCACCTAGCTAGCATTTTCAATTGCGTTAGAATCGTCTGTAAGACTTCATTAAATAAATTGAACGTCAATTGTTCATGTATGGAATCTTTTGGAAAAACTAAAAGTGCATGATTTCATAGCCAACACACAGACTTCTTTTCTGAAAAATTTAAAAGATGGTCTTAAGGAAAAGGAGTTTTTAATTCAATGCGACTTTACAGAAAACTATGCATTTGTTGTACAAAATACTGCCCAATCGTTTCATTGGAACAACGACCAATATTCAATATTTACAGTGGTAATTCACTATAAGGACAAAGGTGATTTGCAAATGAAAAGTTTGGCAATTTTATCCGATAAGCTTAATCATGATACCGTTCCTGTGTACGATAACCAAAAAATTATAATACATTTTTTAAATAAACATTTCGATTCAACAAAAATATTTTATTTTACGGATGGTGCTGCACAACATTTTATAAATAAGTATAATTTCATTAATTTACTCCATCACGAATGCGATTTTGGCTTAGCTGCGGAATTGCATTTTCATGCCACTGTCCATGGTAAAGGTCCATGCGACGGAATAGGCGGAAATCTTAAACACCTTGCAGCACGAGCTAGTTTATAAGCCTCATCAAAAAACCAAATTTTAATAAAACGGAAGTATTTTACAGTATACAGTAAAAGCAGATCAAGAAACGACAGGTGATATCTTAAAAATAAGGTTTTCACAAGCAACAACAGTACCTGGAACTCAAGGGTATCACTGTGTTATTACAACTAAAGATAAGTCATTAATATTAAAAAAGTATTCCCTAGACTCTAATTATAAGATTTCTCCTATAATAAATAAAAAAATTTCAAAAAATCAAACTATAAATCTATTTTTTTGTTAATATCAGCTAAGATTTAACATACAGAGGTTTCTTAAGCAGTTGAAAATGCTAGCTGGGTGACTTTAAGCTTTTTTTTTGTTTGATAAAATTAAATAGTGCAAGTTTGCCAAGCATAATTGCTCATAACTTCAAAACCCTAAGAGATACCATACTGGATGATATCTCATTTTGAAGTAAATTAGTTCATTATTTTTGTAAAATTATTGCCAAAAAATCGTAGGGGGTATTCTTTTTAAAAAAACAATTTGTTTTTTATTTTTCAAACAAATTTTATAGAAAAAACTTTTTTCTTAAATTCTTACGAAAGAGTTAAAAAGTACATTAATTTTCTTTCGTTTGACATTTTATTTAGTCAAATGGGTTCATTCGTTAAAAAGTTAGACATTTTTACTTCCACATTTTCACACTAAACTTAAAAATGAAACACCCTGTAAAAAGTTAGTCCCTTATTATAGGCCTACAAAATTAACGTCTTGAACGTGTAACCTTAAGAACTATACATGGTGATAAATTTTGGGTAAATCACTTCAAAAATAATACCCATATATGAAAAATAAATAAAAATATATGAAAATATATCGCTCGTTTTCTTCAATAACGTTACAATTCAAAAAACTAGATTTTTCAGGAGAAGCATTTTAAGTTTTGAACAGACAAAGGAAATTAACTCACCATTTTCATCAAATATACAAGTGCTACTGTAATGTAGTTACATGGTTTAATCCATACAAAGTGACAAAAAAAACTGGATATTATCGATATATGTGGCGTCCGTGGCGTAGTTGGTTAAAGTGCGTGGCCGCTATGTCAAAGAACCTGGAGACCCAGGTTTGAACCCCAGCAGCGACAGAAAATTATTTGAATTAAAATAATTTTTCTGTACGGCCGCCACCTCTCTGCAGACAATGGCAAGCCTCAGAGAGTAATAAAAATGCCATGTAAAGCTTCTTGAGAATAAGAACATTCCGTTCATCGCCGTTCGGAGTCGGCGTTAAGCCTGTAGGTCCATTTCTCGGTCAATTGTGTACAAACTTAATAACACGCACAACACAATTGATCATAAGAAGCTAGGTCAAAGTCCTTTCAAGGGCTGAAATGGCCAGTAATTTATTATTTATTATTATCGATATATAATACGATCTAATCGGAAATATATTGAGGTGAATGAATCACAAATTCTACTCTCCTGCAAAAATTAAAGAAGATATCGTTACCAAAATTGTACACAGCCTAGATCATGGTAACACGAATGTTGCTGTGTAATTAACTCAATTTTTATGTTTTTTGGATTGTAACGTTATTGAAGAAAACGAGCGATATGTAAAAAACAAAAAATTTTTTTGTATATATAATAAACTTATTTAGAAACATCTACAATAGGATGTACAACTCTTAGACATTATAAAAAACTGGTCTCGAATAGTACAATTTTTACAAAACCGGTTTTCGAATCAAACGGGAAAATCGGATTTTTTTTGTTTAAATCAAACGGGAAAATCGGTTTTTTTTTTTTTAAATCAAACAAATATTTTACTTTTTTTACCTGCATATACATATCTATGTATTTTTTATAAAATAACAATAAATAACAACTAATTATTAGTAAATAATAATATACAACCAACTTTATTAACTAACTAAATAACAACTCATTTTAAATAAAATATATAAAGGACTTATACAGTATTAAAATTATGTTTCGAGTTTTTCTTTCAGTCTTTTTAACACATGTTTTATAACTTTGAATGATTATCTATATATTTGTACTTAATGCTTTTTGAATTTTTTGAGCATTTCGTTGAATTTACTATAATTTTTTAAATACTTCCAGACCTCGGAGGTCATGACTAGGTGTTGATAATTCAATATATTTTTTAAAGAAGAATGCATTATTAAATAAAAATCATGTTTAACTGACATTAATACGCCAACCGCTAGTAAATGCTGTTTTAACAAAAGAAAGCAAAAAGAAATGACAAAAGCAAATGTTTAAACGAGCTCAAATAAAGCAAAACGAAATAGAAGCCAGAGATAAGAAATGTTAGAAACGTTAGTGAAATGTAAAAATCTAAGTAGAAAATAAACAGAGTCGTTCAAATGCAATAAAAAAGTGGTTTGAAGAATTTTAACATAAATTTTAGATTTATATATTTCTTAACTATTCGAGCAGTCGAATAATTCGAGCGAAAAAGACCGGTTTTCGAATTATTTTAAAAAAACTGGGGATCAGTTAAAAAAAAAAAAGAAAGGCCGAATAATTTGAACCGGTTTTGCATACACTAATCTAAAGTATGTCTTCATTTTACCTGCTTTTGCCTTCCTCAAACATTTAAAGATTTTTGTAAACTACTCGTATTGTAATCGAAACTAGTAAAAAATTATCTTCGACTAGGGTGAAGTTAAAATACCCCCACCGCCGAACCAAAGTATATTCAAAGTCTTAAGCAATCAATAAAATGTTTATTTGTAAAAACATTTTCGTTATAGTTTTAGCAGAAAATATTCGCTTTTGTTTTTTGATAAAGTCACTTTGTATGGTAGGTAGGCGTGGTTTTCGTCTACCTTTCGCCTCTATTTCGTTGAATTTGATGAATACACAGAGTACATGTTGTATATCGAAGTTCATTCATATACAAGTCCACTCATTTTGGTGGAATTTTAAGAGATTTTACCGTTTTGATAAAGTCACCTTGTATGGGATGTAGGCATGCTTTTCCGTTTCCGTCCTTAAACTTTTCCCCATCCTTTAGTTTAACCGTATGTTTGATTTTATACTTAAATATTTCCTTGTCCTAATTCTTGCCCAAATGCTAGTATTTAACAATGTCCAAATTCTTGTTTTAGTCCTTGTCCGAATGCATTTCTATCTCTATTATGGATATAGGATTAAGTCCTTATCCTTATCATAGACAAAATCCTTGTTTTCAACCTTTGTCTAATCCTTGTGCTAATCCTTGCTTAGCCCTTGTAATAAATAAATAAATAACTGGCCATTTCAGCCCTTGAAAGGACTTTGACCTACCTTCTTATGATCAATTGTGTTGTGCGTATTATTAAGTTTGTACACATTGACCGAGAACCGGACCTACATGTTTTACGCCGACTCCGAACGACGATGAACGGAAAGTTCTTGTTCTCAAGAAGCTTTACATGGCATTTTGATTACTCTCTGAGGTTTGCCATTGTCTGCAGAGAGGTGGCGGCCGTACAGAAAAATTATTTTAATTCAAATAATTTTCTGTCGCTGCTGGGGTTCGAACCTGGGTCTCCAAGTTCGTTGACATAGCGGCCACGCACTTTAACCAACTACGCCACGGACGCTTAGCCCTTGTACTTATCCTTATATTTTTCCTGGTCTTTATCGTTATGCAAATCTTTGTCCGCATCCTTAGTTTTTGTTAAAATTTGGTTCTTGCAATTTCACTGAATTAAGCCAAACTGTGCCAAACATTTGTTTTTTGTGTTTGTAATGATACAAAGGACCCAATTTTTGTCGTCAAATAAAATTTTCCGTAGTACCTGTACTGCATGTGTAATAACTTCATGCAACAATATTGCATTTTTGTTGCATATGATGCTATCTTCAAGAACTGACGTCATAATTTTTGTATTTTTGTCGTGAGTCCTATTACAAATCCTTTATTTTCTTTTTATAACATTCGCCGTGGTGTTTATACTCTACGAGTAATAGTTCTATGCAATGCCGTTGCATGATAGTTTATTTTCGAGCTTGTAGTTTACCTTCTCAAATAAATCAAAAAATACCCGGAAAACCCATTCAAACAAACCGCGCTTCTGATATTGTTAAACAATTTTTTCTCATCTGGTGCTAAAAATCTGTGCGTGATAGCTTTGTAAGCTATTCCGTGTTTGTTGTGTTCTCTAATTTTGCAATGTGAAATTAGTTGAGCAGAGAGTTTGTGTAGATTTTTGTGTTTCTAACAAAATATTATGTCGAGAAATATCAGAATTGTGGATATTCCGCAATCTCCGTATTCACCCGACATGGCTCTTTGTGACTTTTTTCTATTCTCACGAGTTACCACTTCGCGGAAACCGTTTTGAGGCGATTAAGGAGAATTCGCAGAAGGCGATTCCAAAATCAGCCTATGGAAAGTGTTTTTAAGATTGGAGGCACGTTGGAATATGTGTATTGCTTGGAGAGAAAGGAGACTACTTTGAAGGAAATAAAATTAATTGTTAAGGACCACCTCTGAGGTAAATCCTTAATAGTTAAACAAATTTATTGGTGTTTCCTTAAAAAAAGTGGTGTTAAAGCAGTTTCTTGGAATTATTTGGACTGTTTAAAAAATATTTTAGGTTATCGTGTGTTGTTTTTTGTAACATAGTGTATATAACTACCATTACCTTTGTGACCTCCTAATCACATATTGACTAACATTTGTTATAACATTGATAAACGAAATGCTGTTGAACGAAATGCCAATGATCCAAAATTTGCCATTTCATTCTACTGTACTGACATGTATTACGCTCTTTATAGGATTTAGGGTATTGAACCTTGAACAAACCACAAACATACACTTGCTTTTATTCTATATACAAAATACGTGTAAAACATAAAAAAAAAAAAATACAAAACAATATGGAATTCAACATAACGATAAGACGTCTAAAATCTACAACTACAACTACAATTTAAACTCAAGGTTACTTTTTTATAAACATAAATAAATAAACTCAAAAAGAAACAAATAAAAAAATTCAAGTGTTGATCGATGATGATAATGATGATGATGTCGTTGAAGACAAAGTTGAATTGTTGTTTTTGTTGATGACGATAATAACCACGACAGCCTCAGCAGCAGCTCCGACGTTTGTTGAGGTCATGCGGAATACCTATTTAATTGAATATCTTTGCTACAGATACAAAGTTTAACGAATGTACAGAAACAAAGAAGAAGTACAGGTACATACTTAGGTACGTTTTCGCACAGTAGCATGTATGAAGGCTGAAGAAAATATAAATTTTCACTTCGCAACCTGAATGAAATATATATTTGTTTTGTTGTACTTTATATAAAAACACACAGACCAGACCGCACGGATTGAAAATAGAAATAAAATTATGAAGCGAGACTGTCGCGTTTTCAAGCACCAAAGGTCAATCACCTGTTTTAATAAATATTAAAATTAAATACGTCGACACTTATTAACGCCTTTTAATGGTGTTATTTTTTTTTTTACACGCGCAAGTGTGAGTTGAAATTATTGCGTTGCTATTATTTTATACACGAGAATCTTGGTGAATTTTTTCCAAATGCGTTTTAATTTCCTACAAATTTACACTTCTTTATTGTTATGATTTGCTATTTTGTACGATTTGTAGCAACTTTAGTTGAAGGTCTTCCATGTTGTTGATGTTACAGTCAATGCCTTTATTAGACGACAAAAAGAATAAAAAATATGAATAAGTTTTTTTTATATTCTTGAATTGTTGAAATATAATTAAAAAAGCTTAAATTGTTATGAGCAAAAATACTTCCTTATGTTCAAATGTTAAATCTAAATGTTGAATTTCGTCATTAAGAAATAATTAATGTGTAACCAACCTCAGTATATTTGTATCATAGAAATCCGGTAGTTGAAAGAGTTTTACATTCTTCATACTAAGTATTGGATGCTTAATTGGCCCACTTATATATAACGCCCATATTATGACTTTCTATCAATTTGGAAAACATTTACAAAACTTCTCGTAGTAATTGCTGCTAAATATAGTGAACACGCATGTATTGTCAGGTTGACCTCACAATATTTCACTGTCAAATAAAACTGATACAATAATGCAGTGTATATACCTTTCATTCATTCTTTGTCAAAGGCTGTAACGTTGTTGGATGCACTAGAAAACCGGAACTCACCTTTCGTGACGAACAAGTAGAACAACAAGGATTGTGTATTTGTTAACAATCGTAAAGGACAGCACAAAGGTTTTCAATTTCAACAACACATGATTGCTGTTGAAATTCTTGTTATTACAATCGTTGTCATTGTCAACTTATCGTGTTTAAGTCATTGTTTCTCATGTCTGTCTGTTTGTAATATTGGTAATACCTGCATTTGTCGTGAATCACTTTGGAAATTAAGTGTTTGTCATCTATACTAGATTTTTATTGTTTTCATGCAAAGCTTTAATTGTGAATAAATAGATATTTTTGCAATTTGTAATGGTAATTTTTCAGCGAATTCAAATAATTGTAATTTATGGAAAATATTTCAGGGAGGAGAATTTATTAATTTGCTTTGAATTTGTTAGTCTATCGTTGTTTTCCGTCAATTATACAAAGGTCTCTTGAATTTCTCTGTAAGACTTAAAAATATGTGACATTCAGCATTTTTTTTTTAATAGTGTTTTATTGTATTTTAAAAGTAATTAGTAACTTATGATAACAATTATTGTATCTCAATTTTTATTTCCATCTAAGGCTTTACTTTTAAAGACTTAATATTAATATAGCTATATATTTATTTAATAAATAGAGTTCATATTACTAGGTACACTTATATAAATAAACACTCAAAATTGTTAAAAAATTTAAGAAAAATGTTAGGAATATATAGAATTAATATTGAAAATTGTACAGTTCTCGCTCGAAATAATGAGGGAGTATAATACTAGGAATTGATTTTCAATGGACATTATTTCATGTTCAATCATGTTTCAATCATCGTTTCTGAATCTTAAATATACTTTCTGAATTGCAAATAAAATTTCTGAATTGCAAATTTAGTTCCTGAATTAAAATTCTTATTTTTTTTAACTTTAAATGTAATTTCAATTGATATTTCCGAATTCTAAATAGAATTTCTGAATATTCAAGTGATGGTATCATAACAATTGAAAATTCTGAATTGAAATTGATACTTTCTGACTTATATATAATTTCTGAAAATTCATTCATTATTTCTGAATTTCGTTTAAAGAAAAATGAAAACTATTAAGAGATGTATTATCTACGGCTTAGCGAAAGTCAAAATACCGCCCACACTCGTGTCAATTATCGTATTTAATATCCGAAATTATGAAAGTTTTATAATTTTGATGACGTCAGCTTATATTAGAGATAGGCGTGGTTTTTATTAAATTTATCCTTAAAACTAAAACTTATGTGTAAAATATCAATTCAATACATGAATTTTTATGAAATTTAAAGGTTTTCCTATAATGATGACGTCACTTTGTATGTGAAGTAGGTGTGGTTTCCATTCAATTTTCACAAATTTCAAACTAAAAGTATTTAATATTAAAACCTACGTGCAGAGTATGTAAAGAATAAGTGTTTTAGTTATTAATTTTTGTGGAATTTAAGAGATTTTATCATTTTGATGACGTTACTTCGTATGGGAGGTAGGCGTGGTTTTCATCCGATTTGGACAAATTTTGAACTTTGAGAGCGTGTTTGGATATGCAAAATTTTAAGCCTTAAGATTAAATTTTTTGTGGAATTTTTTGAGTTTTTACCACTTTGATGACGTCACTCTGTTTGGGAGGAAGACGTAGTTCATCGCATTTGGCTCATTTTCGAACTTGATCTTTCTTTCTTTTTTTTAATAGGCACCACTAGTGTGACCGCTGTATGTGGATATGCAATAAATACATGGTATAATTTTTGGACCAAAAAATGTAAAGTTCACCGAGTTATTTGCAATCTACCAAGTCTTTAAAAAAGCCCCCTACTGCTGCAGTGATAGCGACTTTCACAGGTCCTAAAATAAAAAAAAAAACAAAAAGTTTATTGAACTAGAAGGTATTGTCTGTACCATGATTCTTGATCGAATAAAAAAACTTGAAATTTAACAAAATGGCGAAGATTTAAAAAAAAAAACAAAATTTAGCACGAAAATTTGATTATTTTTGGCCTGCCAAAATTATATTCTTTATTCGATCGGAAAACTGGAGCTTCATTGTATGGAGTAACATATTTAAGGGGACATATAGGTTACAAATTTAAAAAAAAAAATTTTTTTTGGGAATTTTTTTTCATAGAAGGAAAAAAATATATCGTTTTTAAATTGTGCACATACATACAGTCATGTGAAAAATAATAGGGACACTTATATCAAATTAGTTTAAAACATAACTCTGCTTCAATTTTCATAAAAAGATCAGAAATTGAGCTTTAAATTGTTTGCTGGGATATCATTTAAGTAAAGTACCGTTATCAGAGCAAAAATATTTGGCGTCGTTTATCAGTTGTTGACCATTTTGTGCCGATGAAAAACAAAATGGCGACCGATTTTGTAACCTCGAAAATCGATTTTTTTCCAAATGGCCGCCATTTTGTTTTTTTTTTCGGCGGACAAAAATTATCCTAGTTCAGGCGGTGGCCACTTAAACAAGGATTAATTTGTTTTTTCTTATTTTTTCCTCAGATGTTCCAGACTGAAGATATCCTGCACACCGTCAATTTTTTGACATTTTAAAAAAAAAATCAAATAACGTCAAAAACCGCTTCAAAAATTCTGAAAAATTTTTTTTTGTATTTTTTAAATGTTAATAAGTATATGAGCAAAATTTAAAAACGATACCTTTTTCCTTCTATGAAAAAAATTAAAAAAAATTTTTTTTTTTAAAATTTGTAACCTATATGTCCCCTTAAATATGTTACTCCATACCATGAAACTCCAGTTTTCCGATCGAATAAAGAATATAATTTTGGCAGGCCAAAAATCATCATATTTTCGTGCTAAATTCATCAAATGAAAACGATATCTTTTTCCTTCTATGAAAAAAAACTTCCGAAATTTTTTTTTTTTTAAATTTGTAACCTATATGTCTTCTTAAAAGGAAGCTACAATAAGAATAAAATCGGTCGGATAATTTGTCTTCGAGTTATAACGGCAGCAAATTTGAAAAATGTAGTTTTGAGAAAAACTCGTTTAATGTTAAAGTTACTGATTTCATGATTATAAATCGAGAAATATCATACCTACTGCTTATCTGTTATTTCATTGCCCATACAATGTACCTTCATTTTCTTCGAAGGACACCTGTAGAGCTGCTAAAGCCTTCTCACTTCAGTTCAAAATTTTAAACTAGTGGTGCCCCTTAAGAAAAGCTTAAATATTAAATTTCATTATGATAGCCTCTAAATTACGGCCGTAATCGTGACGGGGAACAGACAGAGAGACAGACAAACATCGTTTAATCGATTTAGTTGTTGATGCTGATCAAGAATTTATACCCTTTTCTATACCTGCTACCCCTCCTTATCGGCGTTACAAAAGTAGACCTAATATACCCCTTATGCATTAAGCACGGGGGTGTATGGGGCTGTAACAACCACAAAAAATCGTGCCAATCGGTTTTTGTACCCGGTACCCTTTACTTTTTGAACACACCTCGATTGATAAATGAATGAATTTTGAAGAATATTGGGGATACCTTTTCGTATAAGATTTCTAAATTAAATCGAGTTTTCAATGAGCTATCAGTATTGGGTTTTTTTTTATCAGGTGAAAATTACACACCTTCAAAAAGATCCATCTTAACTTCTTTTTGGTTTGGTAATTCGTGCAGTACGTGTTTGTTTCATTTGTTGTTTGTTGTTTGTCGTAAATTTTAATCAACGAAGACTACGCATGTTTGTTTACTTTTCGCTCCTCAATTTTAATATATTCTTATACTGATAATACGCATCACCAAGACGGTTTTGTTTACTTAAAGCCTGCTTGGATAATTTATTCTAAATTGTTATTTTTACATATTAACAAATTATTAATTCATAAAATGTTGAACTTCAAGAATATTTATTGCTTTTATTAACTGAAAAATATTTCAATTGAATTTTGTTAATTTACTTGAATATAAAGCTGATACTAGGATAAGATTATTTCTTAAAACTTTAGCTCTTTTTAAAAAGTTACCACAAAATTATGTTAGTTAATGTTCTGCCTATATTTGTATCCCAAATAAACCCAAATGTAATATTAATGTTAAAAATATATTTAAACTTCAAAATAATTTTCATTCTTTTTCTTTGTGAAATTTTAGAGACTAAAACTATCTGAACATTTTTTAAGATGATCATTAATTAAAAAAGCCATTTGGCCAAAGTATAACCATCATGTATGGCTGCATGTCTGCTGCATCGTAGTGTCGATGACTGTTTGTGAAGTTAGGCGCATATCAATCAGATGGTGTTGCTTCGGTACTTAAGACTTTTTAGTAAACAAAAAATAAAAATCTCGTAAACACACATTAAACAAAAGGCAAAAAACAACAGCCGCAGCAACAACTGCGCCATAAAAAAAAAAGAGCCAAAGGAGACAAGTTTATAGACCATGTGCAACACGCGCTCACATACGCACACCCACTTACATTGGCACATACACACACACACACTTACCGTTCATTGTGGTCGACTCTACGTAGTTGAACATGCATCGGAATAAATAAGCGCTGAAAATGAAATGGAAAGCATGGAAAATTATTATAACCAAGACACACGTTTGAGTGAATGGATGAAAGGTAGGAAGGTAGGGAGGAAATCAGACAAACAGACATTATTAGTTGGAAGCGGGCTGATGCATCCATGAATACTGCTGATGCGTAAAAACAGTTTCAACGCATTTAAGAGAAAAGATGCCCCAACGCGTTATAGAGAGACTTCAAAAAGCGAATTATAAGAGAATATTCAGACCCATTTATTCGCAAAAATATATTAGTTTCTATACCAACCCACAAACAATACCAATATCAACCAAACCAACAATAGCTGATCGTTTTTTATATTTTATTCAGTTAATTTTTTCGGCATTAAATTTTGGATGGAAACATCCTTATAAAATTACTTTACAAATGAATAAAATTGAAAAAAAAAAAAATGGTTGCAACCACATTTATTCTGACGAGGCACTTCCGCTCAAATTTTTGCCTGCTTTTGTTTTCTTTCATTGTCTACGATAAAGATAAAGACCGCAACGCAAAATATTTGTAATTGTTTTAATTTTGATTAAATTCGAAACAATGTCACTTCATATTGGCGACACCACACACACACGCGCACTCAGCAACTATAGAATATATTATTGCTTAAAAATTTGAATTAAATTAACTGATAATTTTCTAAGTTGCGGTTTTATTGGTAAATTTCTTTCAATGTTATCTGTTTTCAGTTCAACGTTGCCACCTTATTTTAAATTATGCCAGGTTTTCCTTTTCGGGAATGTATTATTTTAAGAAAATTTGTTAGTTTTCTATATAAGCTGGGACTATCCGGGAATCTACTCGTATTTATTGTGTTCTTAGTGAGTTAGATGAAAATTTAAAAAACCTAAAGTTGTCACGTCAAACCAATTTTTGAAGTATCAGTTTCAATAACATTTTAAGTGCCCGCTTGAGTGTAACTTGGACTAGCGCTGGGTATAAATCTAAAGTTAATGATAGTTCTCCTGCCATCTGGTTTGGCCTTGGAGTTGGGGAAAATACTCGGGGGGGGGGGGGGGGGGGGATTTCACGTCTGGTGGACAGCCACAATTTTATTCTCTTGATTTTGTTTCTTTTCGAGAGTGTTACATCTCTATAAGACCTTTATTTCATGAACTTTTAGCAGCTCGTAATTGGACATATAGAGCAGAACTACCTAGTATAGAATTCGATGTATTGTTTAAATTTTGGTGTATTAGAAAACACAAATTATTTTTAAAACACAAACCCAGCAGGAAATGGATCGATCGACGACGTCTTCGAGACATGTCAGTTTCTTGCACGATGGATCAATCCAGTTCCATGGGAGTCTTCGAAAACATTTTCATTGTTATTTTTACAAATAAGTGGTGTTATTATAAATTAAAAAAAAAATGTTTTTTCATTCAAAACTTTCATTACTTTTCCAAATTTGTTAATATTTTGAGAAAAGTCTTGACATCACCAAATTATTAAGAAAATAACAATGCCATATCTTTTTTACGCGCACTTAAGTATTTGTTAAATTAAAAAATGGTTGAACCACTGTATTTTTTTCAAGTTTAGATTTGTGAGTTGATCAACGCCCTAAAATGACCCTAAACTCAATAGAAAATTTTGGAGGACAAGCCTTCATTTGGTATTATTTCTCTGTAAGACCATCAGTATTGAACCCATTTCGGCCCACACGGGTAGCTTTCTTCCCCTATACTAAAATAGGGAAATTAACTATGAAATTGTTTTTTTATACATAAGTCATCCTTTGAATGTTGGCTATTATTTATATATATTACGATGGTCTTGGCTTCCCACTACATCCTACCATGACAAAAAACCAAATCACCCTTCCAAAGCATCTTCTCAATAACTGAAAGTCTCCAAGAAGACCATTTTTGAATTGAAAATTTAAATTATTTTAAAAGTTTTTAATGATAAGATTAAAATTAATTTCATGTTGGCAAAGAATGGCAACAGTGTCGATCAATGGTATATGGATGTTATTTACTTCCACATTTTGGCAGGGTCTTCAAACCTTTTTTGTAGCTTATGGACTGAATTCAAAGACTTGTAATATGCAATAGAGGATAGGGGATAGCAAAATATTTCATCTTTAATTAACTCTCTTGGACATTGATGCAATGGTGTTCAAGATCGATACATGGCCTAACGCCATCAGCACGAGTATTTCTTAAGCCCATACTGGCAACTCACGTAGCCCACCCCTATACCATTGCCTTGATTCCCAATATTACATCACTTACCGAGATAATTCGTTCTTCATACGTACAGTAAAATTCTGGTACAATCTCCCTTTTGGGTTGTGCAAATTTAAAACAAATCTTCACTGATACACTAAGGGAAAAAAATATTAAATTTATCCAAAAACTTTTTTAATTTATCCAAAAAGCGAGTCATTTTTGCAGTAATAACGCATTTATTTAAATCGGCCACGTAAATATTTAAAATTTATTTAAATACTTTTTAATTAAATAAAGTATTAAAATATTTAAACAGAATTAATAAAAAATATATTAAAATTATGCACGAATATATTTAAATATCTTTCAAATATTTACTATTTGAAAATAAAACGCATTTAAGGAAAATTTATATAAAAATATTGAAATTGAAAAACAATTTATTTGAATATTTCCCACGAGCTACGTCCATATTAAACGCCATTTCTTTTTGTGAAAATATGATTTGTGAGTCCGGTGGTGAGTGCTATGCATGATGAAATCATGTAGAGAGTGGAGTGACAGTCTTAAGAAAATACCGAGTTGTCACTCCACCTTACATGAATTCATCATGCTTCGCACTCACCACCGCACTTACAAATCATATTTGCCAAATATCCACGATATATTACCCTTGAAACATTAACTAAATGAGAACTATAAGACCTGCAACTGCTGGTGCGAAGAAACTGCAGCAGCATCGCACAGGAACAGAGTGCGATGTTGCTGCTGCTTGGCGGCTGCTTGGCAGCTGTATGGAATATGTGTGTCAGTGTGTGGCATAAATAAAATTTAAATATGGGAAAAGAACGAGTTGTAAGGAAAATATTTGATTTATCCACGTCAATATTTAAATGAAATATATACTCAGGCGTGGATAATGTTAATATGCGTTATTTCCCTTAGTGTACTACTCCACCTTCTTTCTCACTTATCACTTTCCACCTTCTTTACTTATTTCCGTCTTCTGAATCAACAAAATGCTTTTACATTTAAAGGTAGGCATCCTCTGAGCGTTAGTCTAGTCTAAAAAAACTGTTATACGAAAAACGTATTTCTGATATTACAAACATAACGGATTTTCGATTGGGTCCAAATTAGACTTGGTTCTAAAATTAAAAAAAAATTTCAACGGTATCGAAAACCGGTCCAAATGGACTTGCAAAAGTTTTCTGTAGCTTCGAAAAATGTGTATTGAAATATTTTTTATGTTTCATATGCATATATGAACAAATTTATATATGAGGGGTACTATTTATATTTCGGGAACTGGCAATACTAATGTCAATAGCTAAAATCTGGCCTCAACATAATTAAGTTTGACTTTTGCTAGCATAAATGTACTCACAACGTTTTGATATACAAGTGCTATTTGTTTTGTTTACAATGAGTTAAGAAAATAATTTTGTTCAAATAATGGAAATTTCAAGAGAAGGTTTTCGTTGGATTATTTTTCACAACTTTCGACGTGGATTATCTCAACAAGAATGTGTCGATGAACTCAGTTCTTTGTATGACCACAGCATATCGCTGGTATAGTGAATTCAATTGTGGTCGTAGTTTGGTCGCCGACGAATTCCGTGAAGTTCGTCCAAAATCGGTTGTTATGCCACAAAACATCGATGCAGTACGTGAACTAATAATGCAAGATCGTCGTGTGACATATCTTGAGATAGAGGCATCCTTGCACATTATTTCCACTTCAATACATTCGATTTTGCATGAACACTTATGGACGTAAAAAAATTTTGCTCTCGTTGGATACCCCTTCCAACTTATCAATCGCTCAAAAAAAGTCTCGCGTCGATTGGTGTAAGGAAATGATTAAAAAGTTCAATCGTGGTGCTGAGCAATGTAGGTCGGTCAATTCTAAATGGTACACGACCATTTGTTTGTCGGAAGACTTCGGAGAAATTCGAAAAACCAACCGCCAAAGACGAATCATTCTCCATCATGACAATGCGAGCTCTCACACATCTCAAACATGTGCATTTTTGAGCAGTCAAAACGTCGAAGTGTATTGATCATCAAGGGGCAATATTTTGAAAATCAATGAAGCCATTTTCATTTAAAAATGTTTGTTATTATTTTCTATTCCCGAAATATAAATAGTACCCCTCGTATATGGAGAATAAATTGTTGATATAGTGCGACTGTATTCACCAAAAAAATTCTGGGCTCAAATCACGGCCGGGTTTTCACGTTTTAATCTTAAACTACATATTTTCATGAAAAAGCTCATCTTGCTTTCCAACAACCTCTAACGAAGTTAAGTTCTTGCCAGTTCATTGGCAAGTGCGGATGAATGGATGCTCTTGGCTTGCTTGTCTTCGTTAGTGACCTCAAACTAATTTTTCGTAATTTTCATGGAGCAATCTTAAATTTTACTCTGGCTTTAAGAAAGCTAGTGGTATCACTTCTACTGACTCTCCTCCGCAAGCTCCTTGAAACACCATCGTTTTTGCTTTGTATTTTGATTGTTTTATTATATTTTTTTTATGGGTTGGTCTCTCTTTCTCTCTCTCTTTCCCCTCTCTGTGCGCGTGTTAATAATTCTGCTTGAAGGCCAGTGACCCACCCAAGACAAAGCTAAACAACTCTACCACATACAACATTTACTTATTCCAGGTTCTGCTGTCTTCCTGTTGGGGTGGAGTGGAAAAGGTGTATTCATTGCTGCTGCGGCTGGTCCTTCTACACCCTCCTTTTCTCAATATCTTTTAAGACTTTCAGGGTTTTCATTGACAAAGTTATTTGATTTTCTTTGTTGTTGTTATTGTTGTCGTCGCATTGCTTTTTGCATAGTCATTCTCCTCCAGCCAGCGGTACTGCGCTTTTTGTATAAAATGCGTTGCAATTTTCTTTGCTGTCTTTAGTACATTTTCTTGCAATTTCAAAATTTTAAGCTATGGACGACGATACATTGTGAGGGACTCCAACAAGAATTGTTTTCGTTGTGTTTTTTGTTGTTGTTGTTACAAACATTGTTGCTTCGTTAGTGTTCGTGGACTTGTTGATGATAATGATGATGTTTCCGCTGATGATTTCAATGACACAGACAACGTTATTTTTCTTAACCTCATC
Source organism: Pherbina coryleti (assembly GCA_943735915.1). NCBI lineage: Eukaryota > Metazoa > Arthropoda > Insecta > Diptera > Sciomyzidae > Pherbina > Pherbina coryleti. The sequence continues at coordinate 10,383,782 of OX030949.1, forward strand.
CCCGCCCCCTTCCCCAGCTCATTTGTTCGCCTGACGGTGACTTAATGTCTCCATGCAACGCTTGATTAATTGCATTTCCTTATTTTCCAGCTGAGTGAGTGGATGATAGCGTATAAAGTAATGCATATAGTACACACTTTGTTTTTGTTTTTGTTTTTATCGAAGTTCTGTTCTTGACTTTTCCTGGCTTGTCATCTTTTCTTGACTTCTAAGTATTTTGTTAATATTTATCATTATTTTGTTGTCTTTGTCGAAGAGTCATTGAAAGCTGTGACAACCACTTGTGTCTGTTGAAAAAAATGTTTATCATGATTGCTTAACGGTTGTTATATAGGAAACAATTTTTTCCTTCTGGGCTTCTTTTTAATAAATAATAAATAAATAAATAAAAAATTGAATACATCAGACCCCGAGCAGCGAGTGAATCAGTTCTGTGAAAATCAGTGAAAATTTCTCTCGTCTCTGGTTTTACAGTTAAACATCTTGAAAACTCAATTATATCTCCTATAACAGGATGATGGTTATGATTCTCATCCTGTCATCATGGTGATTCATTGTATATTTTTATGTGCTAATTCGCTGATTATGTCCATTATATAAATTAGAATAAGAAGCACTTCCACATGCTAATTAAAGTGGAATTAAATCGAAGCAGGCTATTTGTAATACAAAGATTTTCTTCCTTGAGGTGTTAATTTTTGAAACGAAATTCTAGCTCAAATAGAAATGTTTTAGTTCTAATCAAAGTCTCAACTACAGTTTCTCTCTAGGAATAAAACCCATCTAACCATTATTCAAGTATACAACGTTACATATATTCAAGTTTTGATACTTTTTTTGAGCATTTTGGTTTTTTAGGTTAAAGACAATTAACCCCCACCTTGTGGGGCGATCACCAAATCTACTTTGGTTATAATTTTTCGCATGATCAGTTTACTTTGTGTCTGGTCCGGAAAATACCGTCATAGATGAATATGACACACATGTAAACACACCTGACTTCCGATTTCCGTACTTCGTTTCAGGTCTTGGCTTTTCATTTTAACAAACACGTAGTGCATTTCACTAGATACGCCATAGTTTATGTTTTTGTTTGTGTTGTCGTTGTTGTTTCTGTTTAATATTGGCGACTTTCTTCAAAACAAATATTACGTATCTTAACCTAACTACGCAGTACCTATTTGTTGTGCGTATTCATTTTCCTACTGCATTTCTTTATATTCTTTCGTTTTCACATGCGCCGTTATCGTTGTTGACGCCACCACCACCACCAACACTATTCGCAAAGGTGATTATTAAATACAAGTTAACGCTCTGAGAGAATCTTTGATCTGAGTTCTACCTTAAATTTAAATTAACTTGTGAATTTACTTTTTGTGTTTGTGTTTAAGTTTTTCAATGCATGTGAATTAAGTTTTTGAGTTTTTTTTTTGCAATATTAAGTGTTCCAAAATTTTTTATAACGTTTAATTTCGATTCGAATAGCAAATAAAAAATTAAAGTATATAATCGTCCGTTTTTTAAAAAGTTAATTTTTTCGGGTGTTTAATCTTGTGGCTCTTGGAATGGTATTTTTGTGCACCCATGCTTGCTCTCGCAAATACAAACTGGACTCCTCGAAGCTATTGCAACATATCGCGAAGACTCTGGCCGCTTTTAAATGGGAATAAAACTTAAAACATTTTGCTTTTAGCCAAACGAGAATTCCGGGTACTAATGGGAATATTAACAGGTCGCTGCCCCATTGGGTTAATGAACAATAGGATAACCATAACATCTGTAAGAAACGGAGAGTTACCCGACTTCTGTGTAAATCTCTAAACCTGTAGAATCTTCAACTCCGATACAACTCCGTCGTTCTTCGTCGAAGCCACGGTTTTCTATATAATCCTCTTCTGCATTACGATGAAGTAACCCGATTAATGATTTTTGAAGTGTAACGTGGGATGCTATTTATATTTCTGATCTAACGATGAAAAACAAACCATCTGGTAAATGGAAACATTCCCGGATAAAAGCGGGAAACATCCCTTTCGATAGACACTCCATTTATTTTTATACACACTATGTCATTGGAGGGAAACATTCCTCTCCACTCTCTTAAAAATGAATGTGGAAACAACAACAACAAATAAATAACAACTAGAAATGGCTAGCCTGGCCGGAATTCAAACCCGGGACCTCTGAGATGGTAGTCAAGCACGCTACCTACTCGACTACCGAGGCTGCTTTATTATTCGGGATTTTATTATTCCAAGTATATTCAAATTGAAAATGCCGCTCAACAAGCAAAATTTTCCACATGCATTCCTTAAGAAGCGTTTTGGAAACAATATCAATTTAAAACTTTCCATAAGTTTCCAAAAGATACGATGAGGAATGTTTCAAAATCACTTCCATGTGGAAGCCTTCCAATTTTTCCAGAATGAATATTTATGATTGAAATCGGTTTTATTGTTTTTCGAAATATTCTCCATGAGGATCAATTTATTTTTGCATGCGTTTGAACCAATTTAGGAAGCACTTTCCACTCCGATTGAGGTAACTCCAATTTGAGGTAACCTATCAATTTGAATTTTTGGCTGGTCAAAAAGATCTTTGAGCAGATATGTGAGAGCAGAATAATTCAGATGCATTATAATTTTTTCCAAATATCTCCGATGACTTTTGACCAGGGACCACTTATGGTTCTTATCAAAAAGTTAATTTTGAGTTATGCGTTAATGGCGGATCTTTTTGAAATAATGGTAATAAATAATGGTATTAATAGTTTTTTAGTCGACGCCTATAAAGAATTAAGTTCATTGATGCATTCTTGACTTCATGAACCACATCGAAATTTATAAGAAACTAGCGATACCTTACCCGGTATATTAAAAAATATAAAGTAAATTTAAAACTTTTATTAGTCCCTTAGTTTAACACCACGCTCTTGGTCCACTGCCTGTTACAGTTTTCCAGGAGCAGGACATCACTCTCAGGTGGCAATTCCAATATGAGTTTCAATGTTGTGTGACTTTTACTTCCATAGCTATTCTGTATCAAAAATCGGGCCACATCCCGTTTTCCAATGCACGTGCCAGTTTTCCAGTAGAAAGACCTTGGCAATTAGTAACTCTATGCTGAGTTTCATTATTATGTGGCGTTTAGTTGCAAAGCTATTAGATGTCAAAAATTTTGCTTGTTTGGGTGGAGTCACACCCTTTTGTCCAATGCCCGTCCCAGTTTTCTCCAAGAAAAGGACATCACCAAGTTGTAAATTCATTCTGAGTTTCAATATTCTGTGACTTTTACATCCAAAGCTATTCAATATTAAACATTTGGCTTAAATGGTCGGAGCCACACCCGCTCGTCCAATATCCGCCCTAGTTTTCTGGTAGAAGGACATCACCAAGTAGTAACTCGATTCTGAGTTTCAATGTTATGTGACTTCTACTTCCAAAGCTATTCGATATCAAAAATTTGGTTTATATGGGCGGAGTTACACCCCTTGTCCAATGTCCGTCACGGTTTTCTAGTAGATGTATATCACCAAATGGCAACTCCATACTGAATTTTATTGTTATGCGGCATTTAGTTTCAAAGCTATTCGATACCATAAATTTGAACTGTATAGGCGGTGCCACGCCTCCTTGTGCGATGATCACTCGGTTTTGCCAGTGAAAGGACACAACTAAGTTGTACGTTCTTACCGAGTTAAATTGATGTGTGATCAATAGTTCAAAAGTTATACCAAAAAATTGGGCACCCGAAAAAATGCCACGGCCTTTGCCCAATACCCATAAATTTTTAGCAATGGAACGTGGAAATTAAATTCGAATATTGGATTCCGATGCTGTGTGACCTATAATTCCAAAAAAATATTCGATATCGCAGATTTGGTTTGTATGGAAGGTGCCACGCCCCTTGTACTATGGAATAATGATTGCCATAGTATTCATGAGACCAATGTTCAAATACCAACCATAATCCATTTTCATCCATGTCTTGAACCTGACTTTGAGGCCTTACAAGATCTAAATAAACAATCAAATTCTCGCCCATATTAATATCCGTTTTGGTATCGACTCTTTAAAGTTTTCTACTTTAAAAGCTACATGTACTAACTTAAAACTGTCACTTCAATCAATGTTTATAATCTGCAGTCCTAGATCGGCTATTGCTTGACTTTCTTGAAACGACATCTCCAAACTTGTTTAATGCCGCTCTAGGTAAACGTCCTTGCGTGCATCCTGCCTACATTTCCACCTTCTGTTCCATTTCATTTTATTTATCATTCACCTCTGCTTATGTGTTCGTTCGTTCGGCCTTTGTCGTCCGCCTTACTATTTGGTGAATTCTTTGGCATCCTCTGTACGTTGCTCTCGCTCCGTAAATAACATCAAAGTGCAGTCAAAGCGGCTGCTCTGCTGCTCCTACACCCTCTGTTCAATGTTTCTGTGGATACTCGCAGTTCTTGTGAACATATCTGTTTTTTTTTCTATTTTGTCTTGTTCTTCTTTGTTTTGTTTTTGTCTCTGCCATTTGTTTTTATGCGTAGTTATTGCTGTTGCTGTTGTTGATGTTGTTGTTGGTGATGTTGTTGTTGTTGTTGCGGTTGCCTTATGCTCGTTCGCCTCAGGTAAACTGACACGAACGATGGATGGCATCATCTGCACCATCATCAGGCATTCAACTATTGCTATGGTGTTTTTGTTGGTGCTTGTATTAGTGGTGGTGGTGGTAGTGGCGGTGGCAGTGGTAGAAGGCAATAATAACAAGCGAACGGTGCAAAGTACCGTAAATTTTAAGAGTATTTCAAATCAATTTGCATTAAAATTTCATTTTACTACCATGGGAGCAGTGTCTTGTCTATTGGTCCATCATGGGTAGTTCATTCGAGGCTAAAGTCACCTCAGAACACTGTATCATTCAGTTTGCATCGATTGTAGATCTATGAAAGGATTATGTGTTTGGGCGCCTCGGTAGTCGAGTTGTTAGCGTGCTCGACTGCCACCCCAGAGGTCCCGGGTTCGATTCCCGGCCAGGCCATGGTCCTTCGCTTTAAAAACCTTTCTAAATTTTCTCTCCTCATTTCTTATCAACTGAAATTTAAAATTCATCAATATTTACGACTTGAAGTTGTAGTTGATGGTAGAGAAGTTTGTGGATAAGATTGCCTTATAACTTGAATTGACTGAGGTAAAGGCATAACACTTGCCTCTGATTCAAATTCACATGTTTCTTTGGCTTTCCACCACGCTTAGAACATCCTACACGTGTTTCACTTGATTGCCCTTTCCTTCCCACTAATCTATCACCCCATTTCGAACCAAGGCGGACTTGACGGAATAGGTATTCCACCTGAAATCCTTGGTTCAAAGCTAAAAAAAAAAAAAATTCTTGTCTTAAAACTTTTTTCACTGTGTGTACATACACTGTCTATCTGTTATAATTAGTTAAATATGTCGAGCAGTTGCAGTCACCTTAAAACTGTTGATATATTGAACTTTATATAAGTGCCTTTCATAATTATTTCGGACTTTATATCATATTTTAACGTTATTTTTTTATTCTTTTCAGCTTTTATATTTTTGATTTGAATTACTTAAAGTTTTTGCCGAATTTTAATAAATGTTTTGGTAAGTTTTTTTCATTAAAATTTTCTTGATATCTATCTGACATTTTGAAAAAAAAAGAAAGTTTAAAGGAGGTGAATATTGCTGTTGGGTGTGTAGATGCACATTTAACTTAGAAATTTAACTCTACTTGTTTTAAAAAATAGTTATTTTCAGAGCTAAAATTGCAACTTTTTGCCTATATTTTGCTTACAGACATAAATTTTAAGCTTAACAGCTTGCGAGCAAAGGGTTAAACAAGCATATTATTATTTAAGTTTACACCTTTTGGTATAGTCTGTAAGATACACACGATCCCACAAATACAAATTCTTTGAATACAATTCTTGTGGTATTGAATCACCAGCATTTTTCTTCTAAACTCTGCATTTTATTACGTTTACTGTACTTTAACATTATTTCTAGCTTAACAGAGTAGACATCATCCATCTGTCGTTCTGTCTGAATGTTGGTCGTCTCGACGCTGTCTATCTGCCATACGACTGCCATTTCGTACTGAAGCTTACTCTGTACGATACACACCCGTATGTTTTAATGAGCTTTGCTGCCTGCCTGTGTGATGATATAAATTTGCTTGTCACACGCGCATTTCTACATCTAACAGTCAGTCTGTCCGTCTGTCTGTATGTCTGTCTATCTATCTTTACGCCCTGTATGTCTGGCACACACAGTCAGTCTGTATATAAAATGCGTATATTTTTGTTTTTACTATTGTTTTGGTTATATTTGCCACATCTTTTCCTGTTGAAAATCGTTGCTTCGTATGCTACACAATCATACATATCTATACAATCTAAACAAAAATATCTGAATAAACCAGTTTTCTCACTCTTCGCATAAGTTTGGCATATTTTTCATTCTCTTTTTTTTTTGTTATTTTTCATATTGCATAAAATTTGTTTTTATTATAACGATATTTAGTAAAAACAAAATACATTTGCAAACATTTTTTTGTATGTCTGCCTTGTTTGTCAGTATGTATGTTGTTATAATCTCTATCTCTTAGTATCTACTTTTTGTAGTTTTAATTTTCTAGATTTAATTTTATTTTTACTTTTTACCTCTCGATTGGTGGTTAAAGTCTCCAACACTGGTTTTTCACCATGTGTCGAAAATGTTAACAGCAAGGTGAATATTGTGCAATTCTAACATAATTGAGTTGCTGAACTATTTCTCCTCTCTCTCTCTTGGTTATGTTTTTGTTTGCTTTTCTCTTAATATTTTAGTAAATAATTGCTCCCTATCTGTAAAAAAGTGTGTTACGGTCAGGGTTACCCCAGAGTTAGAACGTAGGATACTCTTAAGTAAATAATATAAATCATACCAATGACGATAAAAGTAATTTTGGGTTTATGTTCGGCATTTTCCTAACATTTTATATACAAGAGATACCTTTTAACACTTAAAAATTATATCAAATAGTAAATAAATTCATGCCATAAATTGTTGGTAAAATCGAAAATAGTTATTGGTATAAAAAAACCTTCGATCAGTTGTTAAAAACTATACTTGTGTGAAAATTTGAGGCTGGTCGGTTCAGTTGTTTCCGAGAAATCTTGCTCTCCGACTTCAAAAACATAGTTATTGGAAAACCGCGTTTAAAGTCAGCATTTCTGAAAAGATGCCCTGACAATTCTTCACAAACGTGAGTGTAATTTCAAGAATTTTCGTCGGATTAACGTGAAATATTCTCAGTCAGCAGTTAAAATTCTTGCAAAAAATTTGACCTGCTGACCTCACATATTCCCTAAAGATAATAAAAAATTCCGCCCATTTTATCAGAAACTTAAAAAATAAAATGTTTTTACCAAATTTAAATATGAGGAACATTTAAACCATTTATGTAAAAAAAAAAAACATAAGCGCTAAAACGCAAAATAAAGAACAAAAAAAAAAAAAAAAAATATGAATAAACTCGATCATAGACTGTTCTCCAGTGCATATGTTATGATTTTAAAAAGTTGATTGTAGAAAATATAAATTTGCAAAGCATATAACAAAAAAAAAAAAAAAATGCAATCTGAAAATTTTAACACAAATGTTATCAATTTGTATTATCTTCTTTTTTTTTTTTTTTGAGTATCACAAGAAATTATTTCACTGCAATTGCACAGTTATCAATCTACATGTCTACAGAAAAATGTTTTCATTAATAAATAAATGAATAAAGCTTTTTTTAATTCGCTCTAATTTTTCTGGTAGGGAAAACGGACGTCTGTGTTGACAGATCAACGCCATTTTTTTTTTTGTATTTAGTAAACATTGATCATGTTTCATACAAATTTATACGAATGATCAGCTTCTCCAAACATTGGATTTTTCAATTAAAAATAACCGTTCGATTAAGAAAAATTTTCGGCCGAGGCTTATGGGGATTTTAAATTAAATTGAATAAAAACAGAAACAAGAGTTATTTTTTCTTTCTTATATTGTTTTCAATGCTTTAAGTTAAACTGAAGTATCGTATGTAATTTTTGTTTTTAAATATCTTTTTGCTTTCAGAGAACATATGTTACAATTTTAGTTTCACTGCATTAAACGCAGAATTTCTGTGTTCAAATTCAAACTTGCCTCACCTGGTGATACACAAATTTTTTGAGATGTGTTTCTGTCACTAAAATTTAAACTCAGCTTAGTGAGTTTTTAACTTTCTTAAGGAGGTAAAAACTTTGTTAAAAAATCGAGATGCGTGATTTTGAAAACTCTATTTATCCTATGTATCACTGTTCGGCTATCGCGGCGGCCATTTCAGCTCTTGAAAGAACTTTGACCGAACTTCTTATGATCAAATTGTGTTGTGGTTGTTATTAAATGTTTTTACACAATTGATCGAGAACTGGACCTACTAATTTTGTGCCGACTCCGAACGGCTAATGAGCATGTTCTCAGGAAGCTTTACATAGCATTATTTGTGTGTGATGACGACCTAACAGAAAAATAAATTCAATTGAAAAAAACTTCCTGTGTCTGATGTAAATGGAATCAGGGTTCTCTGACGTATGGGTCACGCACTTTACCCACTGCGCCACCGGTGCCGACATTTGAGCTTAGTCGCCGAGTAGTTGGGTTTAGTAGGCATAAAACACGATAAATTCACTCGATGAAAAAACTTTTGGAAGAAATATTTACCACTGTTTTGGAAGAGCAACACATGTACTTCTGAACGCTTAGCTGTATAATGAAAAACTGCGGCAATGAAAGCAACACGTGACGGTATGACACTTGGCCCCGGTTTACACTTGTCAAGACTTGACGGTAAATTTTTTGAATATCCTTTTAAACTTGACGTTCTCGTTTATATACATCAAGAGTTGACGACCCATTTTATATCTGTATCATATATCGTCTATATCTGTATATTGTCAATTCTTGACAAGTTCTCCGTCAAAAGGTGAGAGCTGAAGCACTTCACCCACTGAAATGCTTCACCCCACTGCACCCTACTATACCATTGTTTAAGTTTCCTGTTAAATTGTCACAACTCAAAGGTTAAGAGTAATAGTACGTTCAAACCAAAGCTAATTTGCTCATTTCGGCCAAAAAGCACAAATCAGATACGTAATTAGCGAATTTCCCATAGAAATATTAATTTTAATATCCAACTCATTTTGAAGAAATGAGTAGCAAATGAGATAATTTCACGTTAAACACAGCTCTGAGCATATTAAACTGCTTTGCGAACATACCTTTCAAATCAAAATGTAAAAAAAAAATTTGCACAGAAAAATTTTATCAAAAAATAATATGATAATAAAACAAAAACAACCGTCAAACGGTCAAAACGGAGATAAAAAAGTGTGAAAACTTCTTAATGAGATATCGAAATTTGCTCATTTGGCTTTGGTGTGAACGTAATATAAGATTTTTGTTTTTGGTTTTTCCTTGACTTCTTTGATAATTAAACCCTACCTAATGCTACTTTTTTTATGCCTGATGACTTCATCCCTGAAAAACATATTCTATATTGCTCTCTGAGAGTAAATAACCTCGATTTTCTCCTTCTTTTTTGAATTGTCTCTTTGTGAACCGCCTTGTTTGGTGCTAATTTTATCTAAGTACTCGTTCTTACGTTATGCCTCTTTAGTTTCTCCAATTGCGTTCTTCTCAATTGCTTGCTTGATTTGAAAGCATGAAATTCACCACGGCTCTAATTAAATTTGTGTCAATTTGTTTGAATTGACTTTTGTTTTTCTCTTCACCTCAATAAAACCTAATTTTCTCAATAAGCTCAAGGTGTATTTTTTTATTGTTGCCTTTCTGTGACAATAACATATTTTACTTTATTTCGTCTTAGACATCTATGATCTTGCCCCCTTTTTTTTGTTGTTTTTTGTTTGGCGTATGTGTTTGCGAGGTAGTGACAAGTGCCAGTTGTTTTGTATTGTCGTCTTTCTCTCTTAGCGTATTCTCACTTTTATCTATACACTATACGCTATGCCTGTTCGCATAAATTTATGCAATAATTTCTGGGGTATTTATTTCTTTGTTTTATTCTTAAAAAATAAATATAATAAACTGCATTATTTTTGCGAACGATAATGCTTGTTGACATAAAGCAGGAAATAAATTTATATTTTCTTGACAGTTCGCAGTATTTCGTATGCGCACATGCAAAACAGGGTGATTCATTCGATTTATTTTATCAGTCTTTATTGATTTCATTGACCAAGAACAAAACAAATGTTAAAAACTGAATTTTTTAACATAATTGAATTAAGAGAAGAATAAGTTGTATTAACTTACTTATAACCAGCTACGCAACAAAGATAGAAGTTTTTATTTTGTTGCTATTTCTTGACTACCCTGTGCTATTAAGATACAGCTCCGTTGTTTTTTTGTATATCGGCCCGCTTTATAGACTGTTGTCCTTTATTGTTTCACTTAGTTATTAAAAGTTTGTTCACATCGCGTAGACTGGAAAAATGCGTACTTTTACCAGAGGGTTTTCCCCACATCCCTCGTTTAGCAAGCTTGTGGCACACAAATGATTGATATTCTGTTTATTACTACCAGCGTAAATGCGCGTTAAAAAAGAAATAATTCACAAAAATAATTTGCAGTTTAAAATGCGGGTTGTTGAGTTAAATATTTGCACCCGAATTGTTCAAAACTGAAATATTTGTATTTTCAGTAGTTGATTAGTTGAGCATAATTTGATATAATTCGACTCTACTGAGTACTTCTCCCATAAAGCAGTCATTGGGTCTATAACCTTATGATTCTGAACACATTTTCAATACATTCCACTCTTGATTGACCTTTTCCTTTTAAGTCTCTCGAATGTGACCAGTAAGAACGAATATAAAGATCATCACATGCCACGCCTTCTATGGGTTTCCTGTTTCATTAAAATGACAAATGGTACCCAATTTTAGACTCTTCCCCATTGAAGCGCAAATAAATTTTATCGTTCCTGTGTTTGATACACGAACGTTTACACAACATCTGAAAGATTACGACAAAATATTCGTAGAAATAAGATTGTATCATTAAAATCTTTTTAAATTCAATTAAATTTATTTCGATTTTGCTCTTTTCTGTCACTTTTGTTCTCTTACTACGCCGTTGACGACGGGTTTTTTGCGTTCTATAAAGAAAAAGGTGTAGTAGAAATACACTTAAGAGTATCTCTGCGCTTATCTGTTTCTCATTAACTTTGTCTCTTTTCTGTACCCGAATAAAATGTACGCACACAATGAATGATTCATTCATACCCACCACTCTTGTCGACATCAGCTCTCTCAGGGTGTTCAGGGTTAACCTAAAAGAATTCGTTTTCTCCTCGCATGAGTTGCAAAATGTTTCTATTATTTATTTCACAATATTTTCTTGCTTTTGCGTTTAACTTGAAAACAAATGAATAAGCTTATTACAACTACAACTACTACTACTTCTACGTATTTTTCTGTGAGTTTCTTGTTTGTTCGTCTCGCTTTACAACACTGTATTTGTGAGTTTTACGCTGTTCGAATTTAAAGTATAGTCATCGAAATAACATGTTTTAATCACACTTGAAGCGTATCGTATCAATGTTGACACAAATAGCTGGCACAGCAATATGGCTGCCTGCCTGAGTAACTGAATGACTGACTGTAATTATTTCGTAAAAAAAGTTATTATTTTTCTCTTAAGTTCCTCTTAAGGGGTATAGGCCCCCTAGTTTCTAGCTTACTGTGCATAATAAAATTTATAGACACATAGATATTTAGAAGATTTTCATGAATCCAGTCATAACTTATAATTTGAAGACTACCAAAATCTTAGAATGCTACTGATAAGATAAATTGAGAATTATTAAAAATTTTAAATAAAATAATGTTATATCTAAGGATAAAACTAACACCCTTAATACTCTTAAGGTAATAAATAAAAATACCAAGGGTAAAAACAAAAATAAAAACTAAGCTAAAATAATATCTACATTAGAACAAAACAGAAGTGAAAGAGCGGTACAAATTTCCCACCCTGTCAGAAGTCTCATTTTTTGTCAAAAATATCTAAAAAAACTTAGTGTATAATTATAAATCTGTGAATAAAAAAAAGATTAAGTAAAAAACTTCCATTTCAATGAAGATTTAAACTTTTTTTTTACTTTTAGGCATTTAGAGACTCTAGAGTCGCGAAGATGAGTTCAGTCTTTTACTGTTTACGATATTTATTACGTTTATTTACGACATCATATCGGGGGACTATTCGACAATTATTATTGTCTAAAATAAAATCAATTATAATTGATTCATAGATCTATGTATCATTGACGTGAACCCTTTAAATTGGTTCTTGATTTTTATATAATGATTTATGGACTCGTTAAATGTGTGATTTCTCAATGTCAAAAGATACTTAACTATAAAGATTGAATAGTTAATGTAAAATAGTTAAATATATTTTTTAGCAAGCAATTTTCATAATAGTCGTAAAAAAAACAAATAATTTTAATAATAAATTGTTGCTACGCCAAAAAAGTTAATGCTTTTTTAGTTAATGCGTGATTTATTATGTCATTATTTGTATTTCATAATTGAATGGAGAGTTGTTGGCGCAAGTAAAAAATGTTTAAATGTTTACGGCTGTATTCATAAAAATTATGAACATCTTGTAAAGCCTTCATAAGAAAAATCTCGAAAAAAAAATTGAAAAACTTTATTCATAACCGTTAAATAGCGTTAAAAATATTTTTGAAATGGCTTCATAACAGAATTTTTAAAAAATGGTTGAAATCTTCAATAAACCCTCGATAAAGCATATCTAAATTTTTTTTGTTCTCATCTGAGCACAAATTTTCTCAAAATATATAGAAAACAAAGAAAATGTCAAAAAATGCTTGAAAATATATGGTTATAAATGAGAGGATTTTTAAAAATGTCTGAAACGTGCTATAAGCCCCTCATCATGATACAATTATACAGGTAGCATTGACAAGTATAGATTTTCTCAGCAACAAGGAAACGACCATCTGTCAAAAACAGTTGTTCGTGCAACAAGAATTAAACGAATGTAAAAATAAATAAATTCCGCAAAATATGTGCGTTAAATACACAATTATAATAGTGAAAGTTATGAAAAAATTATGTGTGATATGTGTTTAACGTTTTCCAGCCGTGGTGTTTTAATTTTAATTGAAAACTTCTTCAATTTCGTCCACATGCATCTGCAACTGCTGAGGTTGCTTTACTTAAACGTTTTCAACCTTTTTTTTTATGTTTGCACTTAATAACATTAAGTTTACAAATTATTTTCGTTCTAGTAATAATAACTCACTACTGATTAAATAAAATAGGCAATATTTTGTAAGAAAATGTTTGGTTATTTGCAAGCGCTGAAACATAAACAATGGCGAAAACATAAGAAATAATTGAACGCTCTCTTTCTTGACTTTTTTTTTGACAGATGCTCGTTTCCCAAGCAACTGTCAATACTACCTTGTATTATTATACCATGGCCCCTCATAAAGCATTTTTAAAATTATTTGCTCTCATTTGAGCACAAATATTGTCAAAAATTATTCAAAATATCTCAAACATTTGGAAAATATGTATGTCAAAAAAATTTAAAAAAAAAATAATATAAGAAAATTTGTCAAAACATTTCAAAATATAATAAAAAATAATCAAGGTATATTCATGGTAGAATTATAAGGTAGGACCGACTCGGAGAAGAATGGAGTGGAAAGCAGCGAAAAAGGGGGCTAGTTGTCAAAATCAGCTGTTCATATCGAGTTTCTTTATGTTCATGTTCCGCAGTTGATTTTAGGTTAAACTTTTTACAATCTTTTTTTCAAATTAACACTTCCGCGGCATTTTATAGATTTATTTACAATGTTTTTACAATATTTCCACTCAAATTAACACAAACTAAACACACGTGTCCGCACTATTTACAAATTGAAAACATGATATTTCTTTTTTCATTTGACATTTCCACCAACTTCGTCATTTTGACAACTACCCAACCTTTTCACTATCCACTTTTCGTTGACGCGTGAGGGCACTGAGCGACTCGGCCCTACCTTATAATTCTACCATGGGTATATTAAGGAAGGTAGAGTTAGTAGTTGAAATTCTCTCTTGTGGTGGGTGCAGCACCTGTCAAAATCGGCTATTGAGACGAATAAAAGCAAAACAAATAAAATTTCCCAATTAGATTTGTGTTGTTGATGAAAATTATTTAAGCGATTTAATGCCCAGAAGTTGTGCAATTTGTAAGAAGCCTTTTCAAAAAGAAAATGGCTCGTCTTTTAGTGTGCCTCTTAATGAAGCAAGACGCAATCGCTGGAACGTTGCTTGTTCCACAACATTTTCCCAATCAGCGCGGGTTTGCGAAAAGCATTTTTATAAAACGGATTTTATAAATCCTACGGGGAATAATTGCGGTCCACTCCGGTTGCAGCCAGGAGCAGTGCCTTCCTTAGTGTTATTTTACCTTCACGATCAATACTAAAAACAAACATTCAGCACGCACAAAAATTAAAACTATGAATTTTATCACATTTGACAGTTTTCTGTTCAGTTTATTATTTTTTATTTTACGCTCTTCTTATGTTTGACAGCTACTGTACCCACCACTCCCAGACGAGACTACCTTGTTGAATATACCTTGAAAGTAATGAAAATAATAAAATGACAATTTTTTCAGTACAGAGGGTAGCTTCGAAAAACTTTTTATGTTTAAATATCAAAATTTTGACGAAATTGTGACAAATAAATAAAAAGTCATTAAATTTATCTAATACACAAACCATTATTGATACTCAAATCGTAAGTGTTCCTATCTTAACTACAAAGCAGCTACAAAATGTTTTTGAAAAATAAAATCGAACATTAAGAAGCTTTTTAACAATCGAACATTTTAAAGCTATTTTAAAATATTTTTTTTAATGCGGCTGTTAATATATTAAAAAAAGCTGTTTTATTTAAAAACAAAAAAAAAAAAAAAAAATACGTATAAAATAAAGTACATTATTAGAATGATATTTCCATTAAAGGTTCCACGCCCCATTTCTCAATACTGCGCATATTAGTTTTAGTAATTTTTTCTGATTACATTTAAAAATGATTCTAATTTTAATAACACAACTTTTATAAACACAAACATATTTAATTGATTTAACCATTGGATTTGTATGGAAGATACAACGCATCGTCTTTCTGTTCCTTTAATAAATAAAAAATAAATAACTGTCCATTTCAGCCCTTGAAAGGACTTTGACCTAGCTTCTTATGATCAATTGTGTTGTGCGTGCTATTAAGATTGTACACAATTGACCGAGAGCCGGACCTACATGTTTAACGCCGACTCCGAACGGCGATGAACAGAATGTTCTTGTTCTCAAGAAGCTTTACATGGCATTTTTATTGCTCTCTGAGGTTTGCCATTTAAGAGATTTTATTTCAAATAACTTTCTGTCGCTGCTGGGTTCAAACCCGGGTCTCCAGGTTCGTTGACAACTGGCGTTCTGTTCCTTTTACTTTATTTTAAATATTTATTCTATCAGTAAGGTGAATACGTCGCGAAATTGTATTTTATATAAAAACGATATAAAGAAGTAATAGTAGCATGAAAAATTGAGTATTAAAACAAAATCACAATAGTACTTTTTTTATCAACTCTGAGTGTGAGTTCAAATGTTTTCGTTTGAAATATTTTTGACGGAATTATAGGTATTGTGAAAAATGCACAAAAGAAAATCAAAAATAAGGGGTACTTTTTAAAGTCTCTCTCTCTATCCGACCTACCTTGTTATTGTATCATGCGTACAACCATGATACAATTATAAGGTAAGCTCATTTTAAGATGGCTGCTCAATTGAGAAATTTTAGAACAACAAAGCTGTAGGAGCTACAAACGTCAAACGACAAAAGCAACAACAACAATTAGAAAAACTAAAAATGACCAGCTGATTTTGACAACTAGCGCACCCTGCTCTCCAATATGAGCCTACCTTATAATTGTATCATGCGTAAAACAATAATTTTTTGAACACGATAATTCTCTTGTCCAATATATTGGTCAATGTGACTGAAAGAGAAAAGGAATCCTTACCAGGGACAGCTTTTTCTGTGACCAACTAGAAACTTACCTGTGTGTGAGGAAATGGGTTAAAGGAAAAAAAAAAGAAAAATCTTCAAGATTTTATTTTTCTAAAGCTACGATTTCAAAATGATTTTCTGAACACTGCAGACATATTTTTTTGATCTAGTGTAGCATAACCCCTTAAGTGACTGATTGCTTCACCAACTGACGGCCTGCCTGCTCAGCAAGTATTTGTCATGTGGATGTGGTGAGTTTGGTTTTTACGCTCTTCTCACTTGTGCTTGTGTAAATTAATCTACGTAAAAAGCGGGTTGTACTTGTGTTTGCGAGATTGTGTTAATTACTCCGATTTTGCACTTTGTACGATACAATATATTATTTTATTATTCTACATATTCTACAGTGCGATGTAGAAATATATGTGTTGTTGCATAAAGTATTTGCGTTTAATAATTTTTTTGCACTCTCTTTAGCGCTTATCATCACATGTTATCAATCAACTTAGTCAATATGGGTACATAAGTATATCTATCACATTATATAAATATCTCGTATGTATTTTTGCGCTGTGTTGGCTGGCTGAACACTTATTTACCAAATTATGCAGACATCTGAATAGAAAAAAAAACACCTTCCTTGCCTTCGATATTTGCTCTTGATGTGTTCTCTTTGCAGTTTTGAGTATTATTTGTTTGTATTGTTATCATTTTTCACTTCCTTTGCATGATGACATTTCTCTTTTCTATATATTTTGCTTGCGCTTATGCTCACGTCTCTGCGTCGCGTTGCAAGACATGTCGCAGTGTGGTGAGTTTCCCCTGCTAGCTTTCTGTGGCTTGTGTGCTATCTGCGTGTGTGTTTTTAATTTGTTTTTGTGTGTTGATTTGAGTTTGTTGAATTTTCATGAATTGCCTGGCAGTGGTGACTGGCAAAGTTTTGAAATGATTTTTGAAATTTAGTCGAAAACGAGTGCTTGGAGACTTCGTATATATTGAAGGATCAAATCCACATAAAATTTTCTGCTTTTGGTTGATAATTTTCAGCCTATCTCTCTTTCTCTCTGTGCTAAACAAACAAAAGAATAAACGTGAATAAAAAATTAAAAACAACAAAAATCAACTGAATTTTGATGAAAGGGAAAAATAAAATTGTATGAAGTGAACAAGTAAAAAATTTGAAATTTTTGAGTTTTGTGAAAATTTTACATTCATAACGAAAAATTGTTATAATTTTTGTTTTTCAAATTTTTTTTTTTTGTTGGTTGAAATGAAACTTGAGTGAACAGCAGCGACATTTTTTTCAACTATTGTGCGTGCGTGTGTGTGTATGGTCGAAAGCCAGCAATTTTGTGATATATACATAAATATATTTTTGTTCAACTTTTTTTCTTCTAAATGTTGAAACTTAAACTCAAACATAAATAAATAGAAAGAAAAAAATAACCTTTGCTTAACGTGATTTAGAAATTTGGTTAAAATTTGTGTGCAATATTTAAACAAGAGAAAAATCAAAAGATTTCATAAATTTTCTGCAAAACAACAACATTAGTCCATATGCTAGTAAATTGAACATAGCAAGGTACAAGAAAAATCGCTTGATATAAAAAAAAAATCTCATAATAAAGAAAAAAATTTACTGTGAATTTGTGTGAACAAGAAAAAAAGGAAATACATAGCGGAGCGAACAAATAAAACTGTGATTGCTAAAAAGAAACGAAAAAAAAATATATGAAGAATATATACACCAAATACAACAACAAAAGGATTTTAAGGATACGCGTCGGCATTGAAACGCAAACCACCAGTTCAAGCTGTAAGTTTTTCCTTATATCTAATGGCAAATATATAAGCAAGTTTGTTTTATTTGCCTAAAAGCAGAATTAAGAAGAAAAAAAAATTAAATTCAAGCTGCTCAAAATTTACAGCAAATCCTGCAATAATTTCTACAGTTTACTGCTCACACTGTTCTCTTTTATTCGGAATTCTGTTAAGCAGTCTGTTAACTTAACAGCAACATTGAGCACAAAAAATTGCTCTACAGATTCAAGTGTTTTCTTCTTCTATCCACTTTCCAACACTAGCTGGTTGTACAACAACATTTTGTTGAATATTTCTTACCACATCTGTACCCAACTCGCTGGTCTACGCAAGCAGCCAAAAAGCAATGTTTTTTTCTTTTTTTTTTTTTTGTTCAATACTACGTCAGAGCCAACACTTGTGGGCAACACTTTTCTGTACAAAACAGCAACAACAACAACTACCAACCCAATATCTTTCATTTTGTTTAAAATACGTCGTCGTTATCATACATTTTTGCTTTTTCGCACATTTGTGTCCAATTTTTTTATTTCCATTCAACTCAAGCATTTCTCGAAATGGTCATTTGTTTGTTTGCTTCTCGCTCGACGTCAGTCGCACTGACACGACGACAATAATTTTTAGCAGTTTTAAAGCTAGTATCAGCTTTTCTCTTGATTATTGTTTGATTTATAACCAAATTTTTTTAAATTTTGCTTGGTTTTTACGTCTTTTAACGTAAAAAATTAACTCTTTTTTTTTTTGCTTAAAATCTACTCTTCATGAGCGTTTTTTTGTCTGACACCATATTGGAGGTGTCGTGGAATAAGAAATTGTCGAGGAAAGGTGTCGTGTTGAGGAAATTTTTGAAAGGCGGAAAAAAAAAACGGAACATTATTGTATAAAAAGCAAAAAATGTTAAATGAAATTATTTATTTCAAATCGCAATCTAGAAATTTAGGAAAATTTTCATTATGAAGGAGATTAAATTATGAATGAGATTTAATTATAAAGGAGATTAAATTATGAAGGAGATTAAATTATGAAGGAGATAAAATTACGAAGGATATAAAATTACGAAGGAGATAAAATTATGAATAAGATTAAATTATGAAGGAAATTCAATTATGAAGGAAGAGTCCATGATACAATAAATACAGGTAGATTCGCTAGATGACAGCGTACTGCCGCGAATGTCAACACGAAGTTGACAACGCATATAAAATCTCAAAGCTATAAAAAGTTCATAGAAATTAAATGTAAGCAAATAACTTTTTTTATATGGATTTTGACAGTTACGGCAGTATTAAAAGAGAGCACAGTCAGGTCTGCATCTACCTCTATTTTTTGTATCATGGAAGAGTCACTCCACGGTGACAGTCGAAACATTTAAGTTAATTTTGTAGTGCTTGTTCGAAGAACAGTAGGTAAATATAGGGTGTTTTTTTCAGGATACCATTCAGAGTATGCGTGATGCGAGATGCGAGACCGAACCATTGCTTATCCAATGAGTCATTTGATTGGACGATTATGTTGTAAAATGAACAACGCTGAACCAGGATTTTCGAAAAAAATTTACAAGCGTTGTTTTGGCGTTGGTCTAAACATTATAACCTTTTATCAACACAACCTATACAACGTACACAGTGTGACAATTAAATAACCCAACTTTTAATTTAAATCATAGAAAACGTAGCGTCGTCTATTGAACCTAAACGTTGTTAGAAAGTTAAATTTTTCCTCTTTCAAACGCACCCAAGTTCATGCCAATCGGTTGACAGGTTAAAAAATTACGCGCGTTTTAATGACAACAGTTTTTTATTTTTAGTCGTAAAAACCTAATGGAACAAAGAGAAAATATTAAATGTTGTTTTAAACTTGGAAATAAATTCTCTGAGACATACGAACTGATGAAAAAAGTTGATGGTGATGATTATATATCTCGTACACAAGTTAGTTTATACGTGGTTTCAACGATTCAAAGGTGGCCATGAAGACTTGAACGACGATCAAAGAAGCGGACGTCCAGAGAACAAAAATCGTGATGAACTGGTGTAAAAAATCCGTGAAATCATTGCTGTCGGTGAAAATTTAGTGTGATAATGTTGGCTGAGGAGTTAGCAACAAATAGAGAGACTGTTCGTCAAATTCTAACTAAAGATTTGGGTAAAAAAAGGTTTGTGCGCGATTTGTTCCACAAGAATTGAATGAGGACCAAAAAAACGCTCGTGCATTGTAGAACATGTAGATTAAGATTTTCTTGATTCGATCATAACTGGTGATGAAAAATAGTGCTTTAAATATGACCCTGAAAATAAGCGTCAATCTTCGCAATAGAAGTCGAAAGGCGAATAAAACCTAACAAATTGCATTTTCAGAAGACCTGAACCAAAGATCATATAATATAAAGATGCGCCACGGCCATACAAATCAGCGACACAGTCAAAATCGAATGTGGATTTATCATAAATCCACTTTAAAGCTTTGTGAGAGTCAGTGAGCGAACGACTTAAAGCTTATGAGAGCGGGAGAACAAGCAAGCGACATTGTGAGTATAATATTGAGAAGCATAGAGAGCACCTGAAATTGTTTAGTATACGAAAGATCTCAACAAACGATGTATCTGCAAACGAATTGTAGCTAAATTGTCTTGCGTAAAAAAACAAAAATGTAGGCATGATTTGTATTTAAATACCCTACGCACATTAAAAAAATGGTAATATATAACATATGTCGCCCATTTCAAATTGAGGTGACCTATCAGTAGCACTGACCATCTCCGATTTGGCTCAAATTTCGTTCCTAAATTGGTTTGTTGCTTAGAAAACCAAATCCGAAGTTATAAATTTTTAGAACCATTTTCAAGGTCAAAAAGGGTGTATTTTGTAACGACGTAGCTCAGTCAATTTAAATTCAATTTTCGTAAATAAGGTATCATTATAAAGGTTATTGTCTGTTTTAAGGAAAAAATATAAAACTTTTGGAAAAATTGTTATAAGTTGGCCCATTCTTAATTTCAAAGTTAAATACCATGCCAACAACAGACGCTCTAATTTTTTTTCATTTTCTTCATTTTGGTTTTTTGTACATTTTAATACCTTTCCAACGACATAAAATTAAGGTGTGTTCTTGAAGAATTCAGAAGTTATGGCGTAAAACGAACAGTGTTAAAGAATTTTCAATACAAATTCAACTAGCTTTCGATTTTTTATATTTTTGTTTGTAAAAAATCAAGAAAAAAAAAATTGGATGAAAATTGAATGTGTAGTTGAATTTGTATTCAAAATTCTTTAACACTGCACGTTTTACTCCATAACTTCTGAACCCTTCAAGAGCACACCTTAATTTTATATCGTTGGAAAGGTATTGAAACGTGCAGAAAACCAAAATAAAGGAACTGAAAAAATTATAGCGTCTGTTGTTGGCATGGAATTAAACTTTGAAATGAACAATGGGTCAATTTATAGCAATTTTTTTAAAAGTTTTATATACCTTTAGTCTGACACCACGCTCATGATCCACTATACGTTTCAGTTTAAAAGTCTCCGCACATCACTCTCAGGTGGCAATTCAATAAAATACAATATTGGAAAGACAATTTTCTTCAAAAAAATCAAGTGGTAGCTTTGTTTTCTGAATCACATAAGCGGTTTTTAATTTTTGGATGAATTTGAAACAACGCTAGCTTATAAGTGTTATATCCAGGGACCGAAAATAACTGTTATTTTCGAAATTTCAATTCAAAAATTCAGGCGGAAAAAATTTTTCTTTTCGAGTTTTGAATAAAGCAATCCTTGTAAGCTAAGGAATAATTATCTTGAAAGCTTCTTATTTATTTGACTTTTTTAAAAAGAGGAAAAAAAAGAATGGTTATTTTTTGATCGATTTTTTTTTTGGTCAAAAATATAAGTTAAAATTTTACTTCTATTTTTGCGGTTAAAAGTATAAATCATAACAAAAGTATAAATTCTATTCATTCTACTCTTCTCTACCTATGTTTTGCTATTCACTACACTTCTTTCTGACTCAAAAATAAAAGTCATATTTTAACTTATATTTTTGCCCAAAAAAATAAAAGTCAAACTTTAACTTTTATTTTGACCAAAAAGAAATCGGTCAAAAAATAACTACTATTTATTGACTTCTTTGAAAAAAGTCACAACAGTTACGGTCCCTGGTTATAGCTTCTGAAAAAGAGTTGAAAATTTGCATTTAATTTTGAATTTAGTTTAAATTATTTTTACAATAAAAACAATGTTTGTCCCTTTTTTTTGGAAAACTCCAATATTTCAGATCTTTTTGAAAAAAATATTTAAAATATACCTATATACTCAACTAAAGGTATTTTTGCAATAAGGTAGGTTTATTTCTAAGGTTTTTAAGACAAAAAAAAACAAAAAACAAAAACAACAAAATGTATAAAAATCAGATATTTGAATCGAAAGTCACAAAATTTAATTTCTGATTGTTTTTTCTCATTTCTGAGCAACGATGTTGTATTAAATATATCGTTGCACTAAAATTTTTCATAGTTTTCAAGATATGTTCATGTTTTTGGTGTCAAATTGACGAAATTTGTTTTTATGTTAGTTAAACGAAAAATCTTTTTTTAACAAATCTTGTGCACTGGTTTTGCTAAGGCAAGATCTCACTTTTAAAATTTTATTGTGATCAAAATGTTGGCAGTATTGAAGAAATGTAAGTTTTTTTGGTATCAAAATAACGGAAATTTTCTTCATTTTACGAAATTTAAGAAAAATTTTATATTTTTAACTTGCATATGGTATGTAACCTAAAAAAACAAAAAAAGATGCCTATTGTAGACATATTGTAGTTTTAGGCAATTTGGTCAAAAATTTGCACTACAGCGCTTTTGGTGTCCAAGGTGGATAATGGATGGATGGATGGATGGATCATGAAAACCACTATATTTCAATTTTCATTCGAATCGCATGAGCGGTTTTTGAGTTTTTGGCGGTTTTGTAAAAAATTTGTACTACAGCGCACTCTGGTGTTCAAGGCGGATCACAATAGATAGCCTTAAAACGCGCACCGTACCCTAAAACTTCTATACAAAAATGTTCATGCTAATCGGATGAGTAGTTTAGGAGTCTATTGCGTATTTACACACAAAAACTCTTTTTTATGTAAAGATATAGATTATATTATTTAATGTATTAATAATATAATTGATATATAGTTAATAATATATAATTAATGGCATTTCTGTGCCCAAATACGAAAAAGGGTGTCTCAAAATCAGGAAATTTAAATAATTTTAAATTCGGAAAATCTCTTTCTGATTTCCTACAATTTGACAGAATTTATTTATTGTCAGCCTTTTTCCGTTTTTCTTCCATTTTCAAAAGAAAGGAATCAAATTAAAAAAAAATCCAATTATATGATCCAATCCAATCATAGAAATCGTATTAAGTGAAATATTTAGATCAATCAATCAATTTAATCCGAAATAAATATCAAAATCATAAATCATTAAATATGCATTCACACAATATCAAACAAAATACTGTGGTAAGAAAAAAAGGGAAACAATAGAAATGCAATTGAAAAAATTCAATGACTATTTCAATACCAAGAAAAACTTTCTTCTTCTTCTCCGACGCATAAAATAAGCCAACTGAACTCGTCCGCTATCAAAATCATAATGAAGAGATTGAAAGCAATGATGTAGAAAAGAGCATGCGGAGCGGAAGGGCATAGAGAAACGGAAAACTTTTCTCTCAAGCAAGAATTTAAAGCTTTTTCATATCGCACTCACAAAAGCTGTCGTGTTGGTCTGAAAATTATTTGTTACATTTTATTGTACTACGTAACTCATCTTTATATTATATGATCTTTGCCTGAACCAAGGCTATGTTGATCACTTTCTACGTTTCGAAGGGTCTTGTTCACAAGGAATTTGTTCCAGAAGGTCAAACTGTCAATGGTGATTATTATTTAGAAGTTTTACATCGTTTGTGGTCCAGAATTGTTCGTGTTAGACCTGAATATCCAGAGGGAAAACAGTGATTTTTAATGCACGATAATGCACCTCCTCACAAGACCAAAAAATTAATGAATATTTGATGAAAAAACAGATCTGTGTCATCGCCCAACCTCCGTATTCGATCTTAATTTCTTTACGAATTACGTAAAGATCTAAGAATTGCGATCTTAATTTTCTTTAATCCATATCTTGAGGTGACAAATGGTTAAAGTTGAAATTGCCGACATTTCCTGTGAAGTTTTTTTTTGACTTTACGAAGAACTATATTTTGCTTTATGTTTTGCATGAATTTCAAGGTTTCCAATCTTAACAAACACTTTATTAAAAAACGTTCAGTATTCCATTCATGTGACCCATTTTAATAATTTTGAACGTACAAAAATACAATTATTATTATTTAGAGAATATTTAAAAAAAAAAACAAAAAATATCCTTACCACCCATTTCTTCTTTAAAAAATTTGCATCCTATTAAAAATTTTGTAGGAATTTCAAGGATTTCAAAAATTATAAGCAGCTATGGGTATGGAGCAAGCTTCAGAGCCAACTGGGCTTATGAGAATTTGACAGGATTGAGAGCAAAGGCTTATTTATGTAGCAACACAAAACCCAACAACAAAGCAAAGGTAAAAGATAAACACAGAAACAACACAGAAGCTTTAAATTCACTTTGGCTTTCCACCACGCTTAGTACATCCTACACGTGTTTCACTTGATTGCCCTTTCCTTCCCACTTATCTATCACCCCATTTTCGAACCAAGGCAGACTTGACTGAATAGGTATTCCACCGGAAATTGTTGGTTCAAAGCTAAAAAAAATTAACATTTACCAAAATTTAAAGTTTTTGTTCAAGCTCAGAACAAAATAATTTTTATAAGATTTGTTTCTTACGTCTATGAATTGTTTGAAATGTGTTTTTAAAAAAAATTTTATTCTAATAACAATTATTTCAACCCCTGAGATTTTCTTAAATAAACGCCTACCATCACTGGTCAATAAAATTGAGAGAGCGAGCGCCCTATAAATGGAGAGTGATAAACAGACTTTACCACGATGATTTATGTTAATAATGAGTTAAATTTAATAAAAAAATTGTTGGACAAAAAAGTTTCAATGTTTTAATTTTCCAATTTTTTTTTAACCTTTTTTATTTCTAAAATTGCTCATATCCGGAGCTCCGAACTCCACTTTATCAGTTTTTCACCCTATAAAGGCTTAATTGAAAAATGAAATAATTTTATCTAAAATAATGCCTACCAGGTAGAAATTGTTTTTTTTATGAAAAGCTTAATTTATGCCGTTTTTTCCCTTTCATTGCCGCTTTCATCGCTGTTGTATTGTATTTCGTTTATCTAAATTATCATTTATTTTCAAATGTGTTCTAACACCACGACGACGATAACTACGACAGTAACTAGTCAACAAATGTGTTTTTAAATTTCTTATCGCATGAGTCACCATCATCATCATCAACATCATCCTCCTCTCATCTTATCTTTTGTTTTTCCGTTCCGCTTATCAGGAGGGTTAATCATAATCCGCCCAAACTTTTTTCGGTCATCACAATTCCTGAAAGTCCGCTCATTTGCTAATAATTTGTTTATTTTCTAGATTTTTCCCAAAAATATTTGGGTTTTTTTTCCATTTAATAGGCGTTTATTTTATGTTATCGTTATCTCATCGCTGTTTTCACTAATTTTGCTGGCGTTTGCTGCTGCGGCTGCTGTCTTTCTTATGTCATAATTCGCGAATATTTCAAAACATCAACAACATGAATAACAACAACAACAAATTTAGTGAAATGTCAGCATTCTTAGATAAACCGCTCAAGTCCACTTAATTTCATTGGCATCCCAACGCCATTGCTTTAGTCTCTCTTATACAATATATTCTATCTACTGTATATTATTTTTCGTAAATTTATTTTTATAAATTTTGGCATTGAACTAAACTGATGAGGGCACCTAATTTGAATTTTTTTATTATGGTTTTTTATTTTGCTTTAAAACTTAAGTGTTTTTGTGTTTTGGTTTTTGTAGCTTTTTGTTCTATTGCTTCAATTGTGTTTTAAGTTGACTGTTTATAATTTGAAATATTTGCTATTGAAATACTTTTATTATAAACAATTTTCTTATAAAAATATATTGGATCCTCGTTTTTATTTAGAGTTAATTTAACGCCTCTTAGAATTCTATGCATTTTCTTCATAAATAAACCTAAATTTCTTCATATTAACCTAATTACTGCAGTTCTCTTAGAATATGATTGTAATGATGACGTCACATTTATGATAAATTTTTTCTTGACTATTGTTTCAATAGTATTGTTGATATTTTCAACTATGATTCATATTCAGCCAACGAAGATTTCTTCCTCAAAAAAGCGCTTTCCAAATCATTACTTTTAAAAGTTCTTCTAGCTTCCAATGGAAACTCTTCTAGCTTCCAATGGGAACAGTGAGTTTTCTATAGTCTCTTTTTGTGTTTAATATAACTAATATAGTATGAGTAATATAATTCTAAATATAATTTAACTCTAAAAATAAAAAAAAGATGTGATGAAAATAACTTGTAAGGCATGTTTTTTATTCGGCTTGATCGTAGTTAAAATACTCCCTCAGACGTGATTAAGTATTTTCGAAGTATTATTTTTATGGTTTTATTATTTTGATGACGTCAGCTTGTGTGGGAGATGGGTGGTATTTTTTTTATAATTTACCCAAATTTCATTCTCATTGTACGCTTTAAATATCAATGTAAAATATCAAGTCAGAATTTTTGTGGAATCAACCTCAAGAAACCCTTTAATTTTTGTGGAATGAAGGTTTTACTATTTTGATGACGTCACTTTGTATAGAAAGCAGGCAGGCGAAAGTGGTTTCTATGGGATTTTGAGAAACTTCAAACTAAAAATATATGATAACAGGCTTATGTACAAAATTTCAATTTTGTTTGCGTTATTAATTTTTGTGAAATTTTTAGAGATTTATGGAATTTTTATGATGTCACTTCGCGTGCGAGGTAGGCGTGGTTTAACTTTTTTTTTTTTTTAAATTCAAACTTCATTACATATTTGGAATAAAAACTTATGAACAAAATTTCCAGTTTTGATTAATTTTTGTGTAATTTTTAGAGTTTTCAGCATTTTGATGCCGTCGCTTCGTATGCGAGGGTGATGTATTCGTATTTCAAACCTTAAGTTCATACTTGAAATGAAAGCTTATGTTAAAATTGTAAAGATTTAGATATATTTTTGTAAAATTTTTAGTAGTTTTTCCATTTTGAGGTAGGTAGGTGTGGTTTTCGACGGATTTTGGTAATTTTTGAACTTATATTTTCGTCGGTGCGTGAGAAATCGCGTTACCCATAGCTTTTTCATGTAACCCACTTTATGTACCCACTCAGTTGATGTGCCTACAGCCTCAGCACTTTTATTCTCCGATCGTTCTATATCATTCCATGGATTTTATTGACGATTTTGTGGCGTGACGATCTCTTTTGGGCGACCTGAACTTTCAACGTCACTTGTGTTGGTACGACTTTCAAATTGTTAGTGCAGTCTCCATAGTATTTATCAAGCCTTCCCTTGATTTCGGTGATGGTTTATACGACAAAATGAAAAATTCTTGATAACTACACGAAATTAACTCTTTCTCCGTTTTCCTGAAAATTCACAAGGTTTTCGGCTTTCAATGGGTGTCAAACACATAATAAATGATGCAGCTTGCTCAAATTTTTACAGTGTTCGATTAACACCTTGGTAGCTGACAGAACCAGTGTTGCATTTAAAGTTACTACGCGGAAAATTCAAAAAGTCACTGACTTCTCAAATTGCCCTCGTTTAATACAATGACAGATGTTCCCACGTGACAAGTTTTGGGCGAAAACTCAAAAATGCCCAAATTAGTTTTCAGCAGAGTATAAACGATGGATTGAGTTGTTTTGGTTTTCTTTTTTCAAAATGAATTTGAATTTTTTGCATTTTGTTCAATTTTGGTGAAAAGAGAGAAGTATTTAAACTTAACCCTTAGCCATTGGTTTGGTTGATGTAATATAGACATTTAATTTTCTTCAAGGCGGAAACCTCAGCAAAAATACAAGCCTACACTAAGGGAAAAAAATATTAAATTTATCCAAAAACTTTTTTAATTTATCCAAAAAGCGAGTCATTTTTGCACCAATAACGCATTTGAATAAATCGACTACGTAAATATTTAAAATTTATTTGAATACTTTTTTAATTAAATTAAATATTTAAACAGAATTAATAAAAAATATATTAAAATTATGCACGAATTTTTTTAAAATATCTTTTAAATATTTACTATTTGAAAATAAACTATCGCATTTAAAGAAAATTTAAATATAAATATTGAATTTAAAAAACATATTTAAATTGAATATGTTATTAATGGTTTTATGGTATTATTTTCTTCATATTGTGTTCATCAAATGCCATTGCCTGTATAATTTATTATCGCTTCACTTTTTTCCTTCTCTAATTTATACTATTTTTGACAGTTGGTGCCCTAATATTGCACCAACTGTCAAACATAGTATAAAATAGAGAACGAAAAAGTAATGTTCAAAATATATGCAGGTAGAAGCAAATTATGCAGGTAAATGACAACCGGTCCAAGATGTTCTTGAGAAAATACCGAGTTGTCACTCCACCCTACATAATTTAATTTCTTTGCCAAACATGCATACTATATTACTGTTGCAACAATAACTAAATGAGAACTATAAGAACTGCAAATGCAAGAAATAAACTGCAGGAACAGAGTGCGATGCTGTTGCTGCTTGTCGGAGTACGTGTGTACGTGTGCGATGCTGTTGCTGCTTGCTTGTATGGAATATGTGTGTACGTGTGTGGTATAAATAAAATTCAAATACGGGAAAAAAACGAGTTGTAAGGAAAACATTTGATTTATCCACGTAAATATTTGAATAAAATTTATACTCAGGCGTGGATAATGCTAATACGCGTTATTTCCCTTAGTGTAGATCAAAATCTGAGTTGCCACGTTCAAAGTTTATTAGTTTCTTTTTTTGCAGTTAGGAAAGTTGAGACACCTTTCATTTTATATCGTCGGAAAGGTAATGGAACTTAAAATAATAGAAAATAATGAAAATAAAAATAATAGAAAATAATGAAAATAAAAAAAAAATTATAGCACTTATTGCTGGTATGGTATTAAACATTGAAATTAAAAATGGGTAAATTAAACACAATTTTTAATAATAAAGTTTTATATTTTTTTTTTAAATGGATGAAATAACCTTTCAATGATATCCTATTTACGAAAATCGAATTTAAATGGACTGAGCTACATTGTCTCAAAATTTCAATCATACTTCAACCATGCGGGTAAGAGGGTTAAGCATTTAAGCATTTTCGAATAGTTTCGAAGAGTATTCTCACAAAATTAAATTATAAAAAATTTACTTTTTTTACCGTAAAGGTTGGTCATAAAGTATAACTTCTTGTCTACTGGCCACATCGTTCGAAGATTTTAATGATTTTGAACTTTGCCTTTTTCTTTTTTTGTTTTTTTTTTTTTTTTGGCTCAAAATTTCATTTAATGCAAGTTGTCTGTTTGTTAATCTTCTTCAGCTTTACCAATTTTTATAATGCAGTCAATTTTTTCTTTTTAACTTGATAACTTGATGCATATTTTTATATACTTTTGACTTCATGCTTACCTTGTCTCTTTCTCTCTCTCGTGCTCGTGCATTGTTTAGCCAATCTTTGTGCTCGCTTTTCTCGCGCTGCCCTGGAGCAAAAATTGTTATAAATCAATTACAACAAAACTTTGACAGGCTTGTCATAAATTTTAACAAAGCACTGTATAAATTCTCAGCTCTTGAGGTTTACAAATGGTTTGAATTAAGAATGAAAAATAAAGCAGAAATATGGCTGCTATTTGCTTCTATGTTTTCACCCGTACTGTACCTGATGTTTTTTTTATTCTATTTTATAGAGCTTTTAACTATATTGCAGTGCAATTCTGCGTTTCGACAAGGAAAAAAAAAAACTAATTTTGTAGAAATGTCGTTGAAATGCTTGAAATTATTCTGGTTTTTGAGTGAATAATTTCAAAATGATCATCATTATTTGCTGGTTATGCTTTTTCAATCTAACAAATGGAATATTTAAGGGCGTGTGTAAAAATGCTAGAAAAAAAAAATAAAACTAAAAATAAAAGTTGGCAAAAATCGAATAAACAGCAAAATCCACACGTACATAGCACCACAAAATAATATAATTTCACCATTTTCGAGTTATTAACATAATCTTTGCAGCAAAACATGGCTAAAAATGAAGCACAACAACAAGAACAACAATAACAACAACTACTACATCTGACTACACGTTTTCAGTTAACAATAAAATAACAACTAAATGAAATTTTAAATGTTATGCAAATACTTAACGTTAACGAAAAATAAAATAAAACACGCTAACCTGTTATTTTGTTGTTTGCATTATTATTTTCTTCATTGTTATTGTTGTTGTTGCTTTTAACTCTGTGAGGAATATTAATTTGTTGAGTCAACTTTTGTGTCTATACAACATTGTATTGGATGGTATTTCAAGTGTTATACATTTTCACAAAATTCATTCGATTGTTTTTCTGAGAAATCGTAACTAATTGGAAATTTATTTTAATAATGTTAAAAGCGAATTTGTTGGCTTATTTCTGATATTTAGCTATGTTTAAATCAGGTTTACTTCTTGCTTTAGTTGAATTGCTTTTTTTTTTTTTAATATGTCTACAACATAGTATATGACTGAAGTGAATTTATTTTGTATCTCAATAAATGAAAAGTTGGATTCTTTTGAAATTTTCAAAAAAAAAAAAAAATCTAGTTTTCATAAATTTTTCCCGAGAAGACAGCTTAAGTTCTTAACGTTATTCATATACTTACTATTGTAGAAACTTTTACCTTTACTTTCATATTTTTTATTTGTAAAAAAAATTATTTTTAAAGCTGCTGTAGCTTAAACGCGTCTTGCCATGAGCACGATACTACTGTGGGCAAAAAATACTCACAAAAATACAAAAATAATTTATTTTTGGGGATACCGATAAGGACAAATGTTTTCATTTTTAAGTTGGCACTACTGTCACTGACATCTGTGCCAAATTACTCGTCAAAATATTTATTAGTATTTGAGATACACGTCCTTTTGTAAATAGCTAAAAGTGAATTTTTCGTTTTTTATAATGTCTGAAAGTATTAAAAAAACGTAGTTCCATTAAATTTTGTGTGCGAGCTCTATCGAAAACAAGAGTTTATGAGTGGTACACAATGTTCAAAGAGGGTCACGAAAGCTTTGAAGACGAGGCACGGCCAGGACGACCATCACCATCACCAACTGATGAGCTATGCGTTAACAAAATCAAAGAATTTGTGCTCCAAAATCGTCGATTGACAGTCCAAGACCTTACTGACCTTGTTGGAATATCGGAAGGATCAGTGAAAACTATTTTGAGTGACCATATGGATGAGTGACTATTTTGAGGCACCAAATGCACACTGTTCTTCTCATATCACTCAAGGCCAACGTACTATAATGACAAGAGGCTAAGTTTCTTCTGAAAGTATTCTTTTATGTACAAATCGGTGTTAATTGTACCCTGAGTAACAAAAGCGTGATTCTTTTTTTCACAACTTCGGATGGTTTACCAAGCAAGAAGTTTTGACTGCTTCAGTGTAGAACTCCTCACCTGGGAGTTACGAAAAGTCCGGTAGAACATAAGTTTCGTCATCCATGACTCAGCAGGATGAAGATTCGAAAAATCTTTTTTTAATATTTTGGCACGTTGTTTAGCCTCCTTGTTCTTCTTCGCCTCCTGGATCTTTTTGTACCTTAAAAGTGTGCAAACTAGTTTCCTTTTTGGCTTTGCGAACAAAACTCTCAGGGAAGCAATGCACTGATTTTGTTTGCTGTTTCGTGGTTGCAAAACCATTTTTTTTCGCCAGAACCTGGCTAAAATTCTTTTTAAAATTTCTTAATATCTCTATTAAAAACAGTTTTTGGTGAAATTTTTAGTTTCCGAGCAATTTTTTTATGAGTCCAATTAGAATTGCCTTGAAAAACTTATACTTTAAACTTTTATACAAAATTTTAAAATGTGTCATTTTTACCCTTCGTGGTAGGTTAAGTGTTAATTAAAAAAAAATTCCATTGATATTTCAGACATTCATTTCAAAGCCAAATAATTTAAAATTTTTTAATTTGAATGCTTTTTGAAAAAGTTATCGAGAAAAATGTAGTGGACAATTTTTTCGTGCGCAGTCCTTATGACGAACAAATCAGGGGATAATCGTTGACAAAGGTGGTAAAAGTCATAAGCTTAATGATTGCAATAAATAAGAAAAAAATTTTTTTAAATCCTCCCAAGACTTAAATGACGTGGCCATTCCGATTCACAAGCTTCGGAATCTTGAAATGTTAAAAAATTAATGAAAGGAAATGAAAAATCAATGCGAAGGTAAGAGAGTCGAAAAATTTTATTCATAATACTCTCTGTCTCTCTCTTTGCTTTATTTGCACTTATTTAATGATCTTTTGCGCATTGAAAGAACATTTTTTTTCACTACTATTTGTATTGAGTGTAATTATGGTTGCGTTATCTTTTACTAGTAGATAAGAACGACTAAATATATAAGAATGTTTTAAGACTATTTTGCGCGTTTTTTATTTTGTGATTAAAATTATAAAGCTCATATGTTATGCAAGAAACACGTATTAATTTTGAAAAACTGTATATTATAAGATTTGTTTCTTGAAAGTTTTCAACAATACAGCAACATTTAAAAAGTTCTTTGTGTGAAATGTGGAGTCTATTCTCAGCAGGGGCCGTTCCGTCTCAAAAATGAACGAAGAAACGAATTTTTTAATTCTATCTATGGTACGTTGTAGCACAATCCGAGCACATTACCGCACAATTTTCGAAAAAAATGTATTTTACCTCTTAAAATTTACGAAGAACTGACTTTTTTATTATGCTTATGTCATATTGCAGCACAATCCGAGCACATCACAGCACAATTTTCCAATTCTGAAAAAAGTAATGGTACAACAAACTTCTACTAAACAAAAAATCGGTAAAAAAATTACTTTTTTCCAATGTGGCACATGACGTCACACATCAATTTCATCGTAGCTCATTTTCAATTAAAAATTCTAGAACTAGCACTATGCACATGGCTTGAATTCGATAATTTTCAAACATATTCGATGAAATTTAAACTTTTTTTTACGGATTTTTCAGGTTGATCCGGTTTAGGTCAAATCCGGGCTCAGAATTTTAAAACACAAATTGGAGATTATTTTTTATAAAAATCTCATATGTGTATTGCGGATTTTAGCTTTCCAATTTTAAATGTACTTAAAAAGTTGGCTCTTGATGAACGTCTTAAACGGGTCTGGTTGACTTTATGATTCTGATAGTTTAAAAAGGTTGTTGATATAAAATTTGTGAAAAAATATTAAGAAATTCCAAATTACTCTAACGGGTATGTATTCAATAGATAAAAATGGTGCGATTTGGACGAAGTTCAGATAAATAGAGGGACCTGAAACCAAAAATACGTTACAACTATAAGATTAAAAAAAAACGAGTTATTAGTATGCATTAATTAACATGTTTCTTCCTTCAAACTCAGAGGCGTTGTTAAGCATCCAATTGGGGCATTACTCAAAAAGCTGCGAAATACTGCTCCAAGTTTTCAAAAATTAAAGAGCTATATTTCCGGATATATTGGTCATTAAACGACATTTAAACAGCGTCGTTCTTATGCCGAACCTAAAAATTATCGATAAAAGTTATCAATATTCTATATATTTTATGAAAGAAGACTCAATACGTAGTTAAAGCATTTGTATGCCTACAAAATGGCTGAAAAACGTGCGAATCTTCTTATCAGTCAGGCCACCCTGTAGGCAATGCATACGTCATTGTAAACACTCTTGCGTCACTCTTATGGTTTCGTTTTCTGCTGTTTTACGTATTTGTTTGTTTTGTTTTTTTTAGAAAACCTGTGCTTAAAATGTGTGTGTGTAAGTGTGTGTAAAGAAACAACGCTGTCAACATGGCACAAATAAAATAAAAACACTTTAAAATTGATGTGCTCCAAATTGCTTTGGATGAAAGTCCAGTATATATATATGTATAAATATAAACATTTAACGAAGACAGCTGTTTGCACACACATGCACACAGGCAAGGCATACAGTGAAGTCAACCCATCATCATTCATTCATACATTTAAAATGAACACCTAAATCATACATATAAATTTTTTGAACGTTGGCGATTTGACGTTTATCATGTCAACGAGTAATAAAAATATAAAGATTGTTAAAGAAAAAAGAAAAAAAAAACCTGGAAAAAAATTTGAATTAATAAAACATACATAAGCCAGGCATAGCAATTAATATGTAGTTATAAATATTTTTATATTAACCAATGTGTGTGTGTGTGTATATAAAAATTCCTACACACATACATATATTTTCATAAAGAGCAAAAAACAAAATAAAACATAATATAGTTCAAGGTGAAATTTTGCTGTTTCGGTTTTGGAATGATACACGCGTTGATTCCAGATAAAACCAGAAATTTTTAAATAGATTAGAAAACCTATAAATATTAACTGTTAACATTTATGTGTAGCGGACTGTATTCTACTCACATGTCCAAGAAGTACTAAGTAGAAGTACGAAATACTACTTTCAATACTACATATTTAGTATTTTTCTGTATAATTTTGTAGTATTTGCTTTTAAATAAATTTCTAGTAAATTATTCGACTTTAGTTCTTAACTTTGTCACGTTATTAAATATAAAAATAAAAGAAATACAAAAAAAAAAACACCAAATACTTACACTGTCCAACAACGTAATGCATTAATCTTGCAAATGATGTTTGTCACGAGCTCATTCGTTTGCTTGATTACCTTATCTCTAATGCTGTCGTCAGCACTACCCCCTATAACCACTACTCGCACTACTACTAGTTTGAGCAAAATGGCAGATACCACATGTACACTGCTGCGATAATAATAATAAAAGCTTTATTTTGACGTTTCTTTATTCTGCAGCGTAAATTTTCAAGTTGTTAAAAATTGTTGCTCACTCGATTCAGTTTCAGTTGCTAATTTATTTTTTTGAGAATTGAGGCGATCATCTCGCCACACTCTTGTCCCCCCATACTCACAGTTTGCTCTGCTCTGCTCTACTCAATTCAACTCAGCTCAACTATACTGTACTCTACTCTACTCTATTTTACTCTACTCTACTCTATGTTATGTCTTATCATCATGTTGCTCTGTGCGACTCCATTTTGACTTGCTTCGGTTTTATAATTCAGTTGAGCTTGCGTTTGACTTTTATCACTGCTGACGCATGCGTCATTTTGTGACCTATCACTCCCCTCTTCTTTGCTTCTCTCCACCTCTGGTCTACGCTTTTTAGTGATTTAATTCGTTAAGGCTGTTCATCTTATGTTGGCTGTCGTTAGCCATGTTTTTTTCATTATTTTTTTGCTGCACTTCATATGCGTTGGAATGAAAGTTTTTATATTTTTTGATTATTTGTGTTTTTTGTTATTTTTTGTTTTTTTGTTATTCGTTGTTTTTTATTTTATTTGATTTTTTTTTTATATTTTGATTTTTTTTTTTATTTTTTGTTGTTTTTTATTTTTCTTTTTTTTTTTCTTTTTTTTTATTTTAATTTGAAGGCAAAGTGGTTTTGGTCACGTTTAGCTTTTGTTTTTTTATTTTATTTTTTGTCTGAATTTTCTTTGTTTTTCTTTTATCTATTTTTGAGTCAATTTGTTGACTTTGTAAATTTGTTTGTTTGTTTTATATTTTATAACGAGTTTAATATTTTAATTAACTCATTAACGACTATCGGATAGAAAAATAACCACAAATAGTGTGTTAAGGGGACATATAGGTTACAAAATTTTAAAAACAAAAAATTTTTTCGGGAATTTTTTTCATAGAAGGAAAAATATATCGTTTTAAAATTTTGCACATATATTTACTAACATTTAAAGAATACAAAAATTTTTCACGTTATTTGATTTTTGTTTAAAAAATGTCAAAAAATTGACGGTGTGCAGGATATCACCAGTCTGGAACATCTGAGGCCTTTTGGAATTTTTTCAAAAAATTCTGAAAAAAATTTTTTTGTATTCTTTAAATGTTAATGTGCAAAATTTAAAAACGATATCTTTTTACTTCTATGAAAAAAAATTCCCGAATATTTTTTTTTAAATTTGTAACCTATGGCCCCTATTAGGTACGACAACTCAACTTAAGTTGAGTGTGTATTTTGTAAATTTGTATTGTCTACTACACATTTGAGGTACATACAGCTGCGGTAAAAATAATAGCACCATCATCAACATTTATTTCTTTTAAGAAGTTAAAATTAAATAAATCGATGCAAACAACTTTTGAAGATATCAATAAATACAATTAACCTCAAAGAAAGTAGTTAAAAAGGAGTTGCAAAATTTATTAACTTTTTTTGGAAAATATTTCAGATTTTTCAATATAACTTAAAAAATAGGCGGTAAAAAAAATAGCACTATTATTTCATTATGCATTTAAAAACTTAAAAAAACGTGACAAAATTAAAGAGTTTATTTAAGATCAAAGCTATTATGGAGAAAAAAGTGTAATGAGCCAAAATTAATATTTCCTCGCATGTCCTTTGTTGGCAATTACGGCTGCACAACGTCTTGTCATGGAATTGATCAAATCCTGGCACCTCTTAATTGGAATTTTGATCCAGGAGTCTTGAACTGCATCCCAAAGGGTTTGATTGTTGGTCAGTTTTGCAATAGAAACTGCTTTTTTTACATCAGTCCAGAGGTTCTCAATTGGATTGAGGTCGGGCGACTGCGCTGGCCAAGCCATGACATTCACCGAATGATCCTCAAACCACTTTTTAGCTTTCTTGCTGGTATGCTTCGGGTCATTGTCCTGCTGGAAAACCCACAATAACGGCATTTCTTCCTCTGCATAAGGCATCATTACTTTATCCAATATATCAACGTATACGTGTTGTTCCATGATGGTCCTAATCCAATGTATGGGACCAACTCCATAATAGGAAAAACAAGCCCATATCATTATGCTTGAACCTCCGTGCTTAACTGTTTCATCAGTAAATTTAGGGTTGTATTCTGCATTAGGAGGTCTCTTAACGTAAGAACGAAAACCCTTGCCACCATAAATTACAATTTTACTCTCGTCCGTCCATAAAATATTTCTCTATCTCTCTACTGGCCAGTTCAAATGTTGTTTTGCGAACTTCAAACGCTTTGTTGCATGCTTAGCAGTTAAGATAGGTACTTTTCTGGGACTACATGCCTTTAAATGATGATCTCTAAGATGGCTACGAACAGTTTCAACACATATTAAGTTCTGTTTTGAGCTCTGTTGCTGGCTTAAACGGCTCCTTCTACTTTGCCTGATTAATCGTTGGACGAGTAACGGCGACATAGCATGCTTTCGTCCACGAGTTTCAAGTTTTGGTGCATATATTATGGCATTACGAACCAAATTATTAGAACAGCTAACTTCATGTCTAACTTCTGCATACGTTTTACCCTCTGCAAACATTCTTTGAATAATTTCACGTTTTTCGGCACTGCAATGCTTTCTGCGACCCATAGCTTCGTAAATAATTTAAGAATTTAATTTTTTTTGTATTAAAACCACTTCCACTAAAACAAACTGAAACACTTTGATGCTACCTTTTGATAAATCGAACACAAAATGGCTTTTTTCAACAGAAACGTAAACGCAGTGCTATTATTTTTACCGTACCAATTCGTACTCCTCTCTCAAAATTACTTAACATAAAAAGAACCGTTACCCTTTTAATACTAATGATCTTGCTTTCAGAGAGTGAATACTCTCTAAAATATTATATAATAGTAGCATCTGAACAAGTTGCTTCAGATGAGGTTTTTTTTAAATAATAGTTGAACTGTTGTCTCCAGTGCTATTTTTTTTACCGGCACTGTACGTGTCTGTCGTCTGACAAGTATGTATTTCAGAGATGTGTATGTATTTTTTGTGGTATTAGGTTTAACAATGCAACTCCGTGTCGAGTGTAAAGACTGTCAAAAACTTACATCTGCTTTGAGCTAGTTGTATAACGTCTTTTTCATACGAACTTTTTATTTGTTTACTGTTTTTTGTTAATTGAGTGAAAATGGATAATTATTATCTATATCGTGTATATATTATATTACTACCCAGCGGGAAAATAAAAAGCGCTCCTAGAAATAGCGCATTTTATGCGTTTATTTTGAGGATGCTTTTTTCAGAGTTCAGAATTGTGGAGCTCATATTTTTGTTTACATTTTGTTCACAAGTAATCAAGCAAGGAAATGGCAGAGCGGTAAGACATGGCAGAAGCGCTTGTTTAGTGCTAATGAAGCACTTCGATTACCGCTGGGTGCCATAGCGTTTCACACACCTGGAGCGCATTTTAAGTAAACCAAATTCATATTAAAATTTACATTGGATATCCTAGGATGGAAGCGCTGCTTAAATGCAGCGTTTAATCGTTTAAAAAGCGCTTCAACAAATAGTTAAAAAAGCTCTTTTATGTGTTAGTCCAAGGAGCTGTGTTAAAAAAAAAAAATACACAAAAACATGGCAAGAAAATTGTGTTCTTTGTCACATGCGAGGTTTGAACTCGGACTGCTGGCATTACAGCCAAATGTCTTACCGCTCCGCTATTTTCTTGCTTGGATACTTGTGAATAAAATACATATAAACACAAATTGAAATTAATGCTTCATTTCAATGAAAGTGTCAAAATTTCGGTGTAATCATGCTCCAATAGAAAAAGCCATTTTACACCACAGCTCAACTGAAAATGTATGTTATATGTAATATGGCAAAAAAGTTGAGTTGAGGTGTCTTAAGTCATGTCGACTTAAGTTGAGTTGTCGTACCTAATAGGGGCCTATGTATATGTCCCCTTAAATAAATAAAAAAAAACTAATTAAAAAGAAACAAACAAAAAAAATACTCCTCAAACTTTCCTCAACAAGGCAGTAAAAAAATCAATTTTCACCAATGTTTTCTTTGTTGGGAAGACGGATCCAGCAATCATTTAAAATCTTTTTCCAATGATTTATTATATATCGAGGCACAAAATAGAATTTTTTCATAAAAATTGGTGCGTATTTAACTCTTCCCCCTCGCGGTTAAAATTGACGTGCAAAAAAAAAAAACATGGACCATATACAAGTTTCTTTTTTTTTTAAATCCAATAAAATAACCAAAATTAAATTTTTTCCATGTATTGTGGCTTTATTAGTAAGAGCGAACATTCCCATTAATTACGGAAAACAACGTCGTTCAATTGGCTGCCTCGGCTGGCTTCGCAATAGCTCATTCTGTCACTCCAATTTTCCAAGACCTTGTTGATGGTTTCGGGCTGTAGCTCACGGATTGCTTGGATGATATTGGCCTTAAGTGCTTGAATCGTTTTCGGATTGTTGGCATAACATCGGTTCTTCACGGTTCTCCACAAAAAAAAGTCCAAAGGGGTCAAATCGCTGCTCCGAGGCCAATTGACATCGCCAAGACGGTTGATAACACGATTTGGGAATTTAGTGCGCAAAAGATCGATTGAGGCATGAGCTGTGTGGCATGGCGCGCAATCCTGCATGATTCAGATGTCGTCCAAATTCATGTCTCCAATTTCAGTAAAAAAAAAAAATCTGTTAACATGGCTCTGTAACCCCCACTGTTGACCAAAACGTTGTTCCCAGCCCCACTTTCAAGGAAATTTGCGGGTTCGACAATTATGTGCGGATTTTCCGTAACGTAGTTGTCGAGATGAAAATGCGCCTCGTCAGAAAAGGTGATTTTTGGCCCAAAATCATTTGGGCTACGAAGCACTTACTTTGGAAATAAGTTTCCAATATTTCCTAATATTGTTCAAGCGTAAAGCGACTCATATCAAGACGCTTTCGGGTGGTCGGACTTCATGTCCAGATTTCGAGTGGGAAACAGCTGTCAGTGTCAAAATAACCCATGATTTAGAAAGAAACCACTAGATAGTCCACCCTATTATAACATCGTTACCTTAGAATGACAAAAAATTATCAGAAATTATTATTTTTGACTTTCGATGCAAATAACTCCGTTGTTTTTTAATTTTTTTCATTCAATTTTTTTTTTTCGTTGATAAATTCTATTTAAGGACTTAATAAAAACTATTTGAAGGGGGGGGGGGGGGGGGGTTACCGTTAGCTCAGTGTATATATTTTTCGTCGGTTTTAAAAAAAGATACAAAATATTGACTTTTTACTCAAGTCACATCACTCACTTTACACTCAAAAGACACAAAAGTTGTCCGTGTTTTTAAAGTAATAAAAACACAAAATTGCATATTTGACTAATTTTTATATGACAGCGTTGAATACTAGTGGTTCCAGTTTTACCAAAAATTTTATTAACTGTATCTGTAAAAACCGGACTTTGGCTCCCTTGATATCTCTTTATTTTCAGCCGATAGAAAAAATATTGACCTTTAACATGAGCTTCAAAGTAATTTTATAATAACCTCTGGGAAATGGCAACATTCCCGGATATAAGTAGGAAACATTCTATGGAATGTATGTAGCATTCCCTTTCGTTAGACACTCTATTTCTTTTTAAACACACTATATCATTGGATAGAAACATTCCTCTCCGCTGTCTTAAAAATGAATACGGAAACATTCCTCTACATTGTCTTTAAAATTAATGTGGAAATAACAATAAATAAAGTGCAACTTAAAATGGTAAGCCTGGCCGGGATTCGAACACGGGACGCCTGAGGGTGGCAGTCAATCACGCTACCTACTCGAATACTGAGGCTGCCTTATTATTCGAGATTTTATTATTCGAAATAAATTGAAATTACCCCAAAACAAGCAAAAGTTTCGACATGCATTCCTTAAGAAGCGGTTTGGAAAGAATATCAATTTAAAAATTCCCATATGTTTCCAAAAAGTTACGATCAGGAATGTTTCCCCACCACTTCTAATGCTACTGTTTCCACATACATTCTTGAGAAAGCGGTTTGGAAACAATGTCAATTTACTACTTCCCATAAGTTTCCAAAAGATACGATGAGGAATGTTTCAAAATCACTTCCATATGGTAGCCAAGAATGGAGCATTTTCCCAGAGTATAATTTTAGTGAAGCCTCTTTTCATTATTTGGATTTTTAAAAATATTAAAACGAGGATTGAACATCAAAATTTTATATTTTTTCCACCTAGTAATACCGGGTATTCAGCTACTTTCAAATAATTTTTTTCCTAAATACTTAAAGTGTGTTTTATTTCACATCCCAAACCTTCGATTTTTTTAGTTGTAGATTTGTTTTTAAGTTTCCTACCATTATTTTATTTGAATTTTCTTTTTTTTTAATTTCTTATTTTATTTGATTTTCTTCTTTTGTTTCTATTGCAGAATTTTCCATTGGATAGACATACATACAAACGCTTATACATAACTACAATTGCAAGTAAGTTCTTGATTCTTGTGCCATTATTTTAACATTTTACTAACATCCAACCGTTTATCCGTTCATCCGTCCATCGTCTACCTGCAGTTTATATACAAACATATCAAAACTTTTACATGTATCACCTGCCTGTGAACCTTTCGAATAACCTCGACATTAAACCGCAAAAAAGTGGAAGTCATTGGTCGGTCGGTCGGTGGTAAATCGGCCAGCGGCGGGGGTGGTGCACTTGACTTTTTGAACAGCA
The DNA here is from genome assembly GCA_943735915.1 of Pherbina coryleti. Classification (NCBI taxonomy): domain Eukaryota; kingdom Metazoa; phylum Arthropoda; class Insecta; order Diptera; family Sciomyzidae; genus Pherbina; species Pherbina coryleti. The sequence continues at coordinate 10,425,558 of OX030949.1, forward strand.
TTGGCCTCGGAAACAACTGGCGATTTTCTTTTGTCAATACAATTTTTTGATAAATTTACAAAACAATTGTTCGTTGAATTCGTTGAATTATGTCAACGTTCAACAGCTAAACCAGGATGTATGTTTTATTTTATTGAAAATACCAACAACAAACAGCAAACTTGGTTAAGTACAACAAACATTCTGAACGCTCAGACCTTGTGTGTTTTTTTTTTAATTTTTCAGCAAATGTTATGCTTTGTTAAACAAAAACAAAAAGTGGGCGTTGGGTGAAACGCCCCTGCCTCTCTGAATAATTCTAGCCGCTTATTTTTACTTTTTGGTCTGTTTCTGTATTTTTTTTTTCAGTTAGCTGTGCTTATGGAAAAATCGATTTTCACTTTGTGTGTGTGTGTGTATGGTATTTCACTGTCACCATGCCAGACAACGTGCCACACCGTGCCACCACATCACATGCTATTCTCATTCTCGCTCGCTTGTGTCGCCAGCCTATAGTTGTAGTCAAGCTAGTCGTCATCGTCATCCGCATCAGCTGTTATTGCATTGAAAAACTCAATAATTTTGACCCGCTCATGTCTCCGCTCTGCTCTCTTGGTTTTGTTATGCTTAGATTTTCTTTCCTTTTATCATTTCAATGTTTTATTTAATGGTTTTTATTTGTTTTAAACTTTTCCTGCTAGCAACGCTTCTCTTATTTTGTGCGCCACACCCCCACCCTTTCCCGCCCTTTTGATTTTTCTTCAGTTTTATTGTGATGCTCAAGCTTCTTCATTGATTTCTATTCTGCTGTTGGCTTGCAGCAGTTTTTACGCTTCCCAGCATGTGGTAAGTGTTCCACTTTGAACATCCTTTTTTTGTCTTTGTTTTTTTCTTCACTTGTGTTCTTCCTTTAACTTTCTTCAATATGCTGCGCACATCCTTCTCTTCGCTTTTTAATTAAGTTTTGCCGCACCTCAGATCTTTCTTGCACCGCCTCCAGCTGTGTTCATTAAATCTCTGCCTATTTTACATACTTTCACTGACTAATTCATTTAAATCTTGCCTTCTACACCAAAGCTGCGGCTTGGTGCTTGGTGCTATGTGCTTGGAGCTTTTAATGCTCGTACTTCCAGCAACTTTTTTATTCCTGTTGGTTCGGAACACGTGCACTTTGTTGGCGCGTGTTGAAATGATTGTTTTATATTTGTAGTTGTGGTATTCGTTGCTGTTGTTGTTGTTGTGTTTTATTACCTTGCACTTTTTCCTCTATTTTCAACGTGATTGTGTCATCCTACAAACAAATTATGGCCTACTCACTTTTTATCCTTTTGTAGCGCGGATACGAAAGTTTTGCTCAATCAGTGTTTTTTTTTAAATAAAGTTTTTTCGGCTGTTCACTTTAGTTTAAGGGGTGCTTCTAGCTAAACTGTCTGGAATTTTCCAAAAAATTTGGACTTGATTTGAAATGTTTTTGCTTGTTCACTTTAGTTTAAGGGGTCTGTTTACTCAAAATTGTTTCCAATTTAAAAAAAAATTTTTGGAATTTTTTTTGGAGCATCCAGAAACATGCTTTTGGAGCGAAATTTAAAAAAAAATTATATTTCAAAACTCTAAATATGGAACTCTTAACAAGTTGTTTTATACAGGTGTGTATATCCTTGTGATATACATAGGATCTAAATTGATCAGTTCCAAATTTTCCGATTGACGTCCTTTTTTTAACCTCACAAATCGACTTTTTCTACAAACAAATGCCATTTTGTTACATTTGGGTCAAAAAGTTTTGTCTGGTTCATGCGACAGCTGGTTTAATATTGTATAATATCCCGTGTTTCATTTTTCAGTCATGTCAACTAATAGAAATTTGACTCTTTTTTTAAAATTTAGATCAAGATCGTCTTAAAAAATCTCAAAAAGATAACTTTTTTCATTCAATATAAAAAAAAAATTAAAAAAAATTATTTTGAAAAATGTTAAGTAACAAGACCTTGATTCTGTTCTTCATGATACATCCAACAAACTTATTAACAATTTATTAGATTCAACTAAGTATCTGACTAAAGCCTTAGTCTGAATCTTAAGTTAGCCTTAAGAATCTCAAACTCTTTTTGAGAACTTTTAAATATTGAGAGTAATTTTCGAAAATTTTCATTAAATGTTGCTATATATAACACAGAGAGCAAGAAAAATAGACTGTCCATTTACAATATAACCAAAAACACTGACAGCACAAATTGAAGCCTATATAAAAAATAGCAGAATGAACGTCTATTTCATTGCATCAGACCGCATATGAACTGTTTAAAAAGTCACCACGCCCACTTATTATAAGCCGACACGAATAAGCCATTTCAAGGACTTTGTTCGAGGTTCTTGTGATCAACTGTACTGTGCCTGTTATTGAATGTCTGTACATGAATGATCGAGAACTATATCTACAAGTCTTATGCCGACTCCGAGCGGATATTGTTCATATTCTAAAGCAGATTTCCATGGCATTATTTACAGTCGAGGGTTTGCTATTGTCGACAGAGAGATGAGGTTAAAAAAATTAATTTCAATTGAATTCGAACCTATTGGGATTCGAACCTGAGAATCGTGCGACATTTGCATAGAACAGTTCTCACAGGCTAACGTCCACCGCTTCTGTTTATGAAGACTATTGTTAGTGTCAGGCTACAAGTGGAAAGAACATGGCGATATACGAAGTTTGTTCAAAAAGTAACGGGAATTCTACTTGATTGTACTTTTTGAACACACCTCGTATATACTTCCTCTCAAAACTTTGTCTCAAAATGACGTGTCGTCCTTTACATTCACATTCTGAATGCTTCAGCTAATCTTAGCTGTAAAAGAAAATGAATAAAAACTATTAGGGGATTCACGATTCACGATGCATTGCAATTGATAATTTATTTTCTATTTGTGTTGAAAAAATGTACGCTTACAATAAATTTTATATACAAACTAAGAAGATAATTTTATATATGAAGGTATTCACCAAGATGTGTATTTGCGTGAATGTCTTGTAAAGAATAAAATTAAGTTTATAAAAAAAACCATTTTCAACTAAAGACAGTTATAAAAAAAATATATATCTCGGATCACTTCGTTTTGGTACTGATCTCAAAATACACTATACATATTTAAAGGTTCTTTCTCATTCGAGTTTCTAGTGTGAATATTGTGTAACTTTATTCCAAACACTTCACAACGTGAATAACCTTAATAAATTGCACTTTTCCATCATGAGTTTATGATTTTTTAAAAAATTTAATAATCGGAATATTATTTTTTTATTCTAAAATTTAAAAATAGTTCAAGAAGTTTTGAAAAATAGCTCATCTCTAAATATTGAAATATGAAAAGTAAATAATTTTAGAATTTACTTATATTTGAAACTTATCTTTTTTTTTTTGTATAAAAATTCCGATAGTTTTTTAAAACTTTTCTTAATTTTAATCTTTATCTAAAAAATTTCATTAGAAGCTCGGGAAAAGTCCTTTTAAATGCAAAATTAAAATTTTTAATTTGTTTTTTAAAATTTTTACAAGAAATTTAAAACAATTTTTGTCCAAATTCTGTAAATGTTCTCTTGAGCTTGACGTACAGTGGATATTTTTTCCCGTTCGCTTGCAAACCCTTAAGATCGTAAAGGATTTGCCTTAAAAGTACTTCTTGTCTTGCTAGCATTGCTTTCAAGGCTTGTAGTTGCCCTTTTGCAAGCAAGTACAGCAACTTCACAGCCAGCCAGCCATCACACAGCTGGACACTTTTGAGCATGTTTTTTTTTGTTTTTTATAACTCGAGTTGTACCTATTTATCGTTGTTTCCATGCCACCGATTGAAATCTTATGGCCTCGAACATTGTTGTTGACATCGATTTCTAGGTACTAAACTAGGAGGAGTGGAGCTTTGAGCATTCAAATTACAAAGGCATCCTTTTACACAATACTTATACACTCACACACACTCACACTTGTATAGAAAGCACTGATAAGGGTTCGATTTTCTAACTGCTGTTGAAGTCTACTGATTTAGTGAGTGTGTGTGCTAGTGAGTGGGAGCTGTTTTAACATATGTTTTGTGCCCCCTTACTCCCAAGTATCATACTCTACAATGGGATTTTTTTTCCTTTAACTCTACAAGTTCTTTAAACTTTCCCTCACACTCTTCCACTGAGTCTAAATAATTGCAACGTCATGATTAAAGTATATTTCCTCCTACCTACACCACCCTATCATTAAAAATGCTAACTGCGCATGTCCACTGGAATTCACCACGATAGAGTGGTGTAATTTTTCCTTTTGTTTCCAATCCAATCATACCGTACATATATAAGCATTGAATAAAAAAATATTTTTATGTATGTGCTTGTGTGTTTTTGTAATTTTACATTCTCATGTTTCATCCAGACGGGACGTTTTTTCTTATATGCTTGCAGTTCAGTTCCATGCAATTTTCTCTGTGTTTCTTCTCTGTTATATACAATTTATTTTCTTCCATTTTAAAGCTGTAGCTGTCAGTCGTGTTTGTCTTTTGTTGTCGTTGTTGTCGATGTTTTTGTTGTTATTGCTGTTACTGCTGTCCTATGCAGCAATGTTAACATGTAGGATGGATGACTCCGTAGCTTGTTCCCAGAATTGGTTTCTTCGCCACTCCAATCCACTTAAATCGGAATTCAACTTCATCCATGTAATTCTTGGTACTTGCTATGGTTTTTCGCTTTTCCTTCTTTTTTTTTCTTTTGTTTGTTTTTTTCTTATTCCTATGAACTTGATTTATATTTAAATTTTGCATTTTCAGCTCAAGTGCTCTTTTTTTTCAAAAGTTTTTGTTACAGATTTTTTATATTTTTTATTTATATGTTTTTATCTGACTTTTAGCTGCTACTGTTGTGCGTTTGTCTCTTGGCGAACTCTGATTGACAGCGCTTTTTGCTTACTTTCTTCTGCTTTATTGTTATATAGAATATTTATATACTTGCATTATATATAGTCTATATACATATTTATTTCATTGTTGTATGCACAAAGAAGAATTTCACTAGTCGTGTCCTACCACTTGTATAACGTTGGTTTTACTACATGCACACGCATAAATGTAAATACGTACACTTTACACACACTTTGTACATATGTAATATTGTGGAAAGAAGGCAAGGTCAATATCCTTTAAATTAATTGAAATGGCTTTGTTTGCAAAATCAAAGCAAGTACTTTGTAGCTACAACATACGTTTCAAAATGTAATTTTGTGATATATATGTTCAATACACAACTTTACAGATTTAGGGAATTAAGTTCTCATTTTCAAAATTCATTCGAATTACTTTTGAGACGTGATGAATTTTCATGAGCTAGTCAGCAGTTAAAAACCTTTGACCTCAAAGATTTACCTAAGACCGGATGAGATCCTACTCAGATGACAGTAAGACGTGATAAAAATTCTTTATTTATTATTTTTTGTTTTGTCTTTTGAAAAAATAAAGTATTTGTATAGATTAAGTTTTTAAATGGAAACTTTTCATTCAATTTAAATGTGTTTGAAAATTAAAAAAAAAATCATTAGCAAAAACGTATTTATTATAGTGTTTTAACAATTTCATAAAATAAAATATATTAAGTAACGAATTTTCTCTTTTTGATCCGGAAACTGGTGATAAAGTTACTGATAGAAAATGTACGAAAATACTTAAAATTAAAAAATTAAATATAGAAATATTAAAAAATTAAATATAAAAATTAAAGTATAAAAATAATAAGAAGTAATGTTATAAAATAATAAAAAAGTATAAAAATAGTATAAAGTCTAATAATATTTAAAACATAAAAGAACAGTGAAGTGCACGAAACATTAAAAAAAATATAGTGTAGAAATTATATAAATAATAAAGTAAGAAATACTTAAATAAAAAAAAAGAAAACAAGAAACAATAAAATAAACGTTATAAAATAAAAAATAATAAAATAAAATTATAAAATAAAATAATAAAATAAAAAAAAATAAAATAAAAAATAATGAACTAAAAAATAATAAAATAAAAAATAAACTTAAAAATAATAAATAAATAAAGCGTATAAAATAATATAGTAAAAACTTAATAAGAAAGAGTTAAACAATAAAAAATTAAAAAGAAATTATTAAAGTAAAAGAAATGAAGTAGTAAAAACAAAAAAAAAATTAATTTAAATAAAGAGTGATTTTTTAAGTGCCTGATAACTTTTTTTTTAAAAAAAACGCATAAAATTTGCAAAATCTCATCGGTTCTTTATTTGAAACGTTAGATTGGTCCATGACATTTACTTTTTGAAGATAATTTCATTTAAATGTTGACCGCGGCTGCGTCTTAGGTGGTCCATTCGGAAAGTCCAATTTTGGGCAACTTTTTCGAGCATTTCGGCCGGAATAGCCCGAATTTCTTCGGAAATGTTGTCTTCCAAAGCTGGAATAGTTGCTGGCTTATTTCTGTAGACTTTAGACTTGACGTAGCCCCACAAAAAATAGTCTAAAGGCGTCAAATCGCATGATCTTGGTGGCCAACTTACCGGTCCATTTCTTGAGATTAATTGTTCTCCGAAGTTTTCCCTCAAAATGGCCATAGAATCGCGAGATGTGTGGCATGTAGCGCCATCTTGTTGAAACCACATGTCAACCAAGTTCAGTTCTTCCATTTTTGGCAACAAAAAGTTTGTTAGCATCGAACGATAGCGATCACCATTCACCGTAACGTTGCGTCCAACAGCATCTTTGAAAAAATACGGTCCAATGATTCCACCAGCGTACAAACCACACCAAACAGTGCATTTTTCGGGATGCATGGCCAGTTCTTGAACGGCTTCTGGTTGCTCTTCACTCCAAATGCGGCAATTTTGCTTATTTACGTAGCCATTCAACCAGAAATGAGCCTCATCGCTGAACAAAATTTGTCGATAAAAAAGCGGATTTTCTGCCAACTTTTCTAGGGCCCATTCACAGAAAATTCGACGTTGTGGCAGATCGTTCGGCTTCAGATGATGAAATGTCAAAGCATACTGAGCATCTTTCTCTTTGACACCATGTCTGAAATCCCACGTGATCTGTCAAATACTAATGCATGAAAATCATAACCTCAAAAAAATCACCCTTTACAATAAACAAATAAAATTGAAAAAATTAAATAAATAAAATTAAATAAACCAAGAACAATAAAAATTAATAAAGGCTTAAAACATAGAAAAGTAGCCATAAAAAAATAAAAACAATTAAAAAATGACATAAAATACAACAATACAATACAAATGAATTTTTTTACTGATTTATAATAAAAACAAATAATAGCAGTAATAAATTTAATTTTAAAAATAATTATTTAAAAATAAACAAAATAACTAAAAAAAATAAAAACAAAAATTAAATAAATAATTAAAATAATTTAATAAAAAATACAAATAATTAAATTTAAAACGTTTATAATAATTAAAAAAAATAAAGTAAAAATAAGTATAAAGTAAAAATAAATATTGTTTCAAAATAAAAAAGCAAAATTATAAATACAAAATAAAACTTTTCATTGGCATACAAAAAGTATAGTCAAATTGCAAATAAAATAATTATGTTATATTTTGTAAATACATAAATGCAAAATAAACTATGAATAAGAAATTCAATTTATAAAAAAAATTGTAAACATAAAAATATTTTTATAAAAACAATTAAGTCCAAAAATTTATTCATTATAAAAATTATTCAAAATAGAAAAAAAAAGAAAAAAAAAATTAAAAAAAAATTAAAAAAAAATTAACAAAATTAAAAAAAATTAAAAAAAAATTAAAAGAAAAATTAAAAAAAAATTACAAAAATTAAAAAAAAATAAAAAAATTTTAAAAATTTAAAAAAAATTTACAAAAATTAAAAAAAATTAAAAAAAAAAATTAAAAAAAATACAAAAAATAAATAAAAAATGAAAAAAATAAAAAAAAAACAAAAAAATAAAAAAAATACATAAAGTTTATTTCAAATAAAATGTTTATGAAAGTAATGAATAATATAAAAAGAAGAAATAAAGAAATCATTGAAAAATAATTAAATACAATAACTATTCGATGTATAAGTTACTAAATATATTTAAAAATAAATTGCTTTTGAAATACTTAAAAAACAAATAAAAAAAATAAAAAATGAAAAAAAGAAAAAAAAAATAAAAAAAATAAAAAATGAAAAAAAGAAAAAAAGAAAAAAAAAATAAAAAATGAAAAAAAGAAAAAAAGAAAAAAAAATAAAAAATAAGTAATAAATAATAAAAAATAAAAAAAAAATTAAAAATACATAAAAAATAAATAATAAAAAAATAACAAATAAATAAAAATTAAAAATAAAAAATAAGAAAAAAAAATAAAAAATATAATATAAAAATGAAAAGTAAAAGTAAATTAAAAAGTTGTAGTTGTTGGCAGAGAAGTTTATGGTTGGGATGATTAACTTATTACCAGAAATTGACGAGGTAAAGGCATTACCACTTGCCTCAAATTCCAATCCACATGTTTCTACGGCATTCCGCCACGTCGAGAACATCCTAAACATGTTTGACTTGATGGCCCATTCTTGTCCACCAATTTATCACCCCATTTCTAGCCAAGGAAGACTTGGCTGGTATAACAGGTATAAGAAAAATTTAATGGCTACATCTGAAAAAGAATAAGATTTAAAAAATCTTTTTGCCTTACATTTGTGTGTAATAATTTGGCTCATTTCAGAATACCCAGATTGTAGTAAATTGTATTAGCGTAGTATATTTTCCTCTAACACCCACTCAGTGTAAACTTTTTATAAATACAAAAGTAAAGCGTTGAGACTTTGAAGTGGCTTATTTTACTCAAGTAAATTTTTAGAATATTTTTTTAGTATTAAAAAATGTTTACGAGTAAAACGTGCCAACTCCTCACTCACTTTTTTCACTTCACTTTTATCAATTATAATATTTTTTTTTATTTATGAATACTAACTAATCACTAAAGAAGCATTTCTGCTGTGCATATTTTATGATCTTAAACTTGCTCTTTAAGGCTTAGATTTACTTCAACATTCGCACCTCAAAATCAAAGTGTTATTTTTTATTTTGGCCTCACCCCTTTCATTCATTCATTCACTAACCGCCGCTTATCTTTCTATTTTCATGCAAATCAACACACATTAAAATTTGGTTTTTTTTCTTATGTCGAATATAAAATTTATGGTCTATGCTCCTAAGAATCTCCTAAAGAAGCGACGAACCATAAGAATTTAAAAAAAATCGCTCGCTTTAAGCAACAGCAAGTCATAAAATAAAATCGCTGTTTCTTTTTATTTTTTTTTTTTTTTTTCTTTAGTCCTTAAAATTTTCAGCCGTCTAGTTGTTGAGTTACTATATAAAATGAACAGCGATAAAGTTTATGACGTCATAAATATAGGCCATTCATTGACTGTACTCTAACTCTGCTATGCTTCTACATAAATTTAAAGACAATTGTTTTTGGAATTTCAATTTCTAGTTTTCCCTGGAGCTAGCGTGTCTATCAACGGCGGCTACAAAGTAACGCCCGTGTTTTACTGTGTCTGTAGCAATTGTTCACTTAATGACGATCAGCACAAAGTGCATTATAGTTAATTTTTACGGTCGCTTTAAAAAGTGGCTGTGTTTTTATTGGTGTTGTTGTTTCTGAACTCTACTGGGTTCAATAAACCTCGGCGCAGCTCTAAAAAGCGTTACCCCCTAGTTGCTGTCTTTTATTGCTCTTCTTTTTTTTTTTAAACCTGCCCTTTTAAATGCATGAATTTGCATTTAGACTTGCTTTGCGTCTTGCAAGTTCTTCTTTTGATTTGAACTTTATTTTATTGAAAGTTCTCCCCTTCCCCTTACAAATGTCTTTGAACGGCCTTCAGCGACTGCATCATTTTTGCTGCATTTATCTATTTTTGTATATTTTTCTCTCCGCTGAGATTTGTTTGGCTTTTGCTTTTACTTGAAGTTCTTTCTTTACGACTTAATTTTTGCCTTTTAAATTTTTGCCTTTGGGCTCTAAATTTTAATGTCCGTCTTTGTTGCAAACAAGGTTGGTTTTTTATTAAATTGAACGGCAAATGTTCCAGTTTAGGTGTCTTTTTTGTTGTAAAATTTTAAAAAATTCATAAACTTTTCCATACCTGCATCAAAGTCGTTCCCTGCTGCTTGTTTACTTTATGTCAAAATTCCCTCTAGTGCTCTTGTTCTTTTGCCCTCCTGCATGCGTGGCTCTCCTGTCTAAAGTCGAACGACCCCTTAGTCAGCATTTTCTGAAGAAGCACCTTGCATTAATTTTTGTTTTCTATTTTGTCATCATGCTCCCCTCACATAACGCCTGTTCCGCACACTTTGTTATAACCTTTAAAACCATGATGCATGCAACCGGAGACCACTGCCACTTGTCTCGCAAGATACCCCCAAAAAACCTTGCTTCCTCTCTCTCCCTCCCTATCTCTTGAGCGCTCAAGTACCTATTTCTTCTGCCTGTCTGTCTGTCTGTCTGTGTTTCTGTCTGTCTGGCGAACGCGTACACGTACGTTTCATATTTCATTTTCCCATGCGATTCCCATTAATCTTTATACAACATCCATCCATCCACAACCATGAAATAAACTTGATCCATCCATACACATTTCATCCAATCACACACACACACGTACACACGGATACACTGAAGCACATGAGTACTACACACATGAGTGCGCTGGAGCAGCAGTAATTCTTGAAAAGGTCTTTAATCTTTACCTCCTAGGAAGGCCAAAACTACGTGTTTTCCTTTTTTTTATTATTTTTAATTTTTTTTTTTTTTGTTTTGATTTTATTTTTTTTTATTCTTTATAGTGCTCTTTTGTAGTTTGCTTTCATTCCACATGCTGTTTTCCAATTTTATGCTACGGTTTTTTTTTTGCCTTATCGTCTGCCACACGATCCGTTTTTTGTCTTTTAGTTTTTTCTCTTTCCTATTTTGTTTTTGTTTTTACTGCCACTACTTTGTAGCTTCCAGCGCCGTACAGTCGTGTGTCTCTGCATTACTCAAAACAACTAAAAACTAAGACCGAAATAAAAGTTGTTTGCCTTGATTTGTTGTCTTTGAGTCACGTCTTTTTCATCTGAATTTCACCATTTTTTGGACTGAATTTCACTCGTGTATCCTTTTGTTGGCTTTAGCAATATTCCCAATAGAGCCAACACCCCGGATTTGTATTTTTTTTGTCTCACCTTCCTCTAGCTTCTATTATCTGTCGTTTAATTTAACCATCTTGCAGGTCAATAACATTTTTTCCCTTTTTCCTCCAGTTTGCTCATTTTCTTCCCGCTTTCTAACGTTCTTTCTTTACTATAAATCTTTTCTTTGTACTCTGTTTTTTTTTTCCTTAATTATAGTTCCCCGAATTGTTTTAATTTTTTAAGGTTTTTTGTTTGGTCGGAGTTTGTACGTACGTACCTCTTCTACTCTTCTCTGCTCTGCTCTCTTTTGTTGGTGGGTTCAACTATTACCAACGCCATTAACGGAAAACAACGCCATTGATTTTTTTTTTTTAATATTATGTTCCTTTTAATATTGCTTCGTTAAGTTGTTGAGTCTTGGTATTGTTGTTATTCGCCGTCGTCATCGTTGTTAAGCGTTGAGTTCTTGCATTGAATGATGTTGGCCTCCGAGTGCGTAGAGTTCAAGGAGAAATACTCGCTGTACTATGTTGTTTATGCGTTTTCAGCTCTGTTCACCTCTGCTGTTATTTCTTTTTCTTTTTTTTTATGGCACTTATTTCTTCTGCCTCTAAATTTCATTCTAGCTTTATACCACCTGAAGCTGTGTGTTTTTGTTTATTTTTACTTTTCGCGTTTTCCTTTGCTCTGCTTTTTCTCTTTATTATTTTGTGTATTTTTTTTTTTTTATTATAAACTCGTATATATAGAAATTTTTTGAATTATTATAACTTCGTCTGGCTTTTGTCGTTATAAATAATCCTGTTCATCCATCAAAGCAAACACTGCTGGCTGCTTGGCTGATCTGGCTGCTCTGGCTGCTCTGATGACGGGCTATAGCGTTGTTCGGAGTATGTTATTGTCCGTTCGTTCATTCAGTTGGTTGTAATTTTTCATTGTTGTTTTTGTTTTTGTTGTTGTTTTGATTTCTTTTCCTATTTATTTTCTCCTGTAGAGAATAATTACGGGCCATACATCTTTTTACCCATAGAGCCAGAGCCAGAGCCAGTCAAGACTTTGTTATGGTATTTAAATGTTCTCGCGTATTGTACCTTTCTTTGCCTTGGTCTGTTCAGTTATGGTTCCGCTTTAAATTAAATTGGTGTTAAATTTCATTATGTCTGTCCGTCTGTCTGTTTGTCTGTCTGTCAGTTTGTCTTTCTGTCAGTATCGAGCTTGTGAATTTGAACAGGTGTGTACGTTCGTTATATGTTGATTTCTCCTTACGTTTTGTTTGCCACATTACTCCTATATTCGTTGTGGGAAAATTATATATTTTGGGCGTGTATTTTTGAATTTTTAATTAAAGTCACTGCTGTGAGTTGGTCAGTCAGTCTGTAGTTGGGTGATATGAATTTTTCTTATAGTATACGCGACTTGAGCGCTTTTGAGATCTACATGACTGGCAACATACCCTCTGTGACAGTTTCAATTTATTACTTCTTATGTTTTGCCAATTTCAGTTCAGAATTTTTTTTCTGCAATCTTAAATAAAAAAAAGGACGATATGTGGACTTGGTGGTATACGCTGACTTTACTTTCTCCACAATCATTCCTCTACTATCATTGTGTGATCAAGTTCCAACCAAGAACGTACATACATTAAAATTTTATCTAAGATATGAACGGAAGAAACTATCATTTATAGATGGACCAGACGAAAATTCTGAAGTACATATAAGTAAGGGGGGCGACCGGAAAGTAATGTCATTACTTTTACTTCAATCAATGGTGTATTAACCTTCTCATCAACAATCTTTTGTCATCTATTGGGCAAATTTTTCCAAGACGGCCTCTATAACAGTAAATTCATTTTTGACTTCAATGTCTGGAGATGTCATTTTGGACATCATCTTAATATGGAAATTTTTTTGTCACAGTGTTGTATGGATTGGAATAAACATTAATTCGATGGTGCAATGTCTAGCGCTTATTTTGGGTTAGAAAGTGTTGCATCCCAACCCATTTCTTTAATATTTTTCAGGTTTCGTATTGGGGAGGGTGGTCGAATATTATTATATGGCATATTCGTGACTCTTTTGTTGAAAAAAGCTGGACACTTCTCAATAAAAAATTAATTTATTCGATCCAATTGCTCACAGTGAAGGTCAGCATTCGCAGTTTCTTCAGCATTACCAAAGGGCTTTTTTGGAATGTAAATTAACCCAGTTACTAAATTCGAATATGTTAGGAGAGGGAGATTACCATAGATTATCATATCAGAAAGATTATCATAGAGGAGAGAAATTATGGTAGAAAGAAATTATTATAGAGACCAAAGCTTATCATAAATGAAATAGATTTTCATTGAGGAGAGAAAATTATCATAGAAGAGAGAGATTATCAAAGACATAATCTAGGAAAAGCGAACATACCAAGATAGCTTCTTGGCACATCCTTTAAGACTTGGCGATCATACCCCTTCACTACCAAATGCCTTATCTTTTTTTGTATGGAACTGGAACGTAAGGGGATTGATCCCTTCATCACATCTTCGAGCACCTAAGAAGTGATTAGTCAACAATTCGAGTACACTCTTTTGGCAATGAAGGAAGAATATGGTTGTCGATGTTGATATGGATATGGATTTTTTTCTATTTTGTTTTCGTTTTCCATTTTTGTTGCCTTATACTCTGTGAGAATGCTTTATTTCAATTTACTCCAATCATTAACATATTAAATTCTTTTAATTAGCACAAAATTTAACTTTTTCGGTTAATAAAACATGTGTTCACTTTAGCATAAATGAATGACAAGTAAAATGTTACAACATTGACTGCAGTTACAAGCTGATTCCTGGAAAAGCTGTTTAGTTTTATTTTGTTTTTTACTTTTGAATTTTTTGCATTTGCTTTCCAACACATTGCTTTGCAGCTGCCGTATTCATCTCCCAAGGTATTCGTGCCTTTTTCCAAAACTTGAGGCAATAAGAAAAGTTAGATCGATTTAGTGAGGTGTTCGGCTACCTTCTGACTGGGGAGGAGAGATTATCATAGCATGGAGGAGATTATCATTGAAAAGAAATTATCATGGAAGATTATTATTGAAAAGAGATTATCATCGAAGAGAGATTATCATTGAAGAGAGATTATCATTGAAGAGAGATTATCATTGAAGAGAGATTGTAATTGAAGAGAGATTATCATTAAAGAGAAATTATTATTCAAGAGAGATAATGATTGAAGAGAGATTATCATTGAAGAGTGATTATCATTCAAGAGATATTATGATTGAAGAGAGATTATCATAGAGGAAAGAGATAATAGAGTAGAAGATTATAATACAGTAGAGAGATTATCATAGAGGAGATATAGAGAAGAAAAAAGTTTTAATAGAGAAAAATTATCGCATAGGCAAGAGATGAGAGAAATTATCATGGAGGAGAGATCATGGACGAGACAGATCTTCATATGGGAGAGAAAAAAATCATAGAGGATGGGTCCTCCTTTCATTTGCAGTGATCAAGCGATAAAAACGCTTCGTTTTCCCCTATGTGGCAAACACATTTTTATTTTCTCAGAGTTTTCCGCTGCCTCATATCATCGAAATCTCCTTTCATAGAATTCAAATTTTTAGTCTGAACTTGCAAAGCTCTCTTAAATATTGCTCATTTAAGAAGGGTTATTCTGCATTAAAGTACTTAATTGGATAAATATGGCCTCCTTAGCTAAGTTAAGAACTACCCTTATCATTTACTACCCTCTCATCCCTGAATTTAGTATTTTCCCTGAACTCTCATCACAGCAATCACAGAAATCACAAAACATTTCTATTGAATCCTGAGAAAAACTAGCTCAGATTGATGTCAGGAGTAATAACTGGACATTGCTTGTTGTAATAACCCACAAAGATGAGAGCTTATTGATATTTTATAACGGCATGACACAAAAATATTTGTTTTGTCGCATGAAAATTAACAAAATTTGTTGGCCAATTTGAATTCTTGTTTAGTTTGTAAAACACTAAAACTTGTGATATAAGCCAAACAATATGCCATGACACATAAATTATACTGAATAATATAACCTAAAAACCTTGTACAACTCAAAATGAAACCATCTCACGCATATCACTAACAAAAACAAAAAACTGCATTACATTAAAAAAAAAAGCCATGAATAGTAATGAAGAAAAAAATAATAAAAAATAAAACACAAAACCAAAATAACTTTAAAATAAATTTTCGATTGGCCCAAAAAACCACGTAGTAAAATTTAAGCAAATTTAAAATGGCTCAACAGAGAAAATAAAAACCAAAAATACTCAAAATAAAGTATGAAAAAATTAAGATAACAAATAACATATTTAAAAAAGGCAACAACGCAAGAGGAGCATAAGAAAATGAACGAGAGAAACGACGACAAAAACAACACAAATCGGACCCCCACCTGGAAATCATCAAAATTAACATTTACAAGAGTGTGTCAAAGAGTCAACGAACGAGCAGCAGCAACAGATAAAAAAAAGACAGGAAAAGACATAGTTTACACTGGCCCGACAATATTGGGAGGAAACATAAAAACAGGATTTTCGAAAGCAGGGGAACGCAATGTCCAAGCTGTTGGTTGACCTGCATTTTAAGTACAAATTAAGAATTCCAAAAATAAAATAAAATGCAGAATGACGATTACAGTTATATTCACGATGATGATGATGATGATGAAATAAGTGAAAAGTATTACAACTAAATAACATGTTGATTATAAAAGCTTGATTTAAATAAAGAGACAAAGTAAGAAATAAACGGTCAAAATGACTAAATGTGAGTTTTTTTAATGAAACCCAAAAGAAGATATAAATAAAAGAATATACTTAAGACACCGAGGAGGATACAAAAGAGCAACTGAAATACCTTCATGACTAGCATTAATGAGAGTCTAATGAAGCTTTGATTAACAATAAAGCTGTTAAAAAAAAATCAAAAAGAAATTTTTGTTTGTGTAGAAAAAAAAAAAAAACATTGTGGAACAACAAAAAGTAGTAAAAATGCGCGTTGCGGTTGCTTTCGAAAGCAGAGTCGAACGTAACATCGCAGTATAAATACTAGTTGGCATGATCGTGCCAACATGGCAACCCTGGTGAATAACTACGATAACAACATTGTTTTTGCGTGATTCACGTACGAACTGAAATCAAGTCGTATGTGTTTGGCTGGTTGAGCAGTCAAAAGAAGCGAGAGCATATTTCGTTACAAACAAATACAGTAAATTGTTGTTTTAGTTGTTGTTGGTGCACGGCTATAGAGTAGAACGAGAAGATCGTGTATTCAATCAATTAATTATGAATCAACATGCATCTTAAAATATCTGTTTTTTAAAGATCCACTGGTAAAATGCTATACGTGCTCTGAATGTATTTCATGTCAAATGTAATAGATTACATTGTCATTGATCCTTGTGTAATGGAAAACTGTAAGCGGACTATGACAAGGTTTGCTTTATGTTGTTAAAGGTTTGTTCATGTGCATTTATTGTTCATGCAACTTCGTTTAAATTCATTCACCTGTGTTGCTATTTAATTTTTGTACGAATCCCGTAAACTCGAACCCTACTCGAACCCCACCTTGCAACCTCCTACATCTTGTTGATACACACTTTATCTCTTCCATATCAACGAAATTTTCGTAATGCCTTCTTTCCCTAGAATAGAAATTTTAGATCTGGTGTAGTAGAGGATATAAACAAAAATTTTCGTGGAAGACTTTTTTTTTTGTTTTTTGGAATGTCTAGTTTCTTATCACCAGGGTATATCAACAAGAGGTGTAGGAATTCTTTTTTGATTAAAACGAAAAAATTGTTCTGATGTCTCTTAACTTTTTATTGAATTATAAAGTAGACAAATGTGGATTATGTGTGGAAGTGAATTATTGCAAAACTTATAATTGACCATCTGTAAAATAATACGCCTTTTCAACCTTAAACCTCTTGTTGATAATTTCCTTTACTATCAGACATACCTAAGTCATCTAAAAAATTTGGCTAAGATTGGACAATGTTGCGTGGCATGTATGTAACTCTCGAGGCTTTTAATCTCTTTAACTAACTCTCCACGTTAAACGATGAAACGGGATGGAATATATTCAATCTGCAAAATACATACATTAGGCGTGGCACCTCCATATAACTACGTTTACACATATAAATAAAACTGGAAAATAATTATCTTCGGCTTGTCCATAGTTAATATACCCATTAGTCGTTTTAAGGAATATTCGAAGTAATGAGTATTTTACAATTTTGATGACGTCACTTTGTGTGGAGGGTGATAGGCGTAGTTTTCATGCAATATTAACAAATTTCAAAACCATTAAACGTTTAAAATGTCAAAGCTTTTGTGTAAAAAAATCTAGTAAATACTTCATTATTGGGTAACTTTTGAAGGTTTTGCTACATTGATTACGTCACTTTGTATGGAAAGTAGGGGTAGTTTTCAAGTGCTTTTAAAATAGTAGTGGAAAAATTAAGTGCATTTTAAAAATCAAAACTTATGTGCAACATTGAAATTCATTAAATTAATTTTTGGACAATTTGAAGGGATTTTACCATATTGATGACGTCACTTTGTACGGGAAGTAGGCGTAGTTTTGATTTGATTTTGCCAAATTTCAAACTCGGAGTGCGTATTAAAAATCAAATCTTATCTGCTAAAATTTTAATCATTAGAGTAATTTTTGGGCCAATTTATTATTGATTTACAATTTTGATGACGTCACTTTGTATGTGAGGTAGACGTAGTTTTCAGTCGATTTTACCATTTTGATAACGTCATTTTGTATGGGAAGTGGGAGTAGTTTTAATTTGATTTTGCCAAATTTCAAACTCGGAGTGCATATTAAAAATCAAATCTTATTTGAAAAAATTCAAGTGATTAGAATAATTTTTATGGCAATTTTTTATTGACTTACAATTTTGATGACGTCACTTTGTATGGGAGGTAAGCGTAGTTTTCAGTCGCTTTTGACAAATTTTAAACTCAGTGGATATTAAGTGGTTGGAGTCCTCGCAGCTATAGTTTTTAAGAGCCTGTCTACTAAGCCTCATGTGTCTCATAGAATAATAAACAAGAAGGTTGCGAATTTTTATCTTCTCTCAAAAAATCGAGCACTTGAGCTGTCATACCCTACAAAATCCTAAATTCTGTCTCATTCACTCATTCATAACTTTGACGGAACTAGCAATAAGGTTTTTGATCACCTCCACCTTGTCCATTTACCACTTGGAATATATTTTCGAAAAGAGCCCTAACAACAACAAAAAGGTGCACCTTTTAAACTATAAAACTAAGCAGCAACATTTGTAAGCCTTGTTTTCGTTGTTTTTGTTCTTTTAGCCATTTTGTTTTTCTCCTACTAAGCTGATTAATTTGTTGTTTTTGTTTACGTAGAATTTTCTGTTCATTGGAAAAATGATGATGATAAAATTTGAAACGTGCAAAAAGATGATAGAGCAAAAACACACATACAAACACATGCGATAGAGGAAGAAAAAAAAAATATTCCTAAATTAAAGCAACTTCCGGTCGTTGTGTCTGTTGTTGCGATTTCGGCTTTATGTCAGCGTGTGCATGCATGCATATGTGGCATGATGATGGTTATGGAGGAACTTGTTTATCTTTACGTGTGGGAACAGAAAATGTAAGAGCTGAAAAATTTGGATTAAACAATAAAAAAAAAAAAAATTAGTCAATAGCCCAAAATGAGCACGATTGATCCATGCATTTTTTTATTCAGCACGAATAAGTACTTAAAAGAAAAAGGCTGACAAAATTTTTTTCGGGTTCGACCAATTTACTCAACAGGTAAAATACTTCAAAAGGATTTTCAGAAATTATTACTCTGTTCAATAAATGAAAAAAAAAAACTGATTGTAATCGATAAGTTTTGAATAATTTTTAGTAAATTTTAAATGATAACGCGGAATTTAGGATAGAATTACCGTTATCTTAATAGAAATCCTAATGAATCCTATTAAGTGAATTGAATCCTACTCTTATAAAATGTGTTATGTCGCTTCTTTGAAGACCTATGGTGCTTACATAACGGTTCTATGATTTACCCAACATGAAAGTCACCATGAAAAATAGGAGCAAAGCAGAAGTGAAGTGTCACCTTGTATTGAAAAAAAAAAAAAACAAATTGCATCCTGCTGTAGCAATTTTCTTATCTTTTTCCCCCTCATGAAAAAGGTGAAAATGTAAAAAACAACAAAAATAAAACTGACAGCGTAGATAAAAAGCGAAAACTTGAAACGCTAGCAATAAAATAAATAAGCAACAACAACTACCAATGTTCGGAACAAAACAAAGAACAAAGGAACTACCAACTAACAAACAGCAAACATTACAGAGCCAACAAGCAACAAACAATAAACAGCCAACAACAACAAACAGCCAACAACAACAACTAAACCATTCAACTGAAGAAAAATAAGAAGAAGAAGAGGAAAATCAAAAGTTATTGCTTAAAATCACCTTGAGCGAAACTTACGTTTTTGCATAGTTATTTATTTCTTATTTATGTTTATTTTTTGTTTAAAATTTTATCTATTTTAATGTTTTTTTTTTATTTTTTTTTAATTTTGTTTTTTTTTTGTTTTTATTTTGTTTTTATTTTTTTTTTAAATGCTTCAAGAGTTGCTTAGAAACTGAGTTGAGCTGAGTGACGGCGCAATGGAGGTGCACATAAGCATTTTCATAGATACATAGCTATATGTTTAGAGTATATACGGGTAGGTGTTGTTTTCCGTTTCGCCACGCTACGTTGAATAGTTTAAGTAGTTGTTGTAATACTTATATTTTTACATTTTTTTCAAGTTTTTTGTTACTTTTTACATATGTAAAGTTAAGAGAAAAAAATGTTGCGGAGTTCAAGTTTATCCATCTAGTCATCATGTGTAAGGGTTGTTTTTTTTTTTTATGACTAATACTGGGGGAAAAGTTTTGAATACATTAAACTAGAACATAAATTAAAACACTTCAGTGCTAAAATACTCGTAATACTATGACTATGGCTATGACTTGCTTGACCATGTTTGTATGTGCGTCTGTGATTGCATCTGTCTATGAGATCGAGTCATATACGACAGGCAGACTAGGTACGTCATGGTGAACGGCATGTCTCACCAAGGAAAAGAAAATAAAATAGCAACAAAAAAAAAAAATAAATAAAAAAATAATAAAAAACACACGTTAACGTAACGTAAAGCTCAAAAACTAAAAATTTAGTCATAGAGCTGTTTGAATACAGAAAAAAAAAATAAAAAAAAACAGTCGCACTCACAAACACGCTCCCACTCACCTACAGCTTTTGCAAAAAAGCAAAATAAAATCATATGATTTTCCCCACAGTCAACAAAATTGTGGCTATCCAAAAATAAAATAAAAAAAAAATTTAGCTAGCTTATTTCATTTTCTCAATGACGACATTTCTACGTTTCGCTGTGACGTCATAGGGCGCTTTTATTTCAAATGGCGCAGAATATTTAATTGGCTGTTATTTGAACTAAGCGAAATATCGTAGTTGCATAATATTTTTGTTTCTTTCAACACACGCGTGTTTAACACATTGACGCTTTATAGCATTTTCGAAAGAAAATTTATATAAAAATAACTCTAGACACATGAACTTTTAATTAGCCCCGGTTATATGTTATACGGTCCTCAAGTAGTCAATAATTCCCTGCCAATATTAGACTGTATTCTAGGTTTTGTTCGAAAAAGTGTATGATTTGATTGAAATTTATTTTTGAATTTAGACAATTCTTTACGATATGCTCTTTTAACTTCACGGGGAGAAAAAATCACGCATTCTATGCTTGAATCAAGCCATTGTATGCCTCAATCAGGCACTTTGCATGAATTAAGCATTCTATGCATGAATCAAGCATTTTATGCTTGAATCAAACAAATAGACTATCAGTTTACACGCAAGCGTAAATTTCTCAATTCAAGCATTCTTTTCTCTAGAATTGAGTAAATTTAAAACACATGATATTAAGAAACAAATGCTTAATTCAAGAAACATTTGATTAAAACTCAAGAATATTTTTTTTTTATATTCAAGACTAATATTTGCTTGAAGTGAGAGAAATTTGCTTGATTCAAGTAACAATTTGCTGAAAAATAGAATAATTTACTTGATTTGAGAAATTAATTTTCCTTGGATTGAGTACAATTTGCATGATTCAAATAGAGAATTTAATGAAAACTAGAGAAATTTGTTTGATTCAAGTAAACAATTTTCTAAATACTAGAATGTTTTGCTTGATATTAGAAACTTAATTTTCTTATAATGAAAATCCTTCAGCAAAAATGTAGGATGTAGGCTAACCGATCATAAAAAACTACTCGAATATACTAAATATATCTTCCCAGTGAACTTAAACTACCGTTTTCGAATTCTTTTATGAACCTTTTCGGGTAGAAACGTCATTTTCAGCACTCATAAATGAACCCTTTTTGTATCATTCGTCGGACTAAGATGCCTCTCAAAAATGTACCTTATTTTGTTCGGAAATCAGTTAATAAAAAGGCCATAGAAAAGTTATTTTTGGCACTCGGAAATTAACTCTTTTTGACTCAATACCCGGACAAAAATAACTCTCGAAACGAACCTTTTTCGTTTCTTCGAAAATGAGTTAAAAAATTTACCATAGAAAAGTTCTTTTTCGGCACTTGGAAATTAACCCTTTTCAAAACAATCGCCGGACTGAACTGCCTTTCGAAAACTAACCTTTGTTTGTTCAGAAATGAATTAAAAAAATTACCTTTTTGAATTGTAAATTTTATAATTGCATATTTATTTATTACTACATATCGATAACTTGTTATATTGAAATGTATGTATGCCAGTAGATGTGAAAACGCCACAGGACTTTTTAAAAATTTAAATATTTAATGCAACATTGAAATGTCCACATCGATTTAATTAAAAAATGGTTTGTTTTGTGAGAAATTGTTTCTACTGATATAATAAAAAAAATATTATTTTTTGAACTCATTTAAATACCCAGCAAACCAAAAGTTCCGAAATCGTGACGAATTCGTTTCGAATATTTCGGTATCTCTCAGATTTCGGAATCCGATTTCGTTGCGAAATAGTAAAGAAAATCGTATGAAGGGGTTGACACGAATTCGTGAAGAGGTGTCGTAACTATTTTGTAACTATATTTCGTTACGAAATCGGAACGAAATATCGTTTCGAAATCGTAACTAAATATAGTTATGAGATCGGAACGATATATCTTTTCGAAATCGTAACGAAATGTAATTATGAAATCGTAACGAAATGTAGTTACGAAATCGGAACGAAATGTATTTACGAAATCGAAATGAAGGTATTTAAATTAAGAACGGTTTAATTTAGAGATACGAAAATGAAAAATTTTATTTCATTTAAATTTCATACTATTGAACAATTTCAAGCGATATAATTAGGCTGTGTTATAAATAAAATGTTAAAAGGAATGTTGAAATTAATGTCGAATGTTAGTTGAATACAGAGATGGGGGTAGTGCACTAAAGTTTCAGCTTCAGCTGACATATACTGATATTGAAAAATTATTTATTACTTTCAAGTGGTGTTGACTGATGAATTAAAAAATATAAGCCCCACTATACATTAGTGATAGTGATAGTGAAAAATTTTTCACTAAAATTCATTTAGTGCAACTTTGTTTTTTTGCACTAAAATTAATAGTGCAAAAAAAAATGCCCGCACTAATGGTATTGGAACACAGAGAGTTTTCACTCAATGGAAAGAAAAGTTCAACAGTTTATTTTGAATAATTGCACTTATATAAATTTGAAATTTCAAAATTGTTAGCCCATTTAGAAAATTATATTTTATTATTATAGAATTTTCTTTTATTCGAGTCTGGCTTAAATAATTTAAAAACCAGTAATGTTTGAAAGTTGAGTGGAAACATTTTTAATTGCAGCTTTCATGTAGTGACTGCTCAAATTTTGCACTATTTGAGTGTAGTGCAGATTTAATCACTAACACTAAATTTAGTTGTAGTGCAACAAAATAACACCATCACAAAAATCGCAAGTGATAGTGAAGAGATGTTTCACTATCACTAAGCTGGTAAAAAAATAGTGAAAAGTATAATTTCTTTCAATATATTTAGTGCTAGTGAAATGCTTAGTGCACTCACCATTTAGTGCAAAACGCCCAACTCTGGTTGAATATTTCAGAGTTGATTATTTCAGAACTTTTCCAAACTCTCCGCCGATCCATGATTTCTTGTGGTGCTCGCATGCAGGAGTTCCATTGAAATACTTTCTTCGCCTTGAGAGGCGTCAATATTTAATTGTTCAATACTTACTTCCTCATTTGGAATTTCATCCAAATTTGCCACGAGTCCTCGATTTTTGATTGAACAAACTCCTCGCTGTCACTCATTAAAACACTTACTGTTGTTGTTGTTGTCGTTGTTTTTGTTGTTGTTGTTGTTGTTGTTGCTGTTGCTGTTGTTGCTGATGTTGTTGTTGTTGCTGATGTTGTTGTTGTTAGTGGTGTTGTTATTGATGTGAGTATTTGCGAAAAAATGGAGTCCATAAGCCTTGCAACTTCTTTTTTTACACTTTTACTAAAACCTTGACGCGACATTTCACATTTGTTGAAGAACAACCACGGAAAACAATTTATTTTAGATTAAAACAAATTTTACCTCAATCACCGCAATGCGCACTTGTTTAGTTTGCACTCTTACACGTTTATTTAAAAAAATGAACGTTGTTTGCCTAGCCAACTTTGTTATTTTTATTTATTTGCACAGTGATATCATATGATAAAGAATAATTCTTACAAACCGGCACATATCGAAACTCGATATAAATTCGCATCAAAATCGAAACTGTTTCGAAATTTGATGTAACGATATAGTAACGAATTCTTTACGACAGTTCGAAATAGTAACGAATTAGTCGGAATTTCGATAATGTCGTCAAGTTTGGTTTGCTGGGTATGCACAAAAGAAACATGATTAATTTTTAAACTCATTTAAGAATGCACAAAAGAAACATTTATGATTAATTTCTGAACTCATTTATCAGCAAAAATGGTTCATTTTCGAGGAATTTTTTCCTACTAAAATGTAAAAAAAATTATTCTTTTTCGGCTCACAATAAGTTTTTTATGAATTTCGCAAAAGAAGTACAACTTTATTTATGGTACTTTTAAGGTATAATATACGTGTAACAACCAAAAATAGGAGCTGTTTTCAAAAAATTTTTTAGACGTAAGAAGTTATTATTTTTTTTTTTAATTTATACAGTACAATAGTACATAAATACTTTATAAAAATATTTTTTTTTTTAAACACAGTTCTGGCTTTTCATAGAGGGCGCTAAAAATGGCATTGAAAAAAAGACATCCAAAATGGTTCGAAGGATATAGCCTTTCACATGTATCGGAAACAAAAAATCAAATGACATTTTAAAGCATAGACCTTATATTAAGTATCCCCCCTACGCAAGACCCCGGGGGTTTTGTTTTTTAATTATGGCGGAAGTTGAAATAAAAAGTTCAAAAAATAGATACATTTTCTCGCGCTTTTTTGTTTATATAAAAACAACAAAAAAAAAATATAGATATTTGAATTTAGGGGGCGATACTTAAAGGACAAAATAACGAACAAAATGCAAAAAAAATGCAAGAAATATTAAAATATTATTTCTCTCCGTGTTCAAATGCAACCATTTACATTTCAAATGAAACCCTTTACATTTCAAATGAAACTTTTTCAAAATCAAATTCAACTTTTACGGTAAAAAGCTGTCTGGGTCAAAAAACCTATTGTTTTAAGAAAAACAGTTTTCCAAAATATCTGCTTTCTAAATACTCAATTCATTCGCTTTAGAATGATCTTATTAATTCCTGATCGATTCGTTGGTGAATAAAATAATGAATTCGTTATTAAAGGGAAGTTTCTCACGAACATGAGCTCATTGACGAATCGTTAGCGAAGTTCGTTTGCAAATTTGTTCGTTTCGATTTCCTTACGAATTTATTTGGTTTGTTAAGTTTTTTTAAAAACAAACCCACTGAGATTTGTTATATGCGCTTCGCTAAAATGTAAGCACTTCGTCAGAATCGGTTATGTCGGATCTTGAAGATTAGAATTAAATTTGTAGTGTACTTTGTTCGTTGCTGTACTTGAAATTTATTTTAAGATCAAGTTGCCTGAGTTAAAATATAAAGTAACCTAGGAATGAAACCCTAGGAAAAATCACGCTTTCTTTATCATTTTTTCATAGCTTTCTTCTTTCTTTTTTATAAGTTGACGTATGCTTCTGTCAAAAATGGCCATTAAGCGCTTCTTTATTGTGCGTCATAGATAGTGAAAAATAAGTTAAAGACTTCAACTTTGAAGAAAATAAATTATACTTTGCAGTAGTGTTCAATTTAAATGTATGTACACACACACATATTTACTCGTGTTGATTTTGCTTATTCGTACAAAATTATTGAGTAAATAGTGTTGCTTGCAGCTGACGTCAATGTTTCAATTATTTTGCTTGGTGCTGGGTGTTGTTGTTGACATTGCGTTATTTTGCGAAAAAAAAAGAGAAAAATACCTAAAGGCTGTTGTTAGTTGTTAGGCGTGTGCTCATTCGTCTATTGTTGTATTGTTGTTTTTATTCTAGTGCTAGTTCTATTTTTCTTTGTTGCTGCTTTTATTTTAAATTATTTGAAAAACTGTAAAATTGTTTTTGAAAAAAAAAAAAAAAAATGTTCAAATGGTCCTTCATTAAGCAGTAAGTTGCATGTTTGTTGTTATACGACTTTTAATGAGGAAATGCGTTTTTGAAGGACGCGTTAATAAAATAAGCTATAATTTATTTGAACTATGCCTCAGTGCTTGCAAGGGCATTACAGCAAGGTAACATTTTTAACCCTTAAATGCTGTTGTTAGTCTGTGGGACCACATCCAAATATTTAAAGTCTATTTTTTGTCTATTTTATCTACAGATCAAAAAATTAGATAAAATTAGTTCATAACAGCATGAACAGCAACTAGATTGAACTTTTAAAAACTTATATGGATAAAAAATAAATATACTAAGTTTATTAAACAACAAAATGCTCATGGTCCCACAGACGAACAACAGTATTAACGTAATTTTTTTTTCACAACGTTAGCGTGAAGTTCAATTTGTATATAAGATAATTTAGCAAAGACACACACCAATATTTCCTCTCTGTACGAAGTTAAATCCATGCTTTTTTGCAGAGTACGAATTTAACTTTTGATACGAATCTTACTAAAGACACAACGATGTTAAATTCGTACTTCTATGCAAAGTACGAATTTAAATTTGGATACGAATTTAACTAACGACACTAAAAATTTAACTTTATTTGTTTGGAAATGACTTTGACATCGACTTGGAAGCACAGAAAAGTTGAAAAAATTATTAAAAATTACAATATTTTTTTTAAAATTTAAACAAATGCAAAAAAGTTATTTCATACAAAGAGTTTGGCCATTGCAAATTTTTTAAAAGTAGTAAATGTTGGGTTCATTGGGAATTTTTGAAAAGGAGGATGGATTCTGTATTGAAAAGTAGTACCATGAACCTAACATTTACAACTTTTCAAAAATTTCGAACAGCCAAAATCCTTACATGAAATAACTTATTTACATTTGCTTAAATTTAAAAATATTTTTTAAAATTTTTTAACTTTTCTTGTTTCCAAGTCGTTGTCAAATTGATTTCCTTACAAATAAAGTTAAATTCGTATTGTCGTTTGTTAAATTCATATAAAAAGTTTTTGCAAAGTACGAATTTAACTGCGTTCCTAGAAGAAATATTGGTTTGTGTCCTTTCTAAGTTATCTTCGAATTTACGAATTTAACTTCACGTAGTTGTCAATAAGAGCTGTAGGATTTGTTTTGAGAATAAAACGAATTATTTAATTGTTCTTAATTTTTATTGGATCATAAAGTTGACATACGGAGAAATATTGGTTTGTGTCTTTGCTAACCTGTCTTCGAATTTAAATTCACGCAGTTATCAATAAGAGCAGTAGGATTTGTTCTGAGAATGAAACGAACAATTGTTTGGGTGGTTCTTAAATTTTTATTGAATTATAAAGGACACACGGAGAAATATTGGTTTGTGTCTTTGCTAAGTTATCTTCGAATTTACGAATTTAACTTCACGCAGTTATCAATAAGAGCTGTAGGATTTGTACTGAAAATTAAACGAACAATTGTTTGATTTTCTCTCAAATTTTTATTGGATTATAAAGTACACACACACGGAGATTACGGATCAATATCCTTCGAATGGCCGTCTCGGCTTACCTTGCAGACCTTAATCTTCTTTTTCGAAATTTCGATCATTCTTTCGCATAATTGGGGTGATATTTAGAATTATAAATCGTATGGTTAACGCAGGCTACTAACTCTTAACATAACCTCAAAGGTGGAGAAGTTGAAAGGTGTTAAATCGCAAGATCTTGGTTGCCAATTGGTGTCATAAAGAAGCGAAATTATGCAATCAGGGAACTTCATGCGCAATAACTCGATTGTTTCGCGACTTTTATGGCACGTAGCAGTATCTTGTTGAAAGTAGGGATCGTCAGTGTCCGTATACTTCATTGCTAACGACAAAAAAAAAAAAATGTTTATCATGTCTGTAGTGCACGCCATTGGTTGTAACAGCTCTTCTGTCGTAATTTTAGAAAAAGTACGGCCATATGACGCTTCCGTTCTACAATCTACACCAAACATTCACTCGTGAGTGGATTGGTATCTCCTGAATCAGGATTTTCGGATCTCCAAATGCAGTAATTTTGCTTATTAACGTAACCGCCAATGTGAAAATGATAAACTTTGACAGAAAACACGATGTTTTTGCAAAAATCATTCATCCAGTCACCATTTATATTTTGCAAGACCCTATCAGAGAACATACGCTGCAGTTATTCAAGTCAGTTGGACCTTGTACGCCAAAGCTTTCGTCAATATTCGCTGTAGCGTGGACGTGGAGAGGTCGAATTCTTGAGCAGTGTGGTGAATTGAGATGCTTCGGTCGTTTTCAACATTTTCCTTCACTGCGTCGATATTTTCGGTTCAACTTCCGAGGCGAAGTTGTTTCGGTGTCTTTACATCTTGCACTGAGCCAGTCTCTTGGAATTTTTTTATTATGTTGCGTAAACACGTCTTAAAGGCCACATGATTACGCGGAAAATTTGCAGGAATTTTGCGCATCGTTGGGTTGGTTGTAATGCGATTGAACGCAAATTTTAATAAGAAAATTCAAAGAATTCTATTCTTTCTTTCAATGTGTAGTGGTAAATTTTTCGCATTTACAAATGAAAAATGTCAACATTTGACAGCTGTTAAATTATACGCCTTTGCAACCCTACACCTCTGATTGGTACATCCAATATGTGTTTATTTTTAAATTTTTAGTTTTTATTCAATACGCCGCCTTAAGTTTTCTTTTTTCATTGGATATATAAAAGTTGAATTTTTGCTGCGTGGAAAATGTGCTGTCGTTGATAGAAAATGCAAAAAATTGCAAATTCAACAATTTTTTCTTTTGTTTTCCTTTTGCATAAAAATAAAAAATGGAAAGTCATTAAAATTAACGCGATTTGCACTCATTCCTTGTGCACAGGAATAACAAAAACGACATGACCAACAACACCAACACCACCACCAACTAACTACACCAAAAGCAACAACTGCAATTTTGTTCCATACAATGTCTTGCAATATCGTATAAATCAAAAATTAAGCTCGTTTTTTTTCGCTCTTACCAAGCTACGGCTTGGCTGTCAACCCACCTATTATTATTTTTTTTTATTTTTTTTTTTTTAACAAACTTGTGTGCCTGTGTATACATAGACACACACAAACGCGAACACCAACATCAGCAGTCTTACACACAATCATGCAAAATAATAATAAATTATTGCTCCCCATGCGTGGTAAGATAAAAGCTTCCCAATAAGGGGCGTAGAAATGGTGAGGTTTGAGGTACACGAGTAGCACGCATTGCTTACTGCTGCTGCTTGCTGTGTTGGTTCGTTGCTGTTGGTGGCTGCCTGCTGTTGCTGCTGCGGCTGAGTTTTAGTGTGCGGATGAGTCGTTGCGACAGCAAAATTAATGCATTCCAAGCTGTTCCTTGGACGGACAAGCTTTAGCAAACAATAAGTTGCTGTAGCTGTTGTGGGCTGCCTGCCTGGTTACTTGCTGCTTGCTTGACTGCTCAAGTTTGTGGAAACGTGCAGCTGAAAATTCCGAAAACGTGGCTTAAATAAAAAGAAACTGATAACAAACAAAGAGTCGCGCGGCGATGGTGGTGTGCGCATTATAGAAGACGAAGCAGAAAATTGTTGCTGGCAACAATTGGGTTGGTTGCTTGGACGGGCGTATTTGATGATGACTATGAAAAGGTAAATGCAGGAGAAATTCACAGTTGTGAAATAAGGAGAGAAAACAAGTTGGGGGAAGCGTAATAATTCCCCATCTAAAACAATTCAATTCACCACAATTATATGCACTCTGTTAACAGTGCTTAGAAGAAGAAAAAGAAGGAGTAAAAACAGCGATGTCGTGGTATAAAAGCATGGAATATGTACTAAAAATATATACATTTATATACACCATTCGACAAAAGTCTTTGTTCATATCAAACTTGAAATTTCATATTCAAGTTATATCACTAATCAATTCACCATTTTAAGATTGTATCCCGAATTTGAGAGATTAAATTAAAAAAAAAAAAACAACCCATGATACAATAAATACAGGTAGATTCGCTAGATGACAGCGTACTGCCGCGAATGTCAACACGAAGTTGACAACGCATATAAAATCTCAAAGCTATAAAAAAGTTCATAGAAATTAAATGTAAGCAAACAACTTTTTTTATATGGATTTTGACAGTTACGGCAGTATTAAAAGAGAGCACAGTCAGGTCTGCATCTACCTCTATTTATTCTATCATGAAACAACCAAATTCAAGTCAGAAATTTGGAAATTGAGTCGAATTGAAATCAAGAATGGAGAAATTTAATTGAGAAATGGTGAAGTTCAACCTTAGGGGCCTCAGACGCTACGACTTTTCATACTATCTAGTAATATGACGTCTGAAGGTTGTCAAACAGAATGCATAAGTCTCAATTAGAATTAAAAAAATGGCAAATGTAGGTAATTAAAAATAGTCAAATTGTATTAAAAAAAAGGGTCCATTAGAATTTCGAAATAGTCAATAAAAATTCAGAAAACTTCAATAAAAATTCAGAAAAGTGAAATTGATGTCAACAAGGAATATATCTATGTCATTTTATAATTACATCTTAAGTGGACTTAAGGCAGATCTGAGTTATTGATGTAACTTTGTTCTAAGCATATAGTACTATAACCACAAAAAATCTGGAGCTTCTAGCATGACCGTAGCCAAAGTTATGGCCCAAAAACTAAACATCCTCTCATATAACTTGTATGGCGATTGAAACCTTTGAAGCAAGATTTCTTGAAACATGATTTTTACACTTAAGATGTTATTATAAAACGCCACAGATATATAACCCAAAAACAGTCGAAGTTATCCCAGAAAAAGCAAATTAAAGCCACGAAATTATGTCGGTAATGAAAAAAAAAAAATTGGACTCTGAAACGGTGACTGGAAGAAGTAAAAAAAATGGTCTGCTATAATTTTGTTTTGAAGCATTTATTCCCAGTTCTGGCTATGTAAGAGCTTTCGAAAGGTATCTACAAAAGCCGCAGTCAGTGGTGATTAAACTTATATAAAAATTTAAAATTTATTGATGCAATTTTATTGAACTAGTTTGTTCTATTGACACATTTTGTCAAAAATGCATATAATCAGAGAGAAGCATGAGAAAAAAATATTGCAAGAATTATTGGAAGAAGTGTTGAAAGAAATGTTGCATGAAATTTTGGAAGAAATGTTGGATCAATTAATGAAAAAACTATTGAAAATACGAGTACTTGAGTATTTACTTAGACAAAAAAATATTTCAAGAAATATTGAAAAAAGTAAATTTGCAATTTAATTCTAATGCGGCCCATACACACTGCAACCAAAGCAAAGCTGGAAGTGTAACCTGGAAGTTTTTGACGTTTACCATGATGAAGTCGCAGTGTGTGTGTCGAAGTTACGCAACTGTTTGACGGTTGCAACTCAGGTTGCAGTAAAATTAAAATCATTTAATATTTAGGGGCGGAGCTAAAGTTGCATTGTTTTATTGTTTATCGCTACACATATTTGCCATCACCTGCACAAATTCTTTTGATTTTTTCCTAATTCCTAAATAATTTTTAAATTTAAAATAGCAACTTTACTTTTGTTTATGTAGACTATTTTTGCAATTGAGAATTGAAGCAACTGATAACTAGTTACTAGAAAAGTTACAGCGTGTGTGGCAAAGTTGGTTGCTGCAACCATCGCAGTGTGTGTGGTAAAATTTTAGAAAGTTCTGCTTTTTGGTTACACTTCCAGCTTTGTTTTGGTTGCATTGTGTATGGGCCGCATAACAGTTAGTTGATAAGAAGCATGAGTAAAAGTATTGGAAGAACTATTGGAAGAAATATTGTAAAAAACATTGAATGAATATTTAAAGAAGTTCTGAAAGAAATATAAGAAATATTGAAAGAACTATTGGAAGAAATATTGAAAGCATTAGAAAAAAAATGTTAGTAAAAATATTGGAAAAATATTGAAAAAAATATAAGAAAGATATGTTGAAGAAGTATTAGTAAAAGTAAGAAAAATGAGTATTAAACAAATTGAATGTAGCGTAAGAAAGTGTAAAAAAAGGAAATAGCAGTGGAAGTAAGAAAAATAAATTTTACTATTTAAAGAGAAAAAGTCATACTATATTTGAAGAAGAAGCAGTATTTGAGGAAGAAGTTGTATTGGAGAAGGAAGTAGAAGGAGCATTCCACTGTTGGTACGGGACAAATCGTACGCATTTGATAAGTTAATATCTTAAATTAAAAATAAACCAAAATGTTATTGTACAAAGCATCTAGTACATTAATTTAGTGTAACGGAGGCTTTTCAAAATCAATTATTTATTCCTGAAAATATTCATAAATAGGCAGTAATAAGAAGATGTTTGTTTGTACGGGACAACCGCAGTCCACCATACTTTTTATTTTTTGACGTTATTGGAGAATTTTAGCAAAATTTATTATCTCTGTAAAATTTAAAATATACTTATGTAGACTTCGTCGATCATGGTATGACGAAATACTTCAAGTTCGAAAAAATATCTATTAAAATGAGAATAAAAAAATAAAAATTAAATCGTTTGTACGGGACACTTTCGTTTGTACGGGACTCGTACGAAATTCAGAAATTAAGTCTTCGTTTTGAATAATTTTTTAAATGAAAACTTAACACTATGATTATCTAAAGCGTGTTTCTTGCATGTTACTTTATGACCGTCGACTAATATATGATGAAATTTTGATATTCCCGGAACAGGCCTTGCAGCTTCCCATGGATGAACATTTTGGATTTTATCAGCTATTTCTGATTCAGCAATATAGAAAATCTTCGTAGAAGGT